>BMAU01014755.1:0-53318 GCA_019973935.1 Trichonephila clavipes
GGGAAATATTCATAAATTCTTTCTACACACAGTCTGGAAATATTTTTTTTTTGCTTAAAAAACACTTTTTACTGTATTGAGTTAATTATTTATTTTAGGAACATGTCGAGCAGTTAATTATTAAAACGTTTCCAAAAGTATGACTTGTTCTATTTACATAAATCAAGTTCATACCTACAAATGCATAATGTAATAAAAGAACTAAAAGCTTTTGTGCTAGTAATTGCTAGTGTCATTCCTGATATAACCCTGCCATTTTGACGCCGCATGCCCCTATACAGGGCGCATAGCTCTAAGAATGCAGACGATATCGTCAGATGCGAGCGAGATAGCTTGGGAACACGTTAAAATGCATATTTGGCATCATGGAGTCCTCCAAACGGCACTGTGCAACATTCTATGAGCTGAAAAAGAATATCAAGAACTGCGATGTGGCATGCTGCCCCGCGGGATAATCTTCTTGTATGATAATGCTCGTTCTCATGTGTCTTTGGGTACTGAAAATTGTTATGGCATTTCCATTGCGAGGTTCTCGACAATCCTCCTTACAGCCCAGACCTCTCACCGTGTAACTGCCAGTTCTTTGGTCCACTGAAGAAAGCTCTGAAGGGACGGTAATTTGACGACTATAATGAGGTCTAAGCTGCTGCTGAAAATTGATTCCACAACCAATCCCAGAGCTTCTTACCCATGGTATCCATCATCTCGTGGACCGCTGGGATACTTTTTTCAACCAACAAGATGACTTTATGCAGCCTATCTGTTACGTCTCTGTATTACTTCTTTCCTTTGTACACTACATAAATAATTTATATTAATAGCATTAAATCATGTATCAAACCCACTGTAATGCCACTTTCATTTGAGCGACCCTGATAATTAACAAATGGAAACAAATAACAAAAATTAAAAATTAACGTTTTGCAGAAATTATTTTATCAAGTTTTGCAAATGCAATCTGTTAAAAAAATGTAAATATATTTTATTTCTTATAAAGTCCAACAATATTTCATCAATTTATGTAATATAATTATTATCATTTTTAAAGAAGCACTACCTCTTCTGTTAAGAAAAATTCGATGAATCAGAAAGCAATATTATATAAACTTGAGAGGATAAAATAATGCTTCAGGATTAGTTATGTAATCAATTTGTCTTAAGTTCTCCAACTTCGATTTCTGTTTGATTACTTGTTTATGATTCCCAAGTCTAATGCTGAATAATTACAAGACAATGTGTATGCAATGTATGCTTAAAGTTAACAATAATTTTATCTGAATGTATTAAATTTATTTTCAAATTTGTGAAGCTGTGATTACTATAAAAGTGTACCAATTCTTTACAAATAATAAGAATATAAACGTATGTTTTCTAAATATCAGACAGCAGTCATGTTAAATTCTTCAAGTTTTGTTTGCCATATGACGGGGATTCTTTTTTTGGTATCTGTGTTAAAATAGATTGGTAGCCATGACCGACTTTCATTAATCTAATTTTCCACGTTTCATCATATATTACTTATAATACATAATCAGTCGCAAGGAATGTAATAGAAATAAATATGACATTGAAAGCATATCATATAAGAGGTTGTTTTGATACAAATATCAAAAGTACCTTTAAGATGTTGAGTCTGGGTGTACGATGTATTTAAATTGAGAAAATTCATATTTGTCACAAATAAACCTTGTGAATTTAAATTATATACGAAGTCATGAAGATAGTTTATGTTTTGAAATTAGCTCTTAATATTTTTTACACTATCCACCATCTAAAGTAGTGGTCCACGAGAAAATTTCGCTGGTCCCTAGAAAAATGTGGAAAATATTTACTCATCACGTTAAATTATGTTTTAAGATATATTGAAATATAATTCAATTCCTTACAATACGTGAAAAGTTATAAAAACGCTACTTCATAGAAAAACGCTATTTCAAAGGAATGTATAATGCTAAAAGTTTGATACACTTAAACCATTTTTTTAATTGTTTTGTTTTTACAGTTTTTCTTTATTTTATTATGGTTTATTAATAAAACTTTCATAATTCAATTCTAATTAATAGTTTCGTTTAATTAACTAGGTACATTTTATGTGACATTAGATCACAATCTTTTTTCTTATAAATATATTTAACTCTTAAAAAATATTATTAGTGGTCCGCGGGACTTAAATTATAAATTTACTGGTCCGTGAAGTCAAAAGGTTCGGCGATCATTAATCTATATCTGTCTTAAACATTTATCACTTATTTTAACTCCAGCAGATTCTCGAATTTATTTTTATAAGTTCTCTCTCAGAAGTATCTCACAACCAAAAGTGGCTGCGGTTGCCTTATGATCAAAGTAATGGAATAATGACCGGGGTGTGTCTCGAGTCCGAAACAAGGACCGCTGAAGACCCGCCAAGTAAATGGAAGGTGCACCTTAAATTTGTCGAAGCTCAAACATCCTCTCGTTGGTGTGGTGTGCAAGTTAGAAGAGAGAGTGCCAGCTCAGGTGTCCTTCTCATCACTTGACCATGGTTCAAAATTACGAGGTTCATCGCCAAAAGCCCTTGACTAGCTGCATAGTGCGACTGTAATTCACTTTCTTTTATACACAACATAAAGAATACGGCAAGCTCTGTTATTCAGAACAATATAAAGTTTTTTAATACATACAAATTAAGGGATGAATTTTTCAAAAAAAATTATAGTTTAATAAGGAATTGCAAATTTATTGAAGTTTAAATTGCATTAATATACTTCGAGTACTACTTAGAAGGATGAAAAGTTTGCCTTTATGCAACGTCAGATAGAAGTTGCTAGTATGTAGTTATACAAACGATTTGAATTTGAATTCACTTGCTGTGTATATAAGTTTAGAAGATATGAGAAAACTTCTGAATTCTACATAATTGCTTTTGGGTTTCTTAATTCTAATTATATTACTTGAAAAACCTAGTATTGGTCATTAATATATTTAAAGTAAATAAATAGTAAATGCAATGATATATGAAAATCTGAAGTTTTAAAATACCAAATATAAAAACTTATATTTTTTCTAATATTAAATTTAAAAGAATTACAAACATTACTTAATTCATTTCTTATTACAAGTATATATTTGGCTATTCTAAATTTAGAATTCGAACTTATAGTATCTAGTAGCTAATACAGAGAGAGAGAGAGAGAGAGAATTACATTATTGGTATTAAATCATATATTCGTTGTTCAAAACCTTGTAATTAACCTTCGTAATATAATAAACTTTAATAATACTGTAATTAGTTTCTCCTAAGCTTGCTATATTAATTTGTCGAAAGGAAATGTCTTTTGAATTAAATTCCTCATATGCTCAATATGCAGTAAGATGCTGTTCCTGAATTTTCTGTCTCTCTTTAAATGATTAACGTAGTTGTATACATTATAAATTTATTTCTTCATACATGCTGATTTTTATAGTTATAATTCAATATATAAATAATAATTTTATACAGGAGTTAAATACGTGTTTCATACTTTCTTACCAGCCAGAGGATAAATTTAGGTCTGTAAGAATTCTGATTAATTCCTGATGAACAAATTAATATATAATGTATGTTTTATTAATAATTATAGTTACAGGCTCGAAACTTTAACAATAATATTTCATTTACACAAAATAAACAGATAATTTCAAATCAAATGATTGGTATAGTCTAAGAATAAAAATTGTGCTTAAAAATGAATTTTTACTTTTTGATACAGAAAAATTTCAATAAAGCAATTTAATCCGCAAGAAGAATGAAATAATTGATAAACTAAAATAAGAATGACACACACACATACACACAAAATATACTTGAGAAATTACGTTACTTAACATTTCGGTCTTGGAAAAAGCAATAATTCTAATTGCCTAAAAATTATAGATATTTACTTGTTACATATACTTTTCTTTTGATTTCCTTGTTACTGATTTTTAACCATTGTATTTATGTAACATCAAAATAATCTTATTACGTTACGTTTTATCTTAATCACAGAATAAAGAAGAGCAATGAAAAAACACTCAATAGTATTATATTATTAATCTGGAGTAGTAAGTAAGTATTAACTAAGTATTAAGTAAATATTAAGTTACATTATTTTAGTCTAGTAAATATCTTATATAAATATGTATCATAATTGAAATCTCACACACAAAAAGAAATTATGACTAAAAAATAAATTATTCCGACTTATATAAAATATTAGTTAAAGCATATTACAATATTTCCTTTTTTAATCTTAATAATTTTTTATTCCAATTACATTTTTTAAATAGCTCTTGTTTTTAATGATTTTCTTCTTAATTTTCCTTTCTCGCCTTCATTATTTTTTTAATTCTTTAGATGATTGATTATACTCCTTAGCTGTTGAATTCTTCAACATCTGAAGGACATAATCACTCGCTTTTCTCTTTCAAAGCAAAAAATTCTTAAGTTAGAAAAGAAAAGAAACCACAAAGAATTATTACTCTATTAGATTTAGAATAAATGAGGTTTAAAGCACACCATTAGGATTTAGTAGAATGTAAATTAGAAAATCTTTTTGCTGACATAAGATATTTTATTTTTAATGAGACAGATTTGCTTTTTTTCAGTTTGTAAGAATAATTTCTGTTTTTAATCTTACGTGAAACTCTGTTTAACAACTTAATCAAGTTACTCTACTTCTACATGAATGCAAACTACAATTAAAAACGCACGGATTATATTTTATTTAAAAGACAGAGACTTCTATTATCCTTATTGAATGAATAATTATGAAATTCTTTCATAATCGGAAAATTAAAAAAGAGCTTAAAATTAGAATTCTACTACTTTATATGCTTATATCAAAATTAAACTTAAGATTATGTCACAATATAAGACTTGAATGTATGATATTATTTTTTTCGAATACATTTAAAGGGATTAAATTAAATAAAAAGCACTTTGTATGTTTTTAGAAAAGGAATGCTGTCATTAAAGAGGGTTTTATAACTGAATATTTTACCTAATTTTTTCCCTTATTAGTAATTAAGGTATCCGACTGCGTTCGGAACCCTGATTTTAAAAAAAGCACATAAATGGATAATTTGCATGATGTTTAGAATATAATACATGCATAAAATTGTTTTAAGGACATTTTAACAAAAAAAATTTATTTAAATACAATATTTTGGCAAAAAGTTAACTTAGAATAACCTTTTTTCAAAATGTTCTCCTATTATAAAAATTGCTTCTACGATAATAACATTTTGCTTATATAAAGTAAAGACTTCTCAAGAGAGTCTGAACTTTTTTTTTCAATAATTCACATTATTTTCAGAGTTACAGCCAATTGAAATAATTATTGGCCATTTGTTTTTAAATTTTTTCCCTGTGTTGTCGTGAAACATGGATAAACCCACTTCTAAATTATATATTTCAAAAATTCTATAGTAAATTGGTCATTCTATGTTCATTTTCTTTCAAAATACTGTACTTAAATAATTTTTTATTGTAATACAATATTTAAAACAATTTTATATACATTTTCTAATCTAAGTGACACTAAATATCATAAATATTATCCATTTATACTCTTTTGCAAAATCACGGTTTCGAACGTAGTTGGATACCTTAAAGTCATTAGTTCTGCTTAGTTACTTTGCTTAAAGGTTAAGGCTTTTCATAGTACCTTAGCTGGCTGCACGTTATGTTGAATATGTATATACAGAAAAATGTTTTTCGTAATGCTGTAATAAGTTTATTACGTACTGAGCAACAATGCCAATGTTCAAGATAATTTGCCAAGTTGGCAGCCGCGATTTTACATGTGTCATACGCACTGAACTGGCAAGCATATGCTTCGTTTAGTGAAATATTGCCAATACGGTTGCGAAAGTACGTTATCGCGAGATCTCGTAGAAAAATGTCACAAATATTGTTTGGACTGAAATCATTGCCCGAGAAGAAAGATGTTATCTCATAAGAAGACTTATTAACAATCAACGGAACTAAAAATACTAAGCTTTTCAAGAAACTGCAAGAGTTGCAGGTTTATCAAAATCAGAGGATTTTATCAATAAAGTGTTGGACGATGCAGCTTTGTAGAGGAGCGCCAAGAATGAATTTTGTGGAAAAAAAAGAACAAATAGATAGAACTACTTAGTACACGTAAATTAAAGTTTTACAATTTAAACAATGAATATGAACAAATGTATAGTTTGTACAAAAGAGGTTGGTCAGCAGTTATGCGGACAGAAAGCATCCCGCTTCCTCTAGTACTCACATATATTTTTTTTTCCATTTTGTAAATATTTGGCTTCTAAATGTTTAGTGATGTCTTAGACATTTCAATTAAAGTACAGAAACTATAGTTTAGTGAGAACCCTTCTAATAATTTGGTAAGTTCTCCCGTGGCGTGTTGTGGAAGCCAGGAGAGGGGAGGAGGCACCAGAACTGGCATCATCCTCTTCACTTGACAGTGGCTTAAAATTACGAGGTTTGTCACTTATCGCTTTAGGTTGCTTCAGAGTGTGACTTAAGATAACAATTCATCAATCACGTGAAAGCTTGACAAAGTTAGATATTCTGAAATTGTAAGTAATGCTTCATAACATGAATTTACTGGTGAAAAGCAAAGCTGAAAATTGTTCTTGCAAGTAAAAAATAATTCAACATGGAGAGTAATCTTAAGAAATAATTCTTTTTTATCTCATGAATAACTTTAAAAAAAAGAGTGCTGTCCAAAGGTACTTTGTTCTAAAATCATTTAGATGCTTTAAAGTTAATTATTCACCAAGCATGTAGAAAAAGGAAATAACATTTCACATTAGAAATTTTAAATAATCAGAAACCTTAATTACAGCCAAATGAACTTCATTAAAATATTTATATTTTTTGCAATTGAACAGTATTTTTAATTCATAGCTTCAAATACATTATTATTAATTTTCTATTTATACTTAGAAATTGTTTCCTCTTTCTCTATGCTATTACAAAAGAGAACCTGGATTTTTTTTAATAAAGAGTATTTTGACATATAACCTAAGAAAAAAATATTTAAAACCTTTTTTAAATTTAACTCTCAAGGGAAATCATTACAAAATGAGATAGACAGATAAACACAAACCATAGTCAAACAGAACAAAATATCAACTGAAATGAAGATGAAGCTTATTTTCCGAGAAAAAGAAGCTGTAATTTCTCTTTGTGTCTTTCCGCATATATTTTAAAGTAGCATGTTGATAGGTGTGTTAACGTTTCTTGAAATGCTTTGGGATAAATTTCTTCGATACTATCATAACCTTTTCAGTGCATTTCACAATAAGAAATACATTTTTTAAAGCTCTTTAAGTTTATATTCCTGATAACTCATTGATTTAATAGTTAATATTTCTTTCGTGTAATGTGTTCTCATATATATCATTCAAGATTTCTAGTAGAATACATACAACATCATTTTATTACAGTTAAAATACAATATTACGAAAATCAAACTTTCTCGAAAATAGTAAGGTCTGTTTCATCCTTCCTTTCA
Source organism: Trichonephila clavipes (assembly GCA_019973935.1). Classification (NCBI taxonomy): domain Eukaryota; kingdom Metazoa; phylum Arthropoda; class Arachnida; order Araneae; family Nephilidae; genus Trichonephila; species Trichonephila clavipes. The sequence goes on from BMAU01014755.1 coordinate 7,512, forward strand.
CTCTTAAAAAAACTACATTAAATCATTGTTTAGTACTTAAGCATAACAAAAGCTATAGCAGTGTTTGGATAGTTTCACCTTTACAAAAATAAGTTTAATTTGTATTATCTTTTTTAAGAAACATCTTAGTGTGGTTGCAAAATAGCATTAGTAAATTTATTTTGAATATAGTTTTTTTTCCTCCGGCTGTAGTATAAGGTAAGACTTTTGAATTATTTATTTATCAGTTTCCTTTTTTTTCGGTTATTTAGAAAATAACGAGAACCATTTTCTCTTTTTTTTTGCCCCCTCATATTTTTTCCTTGCTATTTCTTCTCGAGGGAAAAGGAGCTTTTAGTCATTGAGTCTTAATGGTTACGATATTTGCTTTTATCTTAAATTCCCATTTCCTTTCATTTCCCACATTTATAGATATGTTACTTCAGGACTCTAAAAGAGAGCGAATCCTCAAGATTTTTTCTTAAGTAAAAACTTTCTTAAGTGTTCATTTTATTAATGCAATTTCTGAACCGTGATTTTATAGATTTTCTTATTCTTTTTGCTATTTCCTGTTCATAAGCTATCTCCAGTTAACTGTGATTCGTTTCGCCTCATCTTTCAGAAATTCTCTTTCACATTTACACTTTCAAATGAAATGTAATCGATATTTAGCTCATCATAATGGATTACGGTGATTCAGAGCATTTGGGATGATAGAAATGTTAAGGTGTATCCGACTACGTTCGGAACCGTGATTTTGCAAAGCGCATAAAGGGATAATTTTCATGATATTTAGTGTCACTAAGATTAGAATATATGCATAAAATTGTTTTAAGGACATTTTGACAAAAAAAATTTTTTTAAACATAATATTTTGGCAAAAAATTAACTTAGAATAATCTTTTTTCCAAATGTTCTCCTTTTGTGAAAAATGCTTCTATTATAATAATATTTTGCCTGTATATAGCTCAGACTTCTCTACAGAGGCTCAACCAGAATTTTTGAAATATATAACTTAGAAGTGGGTTTATTCATATTTTACGACAACAGAGGGGAGCAATTTTAAGAAAAAAGCGCCAATAATTATTTCAATTGGTGGTAACTCTGAAAATAATGTGAATTTTTCAAAAATTTTAGTTGAGCCTTTGTAGAGAGATCTGAGCTATATACAGGCAAAATATTATTATAATTGAACCATTTTTCACAAAAGAAGAACATTTGGAATAAGATTATTCTAAGTTAATTTTTTGCCAAAATATTATATTTAAATAATTTTTTTCTCAATCTTCTTAAAGCAATTTTATGCATGCATTCTAATCTGAGTGACACTAAATATCATGAAAATTATCCATTGATGCGCTTTTTTAAAATTACGAATCCGAACGTAGTCGGATACCTTAATCACTTTGCTATTGTATAATGTCCACATTGAAATTACTTTGTTAAGTAATATATTTCAAAATTATATTCGTACTTAAAACTTTTACCTGAAACTTATTATTAAAATTGTAGCATGTCAGGATGTTTGATAAATTCTTTACAGAAAAATGAACTGTTAAAGCTTTAAGAGGTAGGATTGAAACATTTTTAGTTAAAAGGTGTTGAGTCAAATAAAAAAAACCTACTTCTCCTGATCTTGACTAATAATGATTTAGTGCAACTTTTTTCTTTTTTTTGCACTTTTTTTCAATGATATGAACATATGGAATAAGTTTCTTTAATTTATATTTATACATCTTTAACCTCTGTAATCTAATTACATTTCTATATACCTATCTTTAAATTTTATATGTATAAAAACTTATAACTATTTATATTTATTTATGCTTTTTACTCGGCCATGCTGTATGGCTGTTAACAACAGAAATAATTTACAGCATTTTCCAGAACAAAATAAACCAGTAAATTTTGCGTTTGAGGGATTTTTATACATAAATTAGCTTTTAATGAAAAACTTATTTCAGAATACTAGTTGTTGAAGTTTTGGTAAATCAGATCAGTCAAATATCGCTTTTAAATTAAATTTTGAAGCATTTTAGAATCAAAATATTTTATTTATTTTGGCATTTTATAATTAGAATAAAATGAGCTTAATCACGAAGTAAATAGGTGTATAAATTTAAAATTCTATTATTTAAAAACAGGTATGTACACTTTAGAAATACTTCAAACTTTCGATTCGTAAGTTTCTAATTGGAAATTTTTGAAAAAGGTTTTCAGATGTATTATAAATATTTAAAATATGATAATGTAAATTTCGCGCACAACACAGAAATTTGCAGAAGATATATAAAGTGGCATAAACATTAAAATTGAATGGACTATTGCATTTGAAATTTCCAGTCTAGTTAAAAATTTGCCATTAAATGTATTATGATTAAATTTGATGAAATTCAGTAATGTCTAATTGACTAAACAATTTTAAAAAAATCTAATTTAAAAATCAGTCAGAGTTAAAGTAAAAAAACATTTTTGTATAGTGGAAACTGTAGGTGACATCATAATAATATAAATGGAATTGACGTCAAGACCAAAGGTATGGAAGGATGTGGTATAATTTTCAGGAATAGTGAACCATCTTAACTTGCTTTCTGATCTTGATTTTTTTTTAGAATTTTAATACAAAAGAAGAGTTCTATAAAAAAGTTCTTATCTAGCAAAAAGAGTATCCTTAGGATCTTAATGTCTTAAATCTTTACAAGGGTGGATAATTTTTTAGTTATAAAAAATAAAATATAACTCTTTTAGAATTTAATATTAAGTATTTCAATGCGAGGATAATAATGTTTGATGAAATACGTTAATAATAACAATAAGTGAAAATATTAGTAATAATATTGTTATGTAGATCGTGGTTAGCGGATTTTATTCTACCAGTTTAAAGAGTGAAACAGTTCTTTAGAAGCGATGAAAAATAACAGTAGAGAAACAATCTTTAAAAATACATGATACAGCCATAAAATTCGTTATTCAGAAAATCCCAGAAAGTTTTCAGTCACTCTACAGCGTTCAGACACAACTATCAGTGTCTAAAAGAGAAGAAGGTAAGTTTATTCGCAAGGAACTACTCGCTGGTGAAAGCTTCAACTGCCAAATTAATACTGACTCAGTTTCAATGAGAGACTACTATTTATAGTATACATCTGTCTTCCAACATTTTCTCTAAAAATCCGCTTACGTCATAGATCGTGATGTCAATAAATTTCTCCAGTAGTTTTCTGAAGCCTTTTTATGTAACCAAGATGCTAAATTTGGTTGGCAAAAATGTTACCAACTTGGCTGTATCGCCAATATTTTGCCAAGTTTCCATTGAAACGCCATTATAATGTAAGGGACACAGTTGCTTGCGAATATTACAATTTTATCTTACAACATATACATGAGAAAGTAATATTAACGTATTAAATATCCAGATATAAATTATGTACACTATTTTAAGCATTATACAGTTTAGGACCATTTACACATTTTTGTGATCACTTCAGGGAACACAGTATCATATGTTAGATTGCGTTTTGCCTATTCTAAAGCCCGTGATCACACCAGTGTGATCGTTGTTTGGAACTTATGGAATTTGGAATGATTAAAACGTATGATGTTTTTTGCATATTTTATTACAGTAATGATTTTATATGAATTTTTTTACAGGAAAATTTGCCTGGTCATGAACAGATTAATTGCAAAAAATTCGTAACAGCAATATTTTTTCTGTTTTATTTATAAATATGTATTAGTAAATAATCGGGCATGATTTTGAATTAGAGCTTTTGTGTTGGAAATTTAATTGAAAAATTAATTTATGTCAGTCGGCTTGTGGAATTGAAAAAGGTCAACGAACATTTAATCGATCAATGCACATTTTTCAAGAGACCAGAGATAATAACATATTTTAAACATCAACAGCTTTTATTGAATTAAGTTAGAATAAAAACTTTATTGATTTATATAGATTGAAACTAGAGGATCACTTAACTGTCAAATAACTTTATTCTTCAATTGTAAAAATAAGTAATGCTGCAGTGCATTCAATAGAGTTATTACTTTTTTAAGAAGAATAAAAACTTACATTTAAAAATGCTTTTTAAATTTAGCTAAATAAGATCGAGTCAGCAAATGACAAATTAAGCTGACAAATTATTTCTTTCAAATAAGAACTCCAAACACTTTTCTTCATTACAACAGGCAACTATAAAAAAGGGTATCTATATTGTTTTTATATGTTTTTGACATTTGTAACTTTGAGTAAATTGCTTTGAAAGTATCATTGCTTTTCCCAATTTAATTAAGGTTTAAAAAATATAACTCTTTTTACAAGAATAGACAATTAACTAAAATGATCAAAACAAATATTTAAAAAATGATACAGTGCTTATAAAATTTTTAATAATGATACTAATAGAGAAAAGTATACTTAAATACACAGGTCCAGTGAAAAGTATATCACTAAATACTCTATATCAGATACTTTATTTTTTCAACTTACGAAAAAAACCAAAGCGAGATGGTTAAGTAAATTATAAAGTTCTCCACATTAACAATTACAGAATAGTTTACTCGTACTTAACACTCAATGTTTTGATATTTTTATATTTAATGAGCTTACTATCGTTTAAAATAAAATAGCCGCAGTAGCCTAGTGGTCCAGGTATCGGATCATGGTTGGCATGTTCGAGCCTAGTACCACTAAAGACCCACCGTGTGTGGGAGCGATGCACGTTATATTTGTCGAGAGCTCAAACGTCCCCCCACTGGTGGGATGTAGTAGTTAGGAGATGGGGTGCCAGCTCAGGTGTCGTCCTCACCACTTGACCATAGTTCAAAATTACGAGGTCCGTCGCCAAAAGCCCTAGTGTAGCTGAACAGTGCGACATTAATATTCGCTCACTCACATTCATTTGAATAGCTGAGATTCAAGCAAAAGTATTTTTTAAGTAAAGTCCGATTATGCAGAGGAATGTAAGACGATATGTGCTAATTAATAATCAATAAAATATTTAATGATTTAGTTGAGAACTCATGTATTTTTATAGAAAAGTTTTAGTTATTAAATATTATATTTTTTCACGATCATTACATTCATTAAGTTCTGTTTTTAATTCAACTAATGAATTTGAATCTTAAGAAAACAAGAATGGTAAGTTTGTGGATTCTTAAATCAATCTGTAGAGATGATAAAAATTGAAAAGTGTGGGGAAATTATTTACATAATTTTCAAAAAAAATATTTCTTTACATTATAAAAAATAAAAAACAATGACATATAATTACGGTTTAAAATGTTCCGTAAGGAAAATATAAAGGTTTTTGTTTTGCAATGTTTTATTGTATCGTTTTAAGCATGAAGCATCGCAGTATGGACGGCTGTTGTAATTTCTTTTTTTCGTTCTTCAGTGTCATGAATTAGAGATTGGTAAATAAAGTTTTTCTCCTATATCCTCATAAGAGGCTAAGATTCAGGCTAGATTTCAGTTTCAATAATACGCTACCTGTCATCATAATTATTTTGCACCATTCATAAATTGTGGGTCTTGAAAAAGGACTTTGATTACAAATTTTGCTGTTTGAAATTTTCCTGCGGTAGATGAAATTTTGGTAAACTGCACCACAACTTGCTCTTGTCCCTGGCTTAGTCTAAGACATCGATATAGCACTATCCAGTTTGCACTTCACAGAAAAAAATCCTTTGATATTTTTATAGAAAAAAAGAAGGGTAAATGTATATCAATATTTGTCTATTTTTATTTTTAAACTATAAAGGTATTTTTCAGATACCTTATATAAACTAATCTTTAATCTATCTCGATAGTTTAATTCCATAATTTAGAATGATTTATACTTTTCCCCCTGGTAATATTTTTTATTTCATAAAATGGTATTCAAAGTAAAAAAAATAAAATATTTAGTCAAATTTCTTGAAAAGTATTGAACGAAAGGAAAAACCCAAACTTTTTGAGCAAAAATGTAAATTTATAGTGTTAATTATGTAAAAATACAAGCGCGAGTGGATTGTGAAATTAGAAGAGGAAATATTTAATAAGTTCACACTTTCCAATTTCTGGGATTTGTTTGTTCACCAAATGAGTTTAATACATTTCTTTCTTTTTAATATTCGGCAAAATTTAATACTAAAATTTAAAATATGTAACAATTAATGTTTGGATAATGGAATGAGGTAGGCAAGATGTAGGATAATCTCAAGTACAGGCAACTAGAGACTAAAATGTGATATCAAACTTTATTTATTTAGACAGTTAATAAGACTGGATTCTCAGAAAGAAGAATTGGGCAAAATCGTCTAACAACTAGAACAATCATTGATGTTCAATATTTATTTATTTCAGTAAAGCGTGACGCGAGTGCGGCAGCTTCTCGGCTGTCTCGTGAACTTCATGTCACTGTAGAAATCCAATTTCTAATGATGATTAGGGTTTCCAAAATGCTTCATGAGGGATACCTACTGGTAAAAAGATTTGCTATTCGCACTCTGCATTTTCCTCACGAAAAAGTCCATATGATATGGTGTTGATGACATCGACTTTAGCGCAGGAAACAATGGAAACACATTCATACCGATCCGTGATTCTGGACGAACCATCTTCAGGAAGGGGCTACATGTCTTCCAAAATCGGGAAAGAAATCGGTATAGAAGTTGAAATTTGATGGTCTAGAACCGAGGTAAACAGCCCAAATGACCTTGCGGGCCACTTCGGGAAAGCATTATAATCCTGCGAGCCACACATAAATATTTGTACCTTTATAACAGATTTGAAAAAAAAAAACATTTATTGAAGTGAAAATTTAAGACACAATGAATTATTATTATTGTTTTCTTTATTTTGCATACATAGGGACAGATAATATAATAATGTTTATATAATATAATAATGCAATGGTCAACTAATGTTTAAAATATTACAGTTACCATTTTCTTAAAAATTACTGTGTTCCTTTTGAATTAATCTTTCTTTACTCATTGTTGAAATTTGATTGTGCTGTCATTCGTAAACGATTAAGTATACATTGCTCTTTATCTTAACCATCCTGTATATTTTTTTAAGCTTTGAAAAACATCTCGGACTGCCTATTGCTTTTTAGGCACTCCAAACAGAAAAGGAGGAGGAGAAATGAAAGTTGCACACATAGAGAATCCTGTACTAATCATAGCAAAGGATATGCATAGTGCAATTCGGAATTTATTAAAAAAGTAATTTATTTTAGTAAAGTCAAATGTAACTGTTTCATAAAATATAAGTCTATTTTAATCTAAAGGACATTTCTATTATCAAAAGGGATTTATTTTAAAACAAGAACAGGTAACAGGCAAATACATTGTAGATTTTATATATATATATATATATATATATATATATATATATATATATATATGTATATATATATATATATATATATATATATATATATATATATGTATGTATGTATATATGTATATAAATATATATATATAAATTTCCCCTCAAATAAATTTCAAAATGAAAAAAAACTTTAAAAGACCTGATATTTAATTTTTTAAAAGAGTCGGTGGGCTGCAGCTTACGTACTGGCGGGCTACATGCAGCCCGCGTTTTGACATCCCTGCTCTAGGATAAATTATATTGGTGTTGTGCAGGGGCTTAGACCTCCACGTCTTTGACAGAATCTCTGTGACTAGGTACATGAATTAAGTCATGAATCCTATGTTCATCTTTTCAGGAAAGTGAAGCTGGCATCGATTTTTTTTATGTGAGGAACCCTCTCATCCACTTTGGTTTCCTCTAGCTCATGAATTTCTAGAAAATTCAGATATTCCTCGGATGGATTAGCCTGACAGATTAAAAACCCAAAGAGGATATTTGGGATGCTCTTTAGAGAAGGCGATATAGCAACTTCTTTTTCTCCTGAGACCTGAAAACCGTGTAGATGGAGGAGTGGGGCCGATTGTCTCAGAAGCTCATAAATTGTCTCATAGCCAGAATGAATTCAAGGATAGCCTGATTACTGTCAAAAAGTCTAAGATTCTGCAAACTAAGGATGATATATAACTTTTATAGATATAAGCATGATAGTTCATTGTATTTCAATTTTCCCAAAATGTATTAGAATTTACTCTTGTTGGTCAGTACTTCTCAAAGTTTCAATATCTGTGACCCAATTTTAAAACATAATTTTTATCGATCCCCTGCGTACAAAAACAATGTATTAAATCCAATACTAATATGCTTCCACGCCAAAGATAGAATACGACTTTAATTATAAAGATAATTATCAAACTCGACTTTAATTATAAAGATTATTATATACAAATTATCAAGATAATTTGTACATAATTGTATATAATTGTTTATATGACAAACCCATGGATTCACTGGTCAGTATTAAACTTGTTCTAAACTTAGTATAGTTAAGAGGACTTGGTACCCTAAAAATCACAAACCTATCGTTTTTTTTATTTTCATTTAATCTTATTCTTTGCATTATTATCTTTCGATTGATATATCACTTGTGCATGTCGGAAAGTTAGAAGTTGAATAAAACTTCATTTGAAAACAAATTAGGCAATTCAGCCACACCCCGTTTTAGAAAAAAAAAGCTAAAAAATGTCTTATGATAAAAAAAATCTATTTTAGAAATAGAAATAATAACTATAAAAAAGAATGTGTAGTATTAAAAGCAGAATATTTCCGAGGCAATACAATAATGTAATTTTTCTTCCTTGCGAAATGTGTGCATGTAAAATTTTTAAATTAAGGCATTTTATATTAATAATTTTATAATTTCAGTTCTTCTTCCTGATATATTTTTCATACAAATGTAATTTTTTAATATTATAAGAAGAAAAAGAGCTAAAATTTCTGTCGTGACAGAAAAAATTTTTTTTAAACATTTTTCTTGAATTTTCATGGGCAATTAGTACTCTCTAAAAGTTGATCATTTATAAAAATGGGTGGGTTGAAAAAATATGAAAATGCAATTATTTTAAAGAAAAGCGTATAAGTAATATCTTAAAGTGGTATTTTAAGTTTAATTAAGCTTATAATAATTATTTTTTCAGAATTATAAACTTTAAAGTGGTTTTTCTCAGTTTGTGTTTTTCGAAACCTTAGTGCATTCAAAATGCTACTCCTTCGACAATTATTTACCAATCACTTCCATTTTTTTCTTGCGTGTTGAAAATAAAGCATGTAATAAAATTGGGGATCCGTTTTGCTATAAACTGAATACTTTTTTTAAAAAAAATAAAATTTAAGACATGTTGGCTTTTTCGTTGATTTTTAGCCTGTATATCAACATTTTATTTTTTTTCTCGAAAACGAATGAAGTTATTCTAAAATCGATCCCTAAAGTTGTTTAGATCATCCATAAGAGTATTAAAAAAATTTCAGGTTAAAAAATTAATTTTTACAAAAGGAGTAGGATTTTAAAATTTTCCCAATTTTCTTCAAAAAATTTAAATTTTTAAAATTGTGTGAATAATACATGGAAATTTTCATCTGGTAACATTTTCTTGAATAGAAACATTGTATAAAATGCTAAAATATAGTTTTTAAATACGTAAATAAAGAAGTTTGCTCAAAGGGTGCCAAGTCTCCTTAAAAAAAATTATCATCATATATATTTTGCAGTACTAATACATTTATGAGTGTATTATGTCAGTCTATTTTTTTATTATGTCGGAATGTTTTTTGTTTTACTTCCTTTCAGTAATTTAATAATGCTTTTAATTAACCTTTTGTTTTTTTACTTTTCGATATACTGGCGCCTCCCAATTAGGGTTATCACGCCCCTCCTAAGGGGGTGCACCCCACAGTTTGAGAAACGCTATTGTAAGTTATTAAAAGACAGGTTATGGACAGAGGAAGTGTATAATGAATTTCTAATTAAAAAGTTATCAACCATTTTAACCAATTGAAATATTTCACAAATTTCAATTTAATCAACTATTTAACAAATTTTAATTTTACTAAACATAGAAGATATAGGTAAATATTAAGAGTTTTAATTTAAAGAGTTTATACCTGAAAGTTAGAAATAAAAACTACAAACATAAAACTAAAGGCATTATAATTTTTTTCGGAAATAATATTAATATTCAAAAAGTACCGTAAAGATGTCTGATTAAATTTTTACATAAAAATGTCTGCTTCATAAAACTAATAAAATTCAACAGAAGAATGAAATTCAGCCATGCTTAATTAAAAAGGAAAAAATACAGCAAATGATATTTGAATAACATTAACTCAGGTAATTTTATAGAAGTTTTGATAAAAAAATTAATTACAGAACTTCAAATGAAATTGTCTTAAAAGAGTCACTCTTTTTTGAATATTTAACTTTTCTAATATATTTAGTAAACATTAATTAAATTTCAGGATTAAAGAAAAAAAATTCTGTGTACAAAATGAACTGAACATAATTTGTTTGGAATGTATTTATTGGAGCATGATTCTCAAAATTTTAATTTTGAGTCTGCTTGCTTCAGGATTTTCGAATTTCATTTTGTATAATTATTTTTTTATTTCGAATTAATGATGTAACTAATGAGAGAAATATTGATAATGTATCTTCTTTGGCTGTTTAATCTCCAAGAAATTTCTTCATAATTACACTCTGCCAGAAAAAAAATGCAACTTAATGCAAAAATAAAAACTTCGTATTTTTCTAGAAAATTAAAAACACAGTTAGTTAAATTATAACTTAATGAATAATATAAATTCCGAAGAGAACTTTGTAAGTATTTTTTCTCTATATATATATAATTGAAGAACATATATTTCAGGAAAAGCAAATAAAGTAAACATATCTTCGAAATACAACTATCCATCGTAGAAAAGCGAACAGTGAAATTGCATTGTAAGAACTTATAGACTAGTACACTCTGTAATAAAAGTAGGACATATAAATTTTGTGTAAGTTTGTAAAAAAATGGGTTAATGTGAGTATTTATCTATATTATTCAAATAGTTGTTTTTATGATGAGTATGAAAAGTTAATATCTATTACGTTTGTTTTCAAAAAAAAATATTATGTTATGTATGATTATGTTATGTATTATTCACTTTTAGGCTGCAAGAAAATAACAGGACAAAATTGGTGTAATTGTATTACTTACCTTTGTCATATGTTTAGGATTCATATTTTTTTGTGTTATAACTTCTTTTTTTATTCTGTAGAGTGTCTAGAGGAATATCCTTGAAGGTCTTAGGGTAAGTCTTAGTCTATAAAATATGAAGGAAGAAGAGCGAGAGAGAAAGAGAGATTATCCGCATACATAAATTTAATCTCAATGCTAATTCTAACATTTTACGAAAACTAGACAGCCATAGATCTGAAAAGAAGACAGGGCAACCGAAAAAATTGATTCTTTGTAATGAAAGAAAATTTTCTTGAAACTTAGAAAAAAAAATTGTAACCATTTCAAAATTTAAAACTCAGGTTGGGCTACCTCCAGTTTCCAGGCAAATGACGTACAATAGCGTATAAAGGTCCAGAGTAAACATTATCCTAATTGGTCAAAAGCGCACATAGACAAACGACTGTATTGAGCCAAATATCACATGCTATGGAGCATTAAATAGAATTCTATCATATTTTCAGATTTAATTTAGATTACCCTGAGGGCTGTAAGTACTATGGCATCATCTTAAAGATGATGAAATATTTCAACCAGTTCTCTAAGTAGGAGGAAAAAGTTTGACGTTGCGGTTAATTCTTGGCTATAGAGAAAGAGTTAGTCTAATGTTTTTAAATTAGAAGCATAACCATCAAAACTACATCCAGGTATTCGGATCGGAGCTTCTCCCATATAGATCACAATTAGGCAGAGATGACTGCATATAAGAGGCAGAAAAGAACTGCATTAGGCGGAGAAGACTACATTCTCCCTCCTAGCAAAGGCTGAAAAAATAGTTCTATTTGAACAACATTCTGTTTTTATCATAACTAGCTACAAGTCCTGATAAAGAAAATATATGGGTATTGCTCGTTTGAAGGATTATATGCAAAAGAAAAACTGTACGAAACAATCCTTGTAAGAATAAGAAAGCACTCAATCACAGACAATTTATGACAAATTGAAATATAATCATTGTATCACTCGAGGCCAAACAGGGTTTTCAACTGATTAAAGGAAAGAGAAAAAAAACTTCGTATCAAATTATCAGATTTCCTAAAATAATTAGAATGTTCTACTTCTTTTACTAATTTTCAGTATGAAAACTTTAAACTCTAAGGAATTGTTAAATATTACGTAAATTCTTATAATTTATCTGTTTTTATATTCAATCAATTAAAATATGCTTATAAAAGGATTTTTGAGCAAAGATGATAATATTTTTATTAATCCTAAAAACACTGAAGAGTCCTACTTTTTTTACGGTGCGTGTAATCGACAAGTAGCTTACAACCAAAAATTCCCTTCATTGTACCATGCATTTTCAAATATGAAAATTTCATAAAGCCATCATGTATTGAATTTATAATCATTGTGTGTTTTTGTTATCTAAATTGTCTTTTTGTATGATTCTGGACTTTAAAGGTACCACGAGATAAAATACTCTGAATAAATATAACACGTAGTTAAAACTGTAAATTCAATTAGCTATTTTTATGGACACTGGTTACTTTTCCTTTTAAAGTCGATACTTAAATATGTTTAAAAAATACTTTAAAATACGTCGAAAGCTTAAAAGTAAGTTGGATTGAAATCCGACAATTATTACGTCCTATAGATTAAGAAAATTCTCAATATCAAAAATGACTTTCTCTTTAAATTAAAAGTAATAAAATCACACGAAAATATTTCCAGAGCTACAAAATACTATTTTCTATAATCATAAGAAATGTTAATGTGTTTTACAAGTCCAAAAGCGCATGGCGTCCAGATTTTGCAAACTAAAGCTTATGAATGGTGGCAAAAGCTATCAGAGGGTAGAAATATAAGTGGGAAAAATCATCTGACAGATAAATTTACAGTATATTATACGAATGTTATACATAAGAATAACAGTTCTGCAGATGATATGCTTAAAGCCATATAGACTATTTATTGTATTATCAGTCAAGAGAGATGGAAAACATGAATTATTACTGTTCGGCTGGTTTTAGAACGTTGTGCAATTACCAATGGGAGAATCCTCAGAAAATTCTTAATACAAAAACAAAAGAATTGTACCCATCACTGTTACTGATACAATAAAACCTATATTTACAGAGTTATCCACCTACACGCTTGAAAAAGTCCTCAGAAGGAAAGATTCAGAATACAAATGAGTCATTCAGATCTACGGAAACCTCAGAAACTTCCAAAATAATAATTCATATTTCTGTAAATAAGGTACCAATTGTATATACTGATGTAATAGCTTGTCGTCTAAATATTAGGAAATGTCTGAGCTGTAAATTAGAGTATTCGTGAATCACTTGAACTTTTCAGGTTGGCAATGCACAAATAAAGGAAGCAGTATAAGTCTTCAACACTAGATGTCTCTATAACTCAGAGCTATGCTTGACCACATTTTGTAAGAAGTAAAAATAAAAAAAAAATGTATAAGTCGAGTGGGTGTATTGTAAGTATAAAATGAATGTGTTTTATTTTAAATTATTGAAAAATAATTTTTATATTTGATTTTCGTAGTTTATAAGTTTCACACTTACGCAAGAGACTAAAAGGAAGCTTTGAATGCAGGGTCATAAAACTTTACATGGGTATTGTACTTGTAAATCTGCATTATGTGAATCTCAAGTTTGTTAACTGGATACTTAAATTTTATTAAATAAAATGATAAGTAAGTAAAAAGCTCCTAATTTCAAAAATTACGATTTTAAAAATTTTATATAAATTTAAAATTGAAGATATTATGAATAAAGCCATCGTGAGCTGAATTTAGTGCAGGAATGTAGGTTCTACATTACATTTTTCAAAAGTTACCTGCGGCAACGGTAGCCTTGTGGTCAAGGTCAAAGTACTCATGGCCGGTGTGTTATGAGTACCTGCCTAGTACCGCTGAAGACCCGCCGTGTAGGGGAGTACGTTAAGTCTGTGGAAAACTCAAGTGTTTTTCCGTTGGTGTGGTAGTTAGGAGAAGGGTGCTAGCTCAGGTGTCGTCTTTATCACTTGAACATTGTTCAAAATTACGAGGTCCGTTGCCAAGAGCCTTTGAATCGCTGAGCAGTGCTACGATAATATTCTCTGACTCACATTCAAATGTTGCTATTTTTTTCCATACTTTACTTTTTAGCTCTCACAGAACACAATACAGGATGTTTGCATTTGGATCAGTACTCATAATCCTGACTTCCACAACACTCTATGAGAGAACCGTGTGTAGGTTATTATATTCCTCTCTATAATCTTGTTGAAAAAGTATTCGAGTACTTACAGGAAAGTACAGATAAGTGGAACATCACTTACATGAATTTAAAATCAAAATTTTCATTCAACTCTTGCAAGCAGTATCTAAGAATTCTTTATACATTTTTTAAAATTATATTTCTTAGAGATATGGAAACAATTCAGTTCTATCATTTCCTAAAATCCTGTTTATGTATGAGTCCTTCATAAAAAAACTTGTTTTCAACATTTCTCAAATCTTCTAGAAAACACAAGTTTAAAAAATACATAAAATAATGTTTGTGATGTGTGTGGATGAGACTCCTTTAAAATTATAAAATTTAATTCGTGCTGTACATCAACTGTACTGTAGAGCACTAAATGGTTATTTAAGATCGTGTAGTGAATTCATTTTTGTAGAGTATCGACTTAATATCCAGATAATTGTAAACTGCGGTCAAATAAGTCAAAACCGATCCTTTGAACGTGTGTGTGTATGTGTACTAAATCTCTTATCTAAAAAATTCATAATGGTTAACTGTTAAAATTTTGAAACAAACATAAAGAATAATATTGATTTTTTCATTAATATTGAGGTTTCATAGTGCATACATTGTGCAAACTATACAAGTCCAGATTTACCTTATTTAAAAGAAAATAATCATTACACTAAACTGAAATTGGCACAAAAATATATTAGAATTATATACTCTGATGCATAGCATTACAGTGTGTGTTAATCAAGTTGCAGTGAAAATAGAAGGATTTATCAATCTAGAAGCATTAACTGTATTAACAACTTACAGTATACTTTGTGTATAATTGAAAACTTACACAGTGTTTTTTTCCAGGTATAGAAGTTTAAGTTCGCATTACTTTCCAAGATAGCGACCAATTTAACAGCTGTCAAGTGATTTATTCTCAGATTGGTTTGGCAATTCATCATGAATAGACTCACGCCTGAACAACGCTTTCAAAATGTGCAATTTTATTTCGAAAATAATGATCGATTTTTATAAGCGAATTTTGTTTAGTGATGAAGCGCACTTCTGGTTGAATAGCTACGTCAACAAACAAAACTGCCGCATTTGGAGTGAAACTAATCCACAAGTGTATGTCGAAACACCGTTACATCCAGAAAAACTTACTGTTTGGTGCGCTTTATGGGCTGATGGAATCCTTCTTCAAAAACGATGAAGGCCACAACGTTACAGTCAATGGTGATCGGTATAGAGCCATGATTACTAACTTTTTCATTCCTGAATTGAACAATCATGATGTCCAGGAGCTGTGGTTCCAACAAGACGGCGCAACATGTCACACAGCTCGTGCCACAATTGATTTATTGAAAGACACGTTTGGTGACCGCCTAATTTCACGTTTTGGCCTCCAAGATCTTTCGATTTAACAACGCTAGACTATTTTCTTTGGGGCTATGTAAAGTCATTGGTCTATGCGGATAAGCCACAAACACTTGACCATTTGGAAGACAACATTCGCCGTGTTATTGCCGATATACGGCCACAAATGTTGGAAAAAGTCATCGAAAATTGGACGTCCAGATTGGACTACATCCGAGCCAGCGGTGGCAGTCCTATGCCAGGAATCATATTTAAAATGTAATTCCACAAGATTATCTTTCGAATAAAAAAACATTCATGTCAATCGAATAATACATCGTTGTTTTATTGCAATTTAAAGTTGTATACCTCTCAAAAAACACCCTTTATAATCGTATAAAGTCTATATTCAATAAAAAATGTGTAATTAGTTATGAAATCAAAATGTGTAAGAGTTTGAACACCAATGATTAATAATCAATATGTTTTTAAAAATTTTTTGCTTTCTTCCATTGATTTATTCTGATCAATTTTGAAGTTACTTAGCACTAAAATCTTCCACGCTTGAAAAATAACTCATTCATGAGTTTCTTCAGTTCGAAAGGACGTCAAAATAATAAAAAAATAACTTTGCATTTAAATTCTGAAGATGTTCAAAGAGCGATTGAATATAAAATTGTTTCACGAAGAGGCAGATATTCACTCCCCGTTTCTCTCCAATCAAAGTAAGATGACATTTAATGGTGCAAGATATATTTCGCTTTCTGTCTTTATTTTAAACAAAAAAGACGTCTAGTTTCACTTACTTCGCTTTCAGAAAGAAGTATGTTAATAATATGCAAATGATTTTAGAGCCTTCTGGTATTGAAATAAGTGTATTTTACTCGTTTTTAGCATTGAAAGAGAATAAGCAAATACCAAAAATAAGTTGGATCGTACTTTGAATTTTGGGCCTATAAAAATATAAACCTTTAATTCTGTGAATATGATTTTCAGCCTTTTTAAGTTATAGTCGTACTTACAGTTGAACGACAAGGCATTATAGTACAAGTAATTTTTTCATAAATATGATTATTTAATAATCGCGCATATTTATTAAATAATAACGTAAGTCAATTAAATGAAAGTTCAATTTGAGGACACTAGTTAAATTTGATGAAATACACTAGTTGATGGCAATAAATCATGTAGGTTTGAATTCCGGTCAGTCTGCGAGGTTTAAAATTGACCTGACTCCCCATTCTCAAGACCAAGTCAGTATGAGTTTATATTATAAAAAAATAGTTCCTTGTATATTATTTGCAACAGAAACAAATAAAAGCTACTTTTTGGCTTAGTAAGACAAATTACTCAAAGTTCTAGACTGTGGAACATAGTAATTAGGACAAGAACATCAGAGAATGCACATAATTTTTTTTATATATATCCAGCATACTCATTAATGATAGAGCTTACAAGAAAACTTGTATTACACGAGATGTTTGACATCATCTGTGGTTTCTTTCTGTTATTAGTTGTACAGAAGCAAGTAATCCCTACCACGTTTCTGTCTTTGATATACCCTTGATCCTTCCTAAAGCCTTGCGAGAAAAAATAGAGATGGTATGAGGTTGAGTGACTGAGAAGGAAGTAATGCTTAGGTATATTATATTTTGCCTACTGAGGCCTACAGAATATTTTGATAAATGTGTGTTATAGACAGACTTTTTCAACAAATGGCACTGAGAGGCATAATCATAAGAAGAAATTTTCGCATATGAGTTTTTCAAACAATCAAAATTTATTATGATATCCCTCTCTCTCTCTGATAGCAAAAATTGTAAATATTAATACTCTTCACTATGGTATGTTATAAAAATAGATTTGCTAATAATAAAAAATAGATTACACAATGAACGTTAAATTTATAAAAGAAACGATCATATGCATATATGCAATGGCCTTAAACATCGAACACTTTAAGTAGAATTATTTATTCTGAATTGAGAAATACATTCATATTTTCATAATGAGTATAAAGTACTTTTTGCTTCCACGAGATTTTTTCATAAATAAAGAAATAACCGTGATAGCTTCTTTTTGTTTTATGTCAATCTCATATTTAAATTTTAAACCATTAAGAACTTCGATGAATTACTGTCCAAAAAGATTTGATAAAGAAGATTGCTTTTAATCGTTACATTTTTAAGGTAATTTTTAATTTTATGCATACATTTATTTATGTATAGTTATTGATTTATGCATTTATTTAATTTATAATTATTTGGGGGAATTCACTGTAATTCGTTTCTGCAGTACTGAATAGTTATAAGGGCTGAGAGAGAGAGAGAGAGAGAGATGGTAAATTGTTAGCAAAAATTTAAAACTGCTTTTCATAAATTGTTTGTTTATATTCATTACATATATAGTTTTAAAATAATTTTTAATTAGCTCTCTGTTCTAGAACAAATGAACCAAATATTGATTTTATCAAATTAGTCAAAAAGTACATCCATTAAAAAATTGATCTGGTATTTAAATATAACTATCAAAATGCACATAAAAATGTAAAGAAACTTATTTCAATACTAAAGTTTCTCCCTTTAACCGTTGAAAGTTTTTTTTTAATATTTTAACTTTCAAAATATAAATTATATTTACGATATTATTCGGGATCCAACCTTAAAAAATGTTTTTCACAAAAGACAATTTCTATCAAAATTGCCAGAACAAGTTTAAATTTAAGATTGCTCATGTATTTCTAGAGACATTTCATTTATCTTTAATCATTAGACAAGTTTTAAAACATGAAAAAAATATTTTGAAAGTTAAGGTAACCAAACTTTCGCTAAATATACGTATTAGTTTTAAAGATGATTTTCAATCTTATCCATTTTGAATAAAATTGTTTACTAAGATATTTCTTACCGTGTATGAACTTTATATGCGTACATATATTTAGAAAGTTTCTTATGAGCCATTTTATTTAAAACATATTTATTATTCTACAATAGTTCATAATTTGCTTAGTAATCAAAATACTAAATCTAGTTAAAAGTAATCTCTCTTGTAATTTTTTTTGAGTGCGTATCAGTATATTTATATTTTATATACTGAAGATCTTAAATTCTAATATAGTAGAACGTCGTTTATCCGAATAAATTGGGACCGTACACCGTTCGGATACGCGATTGTCCGGATAACCGAAAACCGAATGCGATCTAAGCAGTATATGAAACCAGACACTATGCGAATATTGAAAATCATCACATGCGGGAAACTTACTTGAAGAAAAGCAAAATAGGTCCAAAATGTCGCAATTTTACCTTTATTGGGGAAAATAATCACTTATTTTTCTCTGTACCATTGTACACCTTCGTTTTGACCTTTGAAATCAGCCATTCCGCCTAATTTCTCGTTAAGTTCCAGAGCTTTTTCTCACAACAGAGAACCCGAAATAGGGTCCCCTTTGCTCCTTTGTGAAAACCACAAGTAGAGAGCATTATCAAGAACGACATCCTTTGCTTCCCTCATGGTTTTCCTTTTCTTCGAGACATCTTCTGAGTCAAGTTCTGAAGCGAAATTTAAAATGGTTTCTCGGCTTTTTTTATGTCAAAAATTGTTGACTTTCCAACATTATAAAACTGTGATAAAGACGCTCCACTTTCTCCCTTCGCAAGACGTTTCAATATTTCAAGTTTCGTCTCTATGTTTAAGTCGTTGCGCTTCCGTTTTGAATTCGAAGCCATAACAGTTTATAATTCAACAAAAGAGCACGTATACACCCCGTCACTTGGAAACAAACTGACCTAAAATTCCGCCCAGATGTTGACCAAATCAAACAACTGAATATCCAAATATCCCTGACCTTGGATTTTCCCGTCACTTTTGGTCTCACGCGAAACAACTGTTGAGCATTGCACTGTTCGAAAACGTGTTCATATACAGTTCATAAAATTGACAAAAAAATTGGTCCATATATTTGAAGCTTCTGATCGTAAACGTTCGGATAAACAACGTTCTACTGTATAACTTAACTTCACTCTATTTAATGTAGCATTTATCACGACTTACGATTAACTCCTTAAGAGGTCAATTTTTCGCCAAGAATGTTCCAAAAAATACACATTTTTTTTTGCATATTACTAAGCATAACAGAATGTGAAAATGGAAGAATTTTATTTTAATTTTCAATTTTAATGTTTACACACTATTTGTTTATTTTGTAATTGTAGAACACAAAAAACACTAAATGTTTGCTTTTTTAAGTACACTCTGCCTGCTATTACGGAAGTTTCATATATCTTAAAAGAATTGATCTCGTATTTATAAAAAAATTCATGCTCGTACCTTCTTTTCAAACTCTAGGTGGGTTTGTGTCTGCATATACAAACACACAGTTTGAAGCAAGGGGAAAATATTGGCTTTTTAGGATTATCGTTCTATTTTCATTTCTACTCAAGCAACAAATTGTACATTGCCTTGCTAATCCTTGTTTTTTATCGTATATTTTCAAGAACCTAAATTCCTGCCTTCAATGAAAAATTCCCGTTTTCACCACAAAGAAAATCCCGGATGAGAAGCATTTTAGTACCTTGGATAAACTGCATCTCTTACAAACACTAATATAATAGCCTTATAAGAATTGAAAATATGAGCAAATCTAAGATAAAATGATGAAAATATAAGTGCTCGTACAGCGTTCGGGCAAATTAGTTAAGGAGTTAATAGAAAAAATAATATTCTTTTAAATTTTTATATTGTGCTTGAATATGCTTATCCTAAGTACTCTTAATTAAACAAATGCAGTTTTACAAGACTCATGTTGTTTTTAAGAAACATATATATTTAGAAGGAATTCAATTTTCTAAGGATAACTAAGTAAGTTATACATGCAAAAACTCTTTTATTCTAATGTAATATTAATTTGAACGTTAAGAACAAGGTTAAAAGTATAATGCAGGAACCTTTTATTGATTTTCGTGATACAATAAATGAAGAAAATTTTTCCAATAGTAGTTTTCCTTTTGACAAGATATTTAATCCTATTGAAAAAATGTAATAAAGCTGCATATGCTGACTAAATTGTAACAATTTAGCAGTGAAACCTTAAGAGGAAAGAAAGACACCATAAACGAGTTCGAAAGTTTCTAGAGTAAAACAACTATCGCAAAAAGAACTCTGAATAAATATTTAAGTCGAGCTTTTTTGTCGTTAAAACAAATTCCTGTTTATTTAAGGCATGTTCATTATGTTCCAAAGACAGATATACGTCTTTTGTGTCCTGTTCCAGGTCTTATGAGAAAAGAAAGTTATTTTCTAAGTAAAAGACTTTCAATAAAATAATGGAACAGCGATTGCGAAGGAACCTTGCCGGGTAAACAAGTGAAACACAAAAACAAGTTAAAAAATAATAAACCGCGTGATTAGTTCTTAAAGACAGAGTACACATTGTGTTCCTGACTTTTGGATTGTCGTGGATAATCTTTTCTTTATCATCAGGTCAGAGAATTTCTGACTTCGTAGAACGCTTTTATCCTGTGATGATAGAACCTTTCAGAAGCACAAAAGGTCTGACAGACATAAAAGCAGATAGGTCTTGCGTAGACGTTGCTATGGTGCAGGTTAGTCATTCGGAACATCTTAAACTGAAAGATAGATATAATGTTGACGTATTTTCTTTTGCTTGGGGATTTCTGAAGCGATGTGTTTCACAAATTTTATGTATATGTGAAGAGTTAAACATAAGACGACCCAACAAATTTTAGCTTACTTTAAAAATACAGCGTCAAAATCAAATTTTATTAATCTTATGGTAATATGGGTTAGTCCGTTTCAAGTAATGGACACTTTTCATCAACTCAATTCTTTATTTTTTGAATGGTAAGCTTAATTTTCGTTAATTCTATGATCATATGATGAAAACGATGCGTGTTTATAATAATTGTTTTTTTTACTTTGAATTTATTCTTTAAATTTATTAATACATTCAAGACTTTAATTTTTTGTACTGTCACTTCCTACAAATTGATTAGAATATAACACTTTTTGCCAAATAACTTTTAACAGTAAAGAGATTTATGATCATTAAAATATGTACGATGATTCTTGTGCAGATGAAACTTTGTTATCAATTAAATATACAAATAACCATTCTTGCATTGTTCAATTGCTTATTAGAATACTTATTCAAATTACTTGGCATTATTTATATTTGAAAAGATTATTGAGGGGACTTGGCACCCTTTGAGCAAACTTCTTTATTTACGTATTTAAAAATTATATTTTAGCATTTTATACAATGTTTCTATTCAAGAAAATGTTACCAGATGAAAATTTTCATATATTATTCACACAATTTTAAAAATTAAAATTTTGAAGAAAATTGGGAAAATTTTAAAATCCTACTCCTTTTGTAAAAATTAATTTTTGACCTGAATTTTTATAATATTCTTATGGATGTTCTTAACAACTTTAGGGATCGATTTTAGAATAACTTTATTCGTTTTGAGAAAAAAAATAAAATGTTGGTATACAGGCTAAAAATCAACGAAAAAGCCAACATGTCTTACATTTTATTTTTTTTAAAAAAAGTATTCAGTTTATAGCAAAACGGATCCCTAATTTTTTTACATGCTTTATTTTCAACACGCAAGAAAAAAATGGAAGTTATTGGTAAATAATTGTCGAAGGAGTAGCATTTTGAATGCACTAAGGTTTCGAAAAACACAAACTGAGAAAAACCACTTTAAAGTTTATAATTCTGGAAAAATAATTATTATAAGCTTAATTAAACTTAAAATACCACTTTAAGATATTACTTATACGCTTTTCTTTAAAATAATTGCATTTTCATATGTTTTGAACCCACACATTTTTATAAATGATCAACTTTTAGAGAGCACAAGAAATTGCACAAGAAAACTCAAGAAAAACTTAAAAAAATTTTTTTTTTCTTTCACGACAGAAATTTTAGCTGTTTTTCTTCTTATAATATTAAAGTATTACATTTTTATGAAAAATATATCAGGAATAAGAACTGAAATTATAAAATTATTAATATAAAATGCCTTAATTTAAAAATTTTACATGCACACATTTCACAAGGAAGAAAAATTACATTATTGTATTGCCTCGGAAATATTCTGCTTTTATCATAAGACTGGCGTTCAAGAGACTCAACATTAATTGGCCACCGAATTTTCACCAATTTCTTTCCACCAGAAGTGCTTTCAATAATTTCTGTAAATTTGTTGCAACTGTTTGTAATCCTTCTTAACTTCTTTTTTTTTAATTGTTTATTTCCCTTGAATGTGTGTTTAATACTTACTTCTGTAAGCCCCGTGTGATACTTTGTGGTGCACGGAGATTTTAAAATTGTTTTCAATAAAAAAAAAATACTGCACATTCTTTTTTATAGTTATTATTTCTATTTATAAAATAGATTTTTTTTTATCATAACGCATTTTTTAGCTTTTTTTTCTAAAAAGGTGGTGTGGCTGAATTGCCTAATTTGTTTTCAAATGAAGTTTTAGTCAACTTCTAACTTTCCGACATGTACAAGTGATATATCAATCGAAAGATAATAATGCAAAGAATACGATTAAATGAAAATAAAAAAAAAACGATAGGTTTGTGATTTTTAGGGTACCAAGTCACCTTAAATATAATCTTTTGAAATACTTATATTTAATATTTCTGTAAAACTTATATATTAATAGTGCTTTTTGCTTAGTGATCTAATAACAATTCTACATGATTTTTAATAATAAAGAACTTATTACTTAAATGGATTATTTGATATAAAAATATTTACGAACAATTTCCTCTCTGACAAAAACTGTACTTACGTATTGCTTTAAAAGTATCCTATTTAGCTATTTTTTTTGAAAAGTATTTTTCGAATGTACAAATTGAAGGATACTTTTACAACAGAAATGGTCTTTAAATTAGCCAGATTCAACATAATTTATTAATATTCACTTAAATATTTATGAGAAGAAGACGAAATGAAAATTTAACATTTCGAATGTTTGCTGAAGACTTAAGAAATTCAATAGAAATGCATTGTATAAAGATTTCAAGAAAGTTCTAGTTGTTTGTTATCTCGTTCTTTCCTTATATCATTGATTTTTTTTATAATTTTGTGATTTTACGTGCTTTAAACGTTTTTAAGTATTTGCTCTTTTTAATCTTAAGTAGTTCCAACATTTTCTCAAAATATTTTAGATTGCATTGTACTAAAAACTAATAAAATAATAATATATAACTCTGTAAGAGATTCGATGTCCAAATGTTTTATTGGAATTGAATGTATATGGGATTGTATGAAAGATATATGAGAAAGACAGGGACTTACGAGATATGAGAACTATAAAGATTTTCGAAAAACAAGCAGAAAATAAATGCAGACTTCCATTATAAAATCTGAAAGGCGGATTTAAACAACATTGTTTTGTGAACATAGACTTCTTGAATTCCAGACATTTCCGAAAAGCTTAGCATCTGATGTGAAGTAACATATTCCCCAAAATAAATCAAAATCCTCCAGAAAGAAATCAAATAACCTTAAGACATTTATAAGAGTGCTTTTAAACAAGAAACATGAAATAACATGTAAAAAATACACTTTCAGACCTTGACTCACTCATAGGTACATAATGTAGTACTTCAGAGGAGTAAATAAATGCAAAAAACGGAAGACAACAAGAGATTGACAAACATCATAGTTATATTCTATTCCTGAAGATTTTCTAATTGAGAATTAGAAAGTTCCTTTTAAAACATTGTGTGTGTGTGTGATCAGGGTTATTTCTCAAAGATAAATATATTCTGCAATATATTTCTGTGTTCCTTTAAAATATAAAATCTTAAAATGTTTCCTACCAGAAAGGCATTTTATCAACAGCAACAATTTCTCAATGCGTATTAAAACCGCCATTTATGTACAATGTAAAAAATGTAGGTTTTATTACAGTTCAGATTGTATAAAGTTTACAAGCAAAGACAGTCACAAGTTCTTGCATTTCTTAGAAGGTACTTGTCTTTTTTGGAGAATAAATCTTTTTTTCCACTCTAACTCCGAGATTTTTTGAGGGAGAG
The DNA here is from genome assembly GCA_019973935.1 of Trichonephila clavipes. Taxonomy (NCBI): domain Eukaryota; kingdom Metazoa; phylum Arthropoda; class Arachnida; order Araneae; family Nephilidae; genus Trichonephila; species Trichonephila clavipes. Next base: position 32,237 of record BMAU01014755.1, read on the forward strand.
GTATTTTTTAAGTGAAACATTTGATTCAAAAAGTATTTTTATTTCCTATCTACTCAACTGAAATGTCAAGAAAGAAAAAAATTATTTTATAAAGGATTTCAGTATTATAATAGTTTTTTTATTTTGCAATATTTTTTTCTGTGCGAATTTTGATCATTTACAGCAAATGAAACGTATAAATAAAATATACTCATACATAAAAAATACATTTTTTCCAAGTAATAAATGCGAATAATTTTTTTAACAATCTGTTTAAAACGTGTTATTTTCAATTTTAAGAATAAGCCTTCGCATTGCCTTAAAAAAATTAAATGCATTTATCTTTCGTTAAAAAGTTCCTTTAACATTTTTTTTCCTTCGAAACTTTAAAAAAAATAATTGTATTTTTAGCCGCGTTAATTGAGAATTTAAGAATAAAAAATGTGTTTTTCCCCTTTCTTGCAGAACTAACACAGATTTTTTGTTTAGTCAAACTAAAACAGTAATACATATTAATAATTAATTTTCATTCATTAACTCAGATTTTTAATTTCCGGGGCTCAGATTTTCATTATTTTCTTATAAATTTAAAAGCCTAGGTATTATTTTAAAATTAAAGAGTTAGTTGGTGTTACTCTAAAAATAAGTTCTATTTTTTCACGTTTCTTTACGCATTTTATTGCACATCAAAAACGTAACAATGATCACAGACTACGGACAAGAACTGACTAAACACGAAGTGAAACGGCGTTTCCAATCAGGAAGCCTTAAAGTTCTTCAAGGAAGCTTTAATTGCCTCAAGAGAGGCAAAAGAAAACATAATTTCAGAACCCTCGACTTCTAAACTGTGTTCTTTACTTCCTTTTAATTAAATGTCTTGTAAAACTACAATATATATATACTCACACTGAGATGAATAGATAATAATCCGTATAAAAATAACAGCTTACACTGAAATTATTAACATAAAGAATGGTCAGAATTTTCTGAGATTGCTTTGTTTTCAGTTATGCAAATTTTATTAAAGTACAGAAGGTCGTTCACCCTTTATAGGAATGAATTTCTAATTTACTTTCTCGTTTGCATTTTGGGATAAAACTTTGGCAGGTTCAAAATAATCCTTTGCTAATGTTTTCTATTGATTGGAACGTGAAATAAAAGATTTATTTTGAAAATGGCTCTTAAAATTGATAAATGACCTGAAGGTTACGTTACTGAGCTTTCCAAGGAGAAATATTCGTGTGAACAAATTATAAAGCAGTGTAAAAATCTCGGTTACTGCATTTTAAAAAAAGTCATATTTATAATATTAAATTTTAAAGGAAAAATACGTCTAGCTGAATGTAAAATTGAAAATATGACCGCGAAAACTCGTCCTAAGACTGTTCGAACAAAATCAACTATCAAGAAAGTGAAGCCTCTGATCTTAAAAAAAATCGGCTGATTCAATGATTCATTACATTGAAACTAGGAATGTCTTCCAGTACTGTAAGGAAAATCATTCATACAGATTTAAAGTTAAAAAAGGTGTTTAAACTTAAAGTTCATCCAATTTTTCCAAGATATATTACTGGAAGAACAAAAAATTGTAGAAACTTACATGAAAACACCTAGCTGCTGAAAAATGGAAAATTGTGGTAACACTCGATGAGGTATGGGTATATTTTAAGTGACTGTGATAAAGAAAGAGTAATTCTCTACAACTCAATTGAAGGGAATGGCTGTACGAAATGACATCGCCAGTGTACAGAAAAGTTCTCGAAGGGATTCATGACAGTTGCGGAATTTTGTTACGTCGGCAAATTAAAGATCAAAAGAGTCTCAAATAAAGTCAAAACTCTACTAACAGCAGAATATTTTAGAACTAATTTGTGAAGAAGTAATTCCAGCCTTATATGGAAAATATAAAGATAAAATTGAGCTTTACATGGACAAGCCTCTAGTCATTCGTTTAAGTCAACCACCCCTTATTTAGTAAAGAAAGAATCAGGAACAGAAATAAAGTTGTGACGGGCTCATCGAGCTTTCTATTAATTACCCTCTAGGGTTCTTTGGGGCCAAAAAAGGCAAATTCTTTCCAACCAAATACAGAAGCGAAGCGTGATTATGCAAATTAGGAATCTTTTAAATAGCAGAAGTTTAGCGTAAATGAGGTGGCCTTTTGGGAAGTGATTATGCTAGTCTGAGTTTAAACGTGTAAGCTGAAGTAAGCCGATATTCCAGACCTCAAGTCAAGGTGGATACCATTCCACGCGAGATAAAGAAACGAAATTGAGGATTCGAGAGTGTTGCTGCCTAGGATATAGAGGTAGGACCGTTATACTAATTATTAGGAACTGTGTATAAACAGAGCTTAGGTGTAAGCGGTAAAGTAATTATAGTGGTCAGGATTGCGCTTATTTGGTAATACGTATTGTGTTTTTCGTCACCTCAGAACCGCTAAGTTTGAATACAAATATTATCATTGTATAGTGTTTAAGTTAAGATGATAATAAAGAGATATTAATATTATGGCAACGCCTGGTTCTTCATTCACTCCTGCACCCCTTGGTCAGGATAACTTAGAAGAAAGGCATCAACCACAGGTGAATGCCTCACAAAGTGTATCCCATTTGATGACATATTTGTAAAATCACCTGATGCTTCTTCATTGAACTTTTGGTCTTTCGGTTTATTAAAAAAGAGGCCTACGAAAATGTCATCCAAGAACACTGAACGGACTTGGGAAGACGGTTCAAGAGAAAGGGAATAAAACTGGCACGTGACAGTACTAAGAAAAAAGTAACTTGTGTGGAAAATTCGAGAAAAAGTTATTGACAAGAATCATGGCTATCAGATAGAAGCAAATCTCCACAAAAAATACGGTACTTATAGATAAAAATTAAGTATCAATATCGTTTCCATAAAGTGCAAGCTATCTTCTGCATTACTGTGAAAAAAAAATTTTGCACTGTTTTAAGGTATCCGACTACGTTCGGAATCGTGATTTTGCAAAAGCGTGTAAATGGATAATATTTATGATATTTAGTGTCACTTAGATTAAAAAATGTATAGAAAATTGTTTTAAGAATACTATTGCAATGATAAACTAAGTACAATATTTTGAAAAAAAAAACAAGCATCGAATGACCCATTTTTAAAATATTCTCTTTTTGTGAAAAATGCTTCTATATTATAATAATATTTTGCCTGTATACAGCTCAGATCTCCGTACAGAAGCTCAATTAGAATTTTTGAAATACATAACTTAGAAGTGGGTTTATCCATGTTTTACGACAACAGAAGGGAGAAATTTAAAGAAATAAAACGCCTATAATTATTTCAATTGGTTGTAACTTTGAAAATAATGTGAAATTTTCCAAAATCATAGTTGAGCCTCTGTAGAGAGGTCAGAGCTATATACAGGCAAAATATTATAATAATAGAAGCATTTTTCCCAAAAGGAGAACATTTTGAAAAAAAAAGGGTTATTCTAAGTAAATTTTTTGCTGAAATATTGTATTTAAATAATTTTTGTCAAAATGTCTTTAAAATAATTTTATACATGTATCCTAATCTAAGTGACACTAAACATCATGGAAATTATCCATTTATGTGCTTTTTTAAAATCACGATTCCGAACGTATAGTCGGATATCTTAATCTACAATATTATTAACATTAAGAGAAATCTGCCCTTCCTGCATACAAAAAACATTTCTATTTCGTGTAAAGATGATTGGAATGTGCGTTTCGTCGTAGACCGCATAAAGAAAGACTGTGTCTAAAATTTCAGGTTATAAACAGGGTAATACAGCTTAACCGGACACTTTAGTAGAATAGGCGTACTGACATACAACCCATGCCCTATTAGTAAAACAGACACTATAAATGAATTGGTCCTTGACCCTTAGCTACAACATAAAGGTAATGTTTACCTGCTGTATCGGATGGCTAAAAGACTCATGTCTTGATCGCAAGATTGTTTTCTTAGACTTTTTTGCGTTTTCGATTTGTACGATTTTAACTGTGTAATTTGTGTGAGCTTTTAATTTTTGGTCTTGTCATTATTTGTAAATTTTTAGGTTTTGGTTTTGGTGCAGTATTGTTCTTCAGCGAGTGGCCTGAAGTAAATTAATTGATTTCCAATTTTGCCATATGGAAAACATCAAAAATTTCTGTTTCGTGCCAAAAATGTCCCTTCTTTTAGCTCAAACCAGAAGCATAAAATACAAATTTTCCAAGACATTCATTTATCCCAGGAAAACAATTTAATGAGCTCTAACAGTTTTTCCAAAGGAGTTTTAATGAAATATTTAAAATATTTGTATATAAGTATTGGATAATTGAATACACATTTTTTTAAGTATCGGATAATTGGATGCATATTTTTTTTTAAAAATGGCTTATTTAGATACAAAACTGACATAATTATCAAATTTGTAAGTTACATACGTTAGGTTAAAGAAAGTTTTTCCGGGATAATTGTAAAACAGTCCTACTCGTCTAATTACAAACTAAATTTTAATTGATACAGAGAAGTACGTAAGATTCCTAGACTTTCAAGAGAAGCTAAAAAAGTTTTTATTTGGGAATCTTTTTTTAAATGTTCTGCGTGGTTATCGTGGAAAAATAAATTGCCATTTTTTATAATGAATACTGAAGAAAGATTTTAAGTTTAATGAAGTCTCAACGGTTCATTGGCTTGTGGCAATCATTTGTAGCGTAATTTACTTTAAAAAGTTGTAAGCTCAATTATTTTGTGCCCTGAAACCGTCAGACTAATAAGAATTTTTACCGTCAGTTCTCTAGTTCTATTTAATTGTTTTTTGTACAAACATTTTCTGTTTAGAATATAATTAATTGGAATATATTTACTTGAATATATTCCAAAACATGTATGTTAAAATTTAACTCCAGTTAATCTTAACCCAAACGACTTGATACAATTATTTTTATGCAATAATTTTGGTTTTAAAAATCGTTTGATCTGTTGCTTAGTAAAGAAAAAACTTTTAGCACATACTGGACATATTTTTAAGTATTAAGGCTGGCTTTGTCTTTTCATATCAAAAGATTCAGTAAGTTTTAAAGTAAACATACACATACATTAGATATTGTTGAAATCTTTAATAAAAAAGAAAGATTTTAATGAGCTTCTTTTAAATTTTTTGTTAAATATTTAATAGAGTTTTTTTGCTTATTAAATTTTCGTAGCTATTTCTTCAGAAAATGTTTATTTAGAAAAAAAAACTTCTTGATACAAAAGATTATGGTAATATCTAAGGAAAAATTCATCAATGTGGTTTTATATAAGATTTCTAACATTACACTAATATCTTAAGTCTTATTCTAAATTTTTCTTTGCTGTCTTATATAGAGATCTACTGATACATAAACATTATTTTCCACATAAAAATAGTTTGCAATATAGTTATTATTTCATTGTCATGGATATATATAATATAATTAAATAAGAATTAAGTAAATGTTATACGATTTATATAAAAAATTAATTAAAGGAGTCAATTCCCATTTTACTTTTAAGGTATCCGACTACTTGCGACAACTTTTTTTTGAAAAAAAGGAAATATGGAAATCTTTTTGTGATTTTTATATTTATATAGTATATTTTAAGGAAAAAATCCTAAAATTGGTAAAAGAAAAAAAATTATTATTATTAAAATGGGAAAAAAACTAGTAAAAATGCACGAAAAATTACATAAACGGGGCCCGCTCTCTACAAAGATTTTATGAACAAATTCTCAATTTTTCAATTTTGATGTGTTGCTTTGTTATTCCTGTTTGAAGTGATCTTCACGATAAGAAATATTTTAATTTTTACAAAAACTAGAGCACTTTATCTAAGTCATTATACGAAATTGCTTAAAAAAACATTGACTATATTCACATAAAGAGCTGCAAATTTTGAAATAAAACAGTTATTGATAAATCTGAAGATCAAAACACTTCTACTGTTATACAGAACATAAGCAAAAAATTTCAGCTAATTATTTTCAAAACTTTTTGAGCAATCGCGGTCCCCGTTTGAGTTTTTCGAAAAAACACGTTTCGCGTAAAACGCATTTCAAAGTATGACATCTTGTGTAAGGTTATGGCATTTGCTTTTACTAAAACGCTTGTAGTTTTTGTTCTAGTGGAAGGAAAATAAAGTACTTGGTATTGTTATTAAGTTAATAAAATGGTCTATAAAATAAAATCATAAAAAATTTTGCCGATTTTTGAAAAAAATCATGGTTTTAGGGTAGTCGGATACCTTAATAAGACTAAATATAATCCATTTGTCAATCATTGAGCTTAATTTTAATGCCTTTTTCATAGCTCGGTGAAATCTTTTATAAATTAAATATGTGTGGAATCGTATTCTAATAAACTTTGCTGAATTGCCGGAATTATCTATAATATACTTTTTTATCGCATAATCTAAAAATCCGCTATTGGTTTGAATTCCAATTTAGTAATCCCAAGATGGTCTTAAAATTAATCTTACTGATTTTTTTACCAACAATAGTTTTATCAATTATTAATTAGAAAATCTGTTTACTTATAAATGCAGAATTTTTGTTTTCATTGGATCAACATCTCATACTTTTTTATTATTATTTACAATTTAAACTTTTATTACTTATGTATAATTTAACCAATCTCCGGAACATGTAACATGACTTATAATTAACCTGAAATAAGAAAAATAAATACTGTTCAGATTGAAGGAAATATATAAATAAATTTATGATTTGTAATATTTAATTAATATAATTCCTAATTAATTAGTGAAAATGTTTCTATATAAAGCATCCATAAAAATCGTTTAATCATTATTTTTTATCTTTTTTCAACTAATAATTTTTACATTTACATAAGTGAAAACATGAACCACGATGTACTCAATAATGGAGTTTAATAACCACTTAAAATAATTACTTGTAAAGTGAAAATGAAATTCATTGAGGAAAAAGTATAAACTTTTTATTCTTATAATTATAATATTATTTTACAGAATGAATATATATATATATATATATATATATATATATATATATATGCAATTTTTTTTTCTTTTCATACCGCATCCTGATATTTGTTCAAGTTTAAAAACATTATTTCATTTTTTTGTTTCATTCTCACAATATTCTACTTCCCATCTTTAGAAATTTCAGTGCTAGCTTTTGTTTTCGATTCAATAATTTATAAAAAAAAAGATATACACCATATTTTCCTTTTTCTTAAAAAGTGTTTTTCTTAAAACTACTTGTTAATTTTTTTTTTTTTTTTTGTCATATATGTCTATTGCAATGGTACCTTATTTGTGAATTATTTTGATATTTAAAATGTTATCTAGCTTCCCTCCCCATGAAGGTCTTGGAGTATTTTTGTTACCTTAAAGTTATTTTGTTTTGTTATTATTTCTACCTTTACTGAAACAATTTTAGAATACATGATGCTTCTGAAATAAAAAAAAAAGTTAATTATCATAAGAAAGCAAATATTGTACTCACACACAGCTACAATCAAGTTACATTACCTCTTCCGACTTTTCTTCATCTTTAAAATAATTTCTATTGTGTACCCAAAAAACCCATCATTTTTTTCCCTTAATTTTTACATAAAAATATGTTTTGAATCTCGATAATGTTAACTATATTACACTTAATTAACGTCAAAATTAATTTAATGTTCATTTAGAATATCACCTTTTATAAATTAATCTTATTTAATTTCATAATTTTTTGCCTTGATCCTTTAAGGGAAAACTTAAATATTAAGGAAAAAGTGCTTGTGTTAATATTGATTACAGAAGTTGTAAGATGTATATGTTCCATCTCTTTCGTATTTGAAGGGGTTCTTTTTGTGTGTGAAGAATACAAACCTAAGATTGTTTCAGTATTTGGTCATGAGGATTATACATTCCCGAGCCCTCTCCCCCATATTAATTTATTTTAAACATCTAATGTGAATTGTTAAGCTTTGCATTACGTTGGTTAAGTATTATAGGAAATAGATAAAAATTATTAAAGTATAGGTAACATATATTAAGCTAACAGACGTTAATTATTAAAATTCATTTAAGTTATGTTTGCTGACAATAAATGTTAGAATACAAAAATGTACTTCAAAACAAAATGATTTCATGAACTTAAATTTTTATTTAACTATAAGCTTAAACTTTGCGTTCTAAGCAGAATTATGTTTTTAAGATTAAATGTCAACATTTTCCTTTAGAAGTTGATTAAATAAATTTAATTCATATCAAGGTTTTCTTTATTTCACATATTGCATTGTTTTAATAAATTTAAATTTGAACGAAATGTTTTTTTTCTTTAGTAGATCCAATAACAATCATGAAAGAAAAATTAAAATTCGTACTAGAAAAATTTGTGCAATTTTTTAATTGTGTGTTTTAAGATATGTAAGATTATATTTATCTCATTTTCAGTTGTGAGTAATTTCAGTAGTGATGTCTTCATCAGTTATGATTAAAATATATAAAATAAATTTTTATCTGAAGAGATCTTGAAAATAAATTGGAACTCTTTATTTCATGATATCTCTCTTTCATTGCATTTGGTATAAAAAATCCCATTTTTTTAGTTCATGGAAAAATGCTTCAATTCCAAAAAGAAAATTATTCTGCGCATTCATGCACTTTGTATAGTTCATAATTTATTGCTTGAACAATTAATCCTTTTATGTAGATAATATATCAGAAAATTGATTTGTATTTGTTATCTCAATTGTTCGGGAAACATTAAGAAATTTTTTAATAGACATGTAATGTATTCACGCAGAAAGAATTCAATTATTATAGAAGAAAACAGGTTCTAATGTGAAAGAAATTTGCCAACAATAAAATGAAAGAAATTAAATTAGTTCTTTTACTTTGTAACTAAAATATATTTTTCGTGATTAAAAATAAAAATCAAGATTTAAAAATGTTTTTTTAAACTAGGAAAAAATGTAAAAAATACAGTCCTTCTCAATGTTTATTATCTTTGCTAAAAAATTTATTTATAGAAATAAGAAATAATGTTTAGAGGAAAAATATTGCTATTAGACAATTTTAACATCAATAAGAATTCAAGAAATTCATCTTTAATCTTCTCATGTATGTTGATATATTTTTGTAAACGTCGATTTTCACCCTCTGGATCTACAGTTTTGTTTTATACTTGCTTTTTCTTATTTAATTTTTTTCGACAGGAATTTTTTTTATCAACATCTTCCTATAATCCTTTTCCCAGCGGATTTACTTTATTTTCCTGTACTTCATGATTCAAAATTGAGAATACTGTACATTTATTTAACACAAAAAGAAATCGTCTAGGCCATATATATATATATATATATATATATATATATATATATATATATATAAATGCTTGGGAAATCATAATAAGTTTTTTCCACTCTAGCTAAATTTCTGTTTTTTGGTTTGTAATGGTTCCTTGTTCTAGGTTCTCTCAGTTTGTTCTTAAGATGTTTTAGGATTTTTTTGTCTACTTTTAATTTATTTACTGCTATATATATATATATATATATATATATATATATATATATATATATATATATATATATAAATGCTTTTTATATATACAGATCTTTATTCTATTATTTATCTTTTTTTTCATTTTGCTGAAAATGAATCCAAAGATGTTACTTTTATGCTATATGCACTTACGTAGTTTTTGTTTTTAAAAATATCATTAGGGAGGCCATAAAGAAACGTTTTTACTGCTGATAAGGTGTATCAGCGTAAAAATAAAGTTGGAAACGTTTTTAAGTAACTAGTTATTTTACATGAAAATCCCTAAATAAATAACTTTCTTATTCTTAGAATCGGCTATAACTTTTCTAGCACATGAAGCAATTGTTACTCATAGGATTTATAAAAGATTTGGTTATAGATAAGAAAAACTGTTGTATTTTCTTCTGTTAGAAAGCACAAAAAAGAAAAGAAATAAATGAAAACTGTTTATCAAAGGCTGATACTCTCCCAATAACTCATTTTAAAATGTAGCGAATTTGAAAGAAGTGTTTCAATAGGAAGAATAGTTAACATACATTTATGAAATGTAACAATTGGAAGTAGATCTTGTATTACATTTTTTTATGATTTTTTCACAAACAAAAATATTATTTGCATAAATTGACTATAACGCTAAGTGTGAATCGGGTATAAAGATAAATCTTTAAATGTATCTTTACTAACTGAAATTATTAAAACCTACCTCTAAGTTTCACGTTTTCCTTAATATTTAAGTTCTTATTTTAGGCATCTATAATATGTTTAATGGAAGCTATCTACATGAAAATAATCACATATTCATGAAAATATATAAATAAAATATCACCTAAGATTTAAATAATATAAACATTAAGTCTGAGATTTTATTTTTATTCCCTTTATTGAATATACTGTGAGTGAGAGATTAATATTTTCTTAAACTAACAAACCAACAATTGTTTTAACAAATATCCTTTTCAAAGTGTAAGATAATTATTTTGACTCATTCTTACACGCATTTCGTAAAAATGTCTTTTAAATTCTCTTTTCGTTGAGAAATGCCTGTGACGCCATTCCAGTCTGTATTTAATTCGTTTGACTCAGAATCTCAATCTCAAGTGTCCCTTACATTTCCGCTCTCTTCCTATACTCTTTCTGTGACTACTTGCTAAAACATCAAGAGTTCCTTCAATGAAAGACTGTTTAACCTTAGAGGGAAGTTCATTCAAGGATCATCTTTATCTCGGAGCAGTGAAGCAAAGTATACAAAGCTGCAGAAACAGTAATCATTATTTACGGAGGTAATGGATAAAACTCCGAATTATTTGTTAAATGATTGATTATGAAATATCACATGTTATCGCTAACTGTGCAGCTCATTTACTCGGACATAATAGTATATTCCCGAATCTTATAAAAAATAAAATTTTTGGTATCTGAATGCGAAAGTTGTAGTTTCAGAAAGAGAGAGTATCAGTTGTTATATAAAATGTATATTAGTGTGGAAATATAATACTTTAATGAATACATTATCTCTAAAATAAATACGCAGATTTATTGATTGTATATTAAAGTTCATCCAAAAGGTAAAAAAGGTCTATTGATGACGGACCTCATAATTTCAAACCACAGTCAAATAGCTTGTGATAGCACACCACTCTTCAGGCTTCCACATTACATCAACGTGAGAATGTTGAGCCTCGGAAACAGTTATACGTGTCATTCCTTAGTGGTGGATTTTTGGTAAGACCAGGAATCGAACCTTTGATTAATCAGACATTGCCCACCATGAGCACTCAGCAACAACAGGCATAAATAAATAATCAAGACTTCATTCATCAAATACACGTACGCACTTACACTGGTGTGCAAAAATTAAGGACGAAGTCGAAAAATTAGCATATCAGCTGAACGAAGAGACAGAGCGGACAGAAAGACCAATCAGGAGATTAAGTAAGGTGATGTACGGTAGCACATGCGCAGATATGCAGGTAGACGTAATGGGGGAGTGTCTGAGTAGTATAAAGCATGTTGTCGGTGTAAGATCAGTATTTCTGGCAAAGAGATTGCATGCCGTATAGCAGTTAAAATCACACCGAGTTGCTGCCTCAGCGAGAAATGGCGAATAATCAATCTGTTAGACGACATCTGGATGCTTTTACCCGAGGTCAAATCATTGGGAAGTTGGAGGAAGGCCGCAGTGTGACAAGTGTGACTGCAGAGTTCGGAATTGTTCACAGCATCGTTTCACGACTTTGGAGACAATTTCAAACTACAGGAACAGCTATCCGGGGGTTCAGTAGTGGTCGTCCACGAGGAACCACACCCGCAGATGACCGGTACATTGTCTTACAGGCCAGAAGAAACAGGCGGCAGACAGCGGGAGAAATCGCTAGACACACGACACAGGCGACTGGACGACCGATATCGCGTTTTACCGTGGCCAAAAGACTGCACGGTGGTGGTCTGTTTGCACGACGCCCTGTACGGTGTATACCTTTAACGCCTGCCCATCGGAGAAGGCGTTCTCTGTGGTGCCTGGAACACCGGAATTGGAGAGACAATGAATGGGGATGAGTACTCTTTACAGATGAGAGCAGATTGAGTTTGAGTAGCGATTCTCATCGCATACTCATCTGGAGAGAGAGGGGAAGCCGCAATCATCCCTCGAACATCATTGAAAGGGACAGGTATGGAGGTCGCGGTGTTCTCGTTTGGGGAGGCATCATGCTTGGTAGTCGTACAGACCTTCACATCTTCGACGCAGGTTCAGTCAACGGGACCCGTTATTGTAACGAGATTCTTCTTCCATATGTGCGTCTTTTTAGAGGCGCTATGGGTCTGCAGTTCCTTTTCATGGACGACAATGCACCATGTCATCGCACAGTAGCTGCCGAACAGCTCTTAGAGAGTGAGGATATTGAACGTATGGATTGGCCGACACGATCTCTGGATCTCAATTCCATTGAGCATGTATGGGATTTTCTAGGCAGACGCTTGGCAGCTCGTACCTTACCACCAGTAACGATTCGGGAGCTTCGATTGGCGCTGCAAGACGAATGGGCAGCAATGCCTCAACAACTCATTGACACCCTCATTCTCAGCATGGCCAGACGCTGTGAAACCTTCCTAGCAGTCAGGGGAGATCATATCCCCTACTAAAGACCGGATGTTTCTTGCTGGACACCCATCACAGGGATGTTTCGGCCTTCAGTCGCATTGCGCTCCATGCTACTTTTTCAATCAAGCTTCTTTTTATCCCTCTGATTTCTCTTTTAGTAAGTGTTGCTTACATTACACATGTCCTCACGTATTGGAGATCTTACGGTATTAAATGAGTTGATTTGGAAAGCTTTTGTAGAAAGTTATATTGAAAACACCGTCTCGTCCTGAATTTTTGCACACCAGTGTATTTTAAAGTAGTAGATATTCATTTATAACTTTATTACTACGTAAGGGCTAAATTTTGATAAAAGTTTAACTAAACATTGCATATATTTATATTCTTAATCATATTTATATCATACACTATACAGGGTTTTGCTGAATTCGACCGACAAATTCAGAGGGTGGTGGTAAGCAGCACGCGGACGACAGATTACCATATAATTTGTGGTCGCAAACCACATTCAGTCGATGGAAATAAGAATAATAGTAGCCGTTGGGAGAATGATGAGCCCGACGAGGGAAGTGGTCAAACGAATGTTGGGATTTTGAGCACCATGGTAGGTTGGTGAAATATGTACGTATGTGAATTTCCTACTCGTTTGGAGAGAATAAAAGTATCAAGCAAGTTGTCATAGGTGAGCGTTACATAAATGGTGGATATTAAACTAGATTTAGTAACAATCTCGGATTACACGAACGATGAATATGTGGATATGTACTTCATATGCTGCGAAACAATTGCAATGGACGTCTAGTACAGAGAATGTACCAAGACCACTTTTGAAGGAGGTGATGCCCACACTATACCACTTTCATCCCATACCATCTGTGCCATGACCTACGCGGCCTGAACAATCACTTGTGGTTGCATTTATGACGTCGAGATGTGATGCATTGTTCGTATCGTAAACATGATTTACCTCTCATAAATGTATTTCTTACCTCTTAGTCCCTATTTTCCTTCCACTCCACATCCCACTTTTCACAACTGTTTTTTGTGAATTACTCCGAGTAAACGTGGTTTGCGACCCCATGTTCTATGACGATTTGCTGTCCCCATGTTGCATACTATCACGCCTCTGAATCTGTTGGTCGAATTCGGCAACACCCTGTTTATTCGGAGTTATAATTATATTATAAGTATTCTTAAAGAAGAATAGTTACTTGAAAGGAGTTACACATGTATCGTCTTTTTTTAGAACAACGACATATCTACAATTACTACAAGATGATATGGAACATGTAATACAGAAAATTTAATTCATTTCAACTGTACGATGAAATTATTTAAGTATTTCTCAACTCCTGGACTTCCATGTCATTGAAAATTCTATGAATCTCGATTCTCGAAGCAAATATTTAAACTTATAACCCATTAATATTTTTTGTAGAACTATTATCTATCAAATGTCATAAGAAAAACATATTACAAAAAACCACACTAATTCTAATTATAGGTGAGAAAAAATCATAAAAAACACAATTTTTAGAGATTTTCGCATTAATTAAAATTCTAAAAATCTCTATATAGCTTAACACAAATCTATAATAATTTTAAAATGTTAATTTAAAAAGTGTCTAATGAATTGTTTTCCTTTCATTTCCCAATGAAAAATTGTATGGCAAACTAAAAAAAAGAAAAGAAAAGAAAAGAAATGAAAAGGTTTTTGCATAAAATATTCCAACTAAATGCTAAAATTATTTAAATAATTCAATTTCTAAATTGGTACATAACTTAAAATCATTACAATCAAAATTATTTATGAAACGATGAAAATATATTTCAAAATATCAAAGTCTTGCAGCTGTTTTGATATATTTCACTAACGCCGAAGTTACAAAACTATATCTCTATATAATGCATAGTTTCAACGTTAATACAAATAAAGTAAATGCTAAATATGAGTTATAAAACGATAAATAATAACACTTGTTAAGTAAGCTCGCGCAGCCTCGCTTTATTTTGAAATTTGAAAATTGTTTTCCCTCATACTTTTGAGCTAAATTTAAACTGCTTACTAGCCTTCGAGAAATATTTATGTTTTTAAATTGCAAATAAGTTTTATTACGTTATTTAAAAAAAGTAGTATTTTTTAAATGAACAATTTATAGATTATTTTTACTTATGAAAACTATAAAATCCTTAATTTGGTGTGGTATTGAAATTTTAATGTCGCAGAAGAAGATAAATATATAATTTCCTGCCATAAATATGCTGTATTTTTTATAAAAAAATTATGATTAAGATATTGATATTTCTTGGTGCTTCATCTATGATTTTCTAAATGTGTTTTTTCGTTGAACTAAATAAACTAGTTAAATCATGAAGCAAGTCCTCAATATTGTTTTTGTCAGAAAATGAGGTTTTAAATTTAGTTTGTTAATAGTTTTAAATAAAAAGAGTCTTGAAGTCTTATATATTTATTTATTTTAACAAAGAGAAAAAAATGTCTGAATTTACTAAAATAAAAAAAAATGAATATGATATAGTGAAAGGAATATTATTGTGGAATTCTTCTAAATTAAAAGTTGTTTCGTCATTTAGAGAGAATTTATATTATGCCTACATTTTCATCTGAATTCTCAAATAGAAATTAAAAACTTCTAAACATTTTCAAGCATTTAAAAAAACAATTTAAAATAACGTATATTTTCCCATTCATTTCGCTGAATAAAAGGGGAAGAATATCATTCAGCTTTTCTTTCCCTTCCATGTATTTACTTGTTTTGAAAATAACTATCAGGCACCATTTTAGTCTTACTTTTGTATTATTATATTTGACAATACAAAATTTCAGCATTTCACATTTTATTAAATGACAAAGCATGCATAGAGAATTTTGAAAACTAATGATGGTGGGGGGGGAGAAAAAATATTATTTAAAAAAAATACTTAAACAATATTTTTAACAGTAATTTATCAAGACAGTTGGAATACTTTCTTTTCTTGGCCAGAATCAATTACATCCATTTCAAAGTAAACTATAATGAAATTTTTGATTCAGGAAAAGGAATCAATTTTTTAGAGGAATAAAATTTAAAATTATATACGCAACCATATATTATAAACTTATATATCCATCTATATATTGCAGATAGTGCAAACAAACGATTGAATAAATTGTATGGTGTCCAGTCAATTTGAATATTTAATGTTTAAATGGTGAATTTTAGGTAAAAATAAAAGAAAAAAGAATTCACAAATAAAATCTGTATAGCCAGTTCTTGGTATAAACAAAATAAATATTTTAACAAAGAATATTTAACCCATATATTTGATTTGATTTAATGGTAAGCTCAATTCGTATTCTAGTTAGATTTTAAAAATGTGAAATTTTTATTTTAAGAACTTTGGTTAGAGGTTGAAGTATAGCACAAAAAGGCATAAAATATATAATTTCATCAAATCTCGGTGAAAACTTCGGAAGGAAACTTTTTCAAAGAATTTTCGAAGCTATTTATAACTAAAAAATAAATTTTTATTCAGGAAATGAAATATTTATATCGCTTTTATGCGTAATGTAATTTTAAGCACAAAGCCTATAAGTTTTAAATATAGTTACGACATAATTCTGATAAACTTAAACATTTTAAAATATTTTTTCTTATTTTCCCGTTAAATCCTTTCATTTGGAAATTACTTATGTTTTTGCTATTTTTCTATGAAATTCAACTCCAAAACTGCTAAAGATTTGATTTAATTATAACCCAAAAGAGAATATTTTTCACATAGTGGATATTCATGAAATTATTATTAATTCTGTTCTAAAATATTTCTTCTTGTTTTTTTTACGTTCCGTTTTGTTAAAATTTAAATTTACTGAGCTATATTGGAGGCTTCAAATTGCATGCAATTTTTACAGGATTTACTCTTTCTACTTTTATAGAAAGTGTAAATATTTATTCTTTGTATCCAATTTTCGTTCGTGTAATTTATTTGGAGTGGTATCAAATTGCAATGGCTCTTCCTGGGGAAATGTTACTTAGTAAATAGGGTGAAAAGCTTTGTATCTTTTTTCAATCGACTCTTCTGTTTTGTTTTAAAATAAATAGATTTATTTGTAAAATAAAAGTAGAAAGATAGGCTGTAGAAACAAGTGAGCAATGCTTTAATTGAATTTAAAATTTTGCCAAAATTGAATTACAATTAACACAGAATTATTTTTATTTTTGATAATTTTACCTTGACATAAATATATTAAGGATTCATTAAGTTTAATTCTCACATATTAGTTAACGCAGTTCATCTCTTTTATTTTTGAATTGGCTATATGTAGATGAATGCATATTAACATCGTAAGTTTCATTTTCTAATTTTTTAAAGAAAATGTGCTTATTTATTCAACATCAAGTATTTATCACAGTTTGTCTTAACACTATATGAAGTTTGTGTGGTCAAAATATAGAGTAGATACTCTCAGTGAATCTCAAACATTAAAAAGAAAATATTCAAAATTTTAGAATTTTCAGAAAAATTAGGAATATTTTCTTCAATTATATTGCTATCCTGGTTAAATTTACTTAAAAATTGACAATATTTACGTGGTTAATCTTTAATTGATTTTGACTGGAAGAGTTTTCATTTAAAAAGAAAAATGTGATTATCAAAACATCTGTCTGTAATTTTACATTTACTACTATTTTTTGTATTTCGTAACACAGAATATTTAACGCGAAAAATAAAAAAAAAAAGTAAAAACAATTTTGAAATAAATGTTTTTAATTTAAATGACATTTCGTTTTGTTTATTTTACTAAACTCTCCCAAAGGATATAGAAAATTTTTTAAAAATAGCATTGTGAAATTAATACTTATTTGTAGATACCCATATTGCACCCAAAGAACCTCAAAGCTCATCTTTCTAAAATCAACTATTGAAATAATCAATGATAAAAATCTACAACTGGTTTTTGCTTTATTATTTACGTTTCAAACTCATCTTGAATGTAATTTTAATCATTTTTTTAAAGATGTGGGGGGGGGGGAATTAAGCTTTCCAACTTTCACTTGATCATTTATTATCTTCTCATTTGGCAATAGGCCTATATTATATTCATGAATATTTCTTAAAAATGAGCCTTATAAACGGTTTAATTTCTATTTAGGCAGCCAACAAATTTTCGATATATATAAATTTTTTGAATGTTCATTCTGCATATTTATGTTTAATAATGAAGCGAATTAGTTATTAAGCGAGTAATATTGAAGTTTTTAATTTACCAGTTATATATATATATATATATATATATATATATTTATTCATATTTGCAATTTGTATCTTTTGAGAAAAATAATTTTTTCAAAAATGCTCACTATTTCTAAACAAAAGGATTATTAAACTTTTATTTAATATTTCCATGTATAATTCGCATTTTTAAAAATGTTTATTTTAGCAGAGAGCTCAATTTAAATGTCCTTTAAATTGTTCTGTTAAAATTAAAGAGCAATCGCGGTAGTTAGGAAATTAAAAAAATGCGTCATACGACTAAATTTAACTATTTTGCTTTCAATATATATATATATATATATATATATATATATATATATATATATATATATATATATATATATATAGCATTAAAAAATATTGTATGAATAATTTATCGAATAGAAGAATTTTTAAGACTTTTTATAAGTACTCTACTAAAATTGTATAAAAAAGATATGTAAAGAGTTTCAATTTGTCCGATGTATATCTTAAATTAGTTAAAAATTTTCAAATGGTTATACAGAATGTTTATTTTCAAGGTATAGCAGTTTAAGTTGGCATTACTTTCCAAGATGGCGACCGATTTAACAGCTGTCAAGTGATTTATTCTCAGTTTGGTTTGGCAATTCATCATGAATAGACTCACGCCTGAACAACGCTTTCAAATTGTGCAATTTTATTTCGAAAATAATGGTCGATTTTCATAAGCGAATTTTGTTTAGCGATGAAGCGCACTTCTGGTTGAATAGCTACGTCAACAAACAAAACTGCCGCATTTGGAGTGAAGCTAATCCACAAGTGTATGTCGAAACACCGTTACATCCAGAAAAACTTACTGTTTGGTGCGCTTTATGGGCTGATGGAATCCTTCTTCAAAAACGATGAAGGCCACAACGTTACAGTCAATGGTGATCGGTATAGAGCCATGATTACTAACTTTTTCATTCCTGAATTGAACAATCATGATGTCTAGGAGCTGTGGTTCCAACAAGACGGCGTAACATGTCACACAGCTAGTGCCAGACTCGATTTATTGAAAGACACGTTTGGTGACCGCCTAATTTCACGTTTTGGACCTGTGAATTGGCCTCCAAGATCTTGTGATTTAACACCGCTAGACTATTTTCTGTTTGGCTATGTAAAGTCATTAGTCTATGCGGATAAGCCGCAAACGCTTGACCATTTGGAATACAACATTCGTCGTGTTATTGCCGATATACGGCCACAAATGTTGGAAAAAGTCATCGAAAATTGGACTTCCAGATTGGACTACATCCGAGCCAGCCGTGGCAGTCCTATGCCAGAAATCATATTTAAAATGTAATGCCATAAGATTATATTTCGAATAAAAAAAATTATGTCAATCGAATAATACATCGTTGTTTTATTGCAATTTAAAGTTCTATACCTCTCAAAAAAACACCCTTTATTTTAGTTTAAATTAATATTACCGTATATACTACCAGAGAACTACAGATAATGAATCTCGTGGTTTTAAGCCCTGATCAAATTAGGAAGATAATTCCTAATTAATTTATAGTTAATTAACGTCATAACATCGTTAATGTATGATAAACATTCGTGCTAAGACAGGAAAAGTTAGCGCAATTACAAGCAATATCACTGGAAAGTAATATTAATTAAGTTATTTTGAAAAAATTAAGGAACCAAAATATGTCAAGAAAATAAAATTTATCTAGTTATTGGGAAAAAGAGATGAAAAATTAATATTCTATTCCAATTTTATTCTAGGTAAAAGGGAATAATTGAATAAGTTAAACTGATTCATCGTGTTACCAGTGTCAGCAGCAGCAGTTAGAAACGATTCATTGAACGAGAAGGATCGCGCGCGTTAATTGGTTATTAATCACTCCCTTAAAACCAATACGAGGACTATCAGGAATGAACCCCGGTCAATTGACATCTGACTTTGCACCTTACTCTCCGAACGTTAACACCACGCTAACGTGCGCACTTAGAGACTCGATAGATTTATGCTCACCAGCTCCCCTTAACAACAAACTTTTAGCGGAATTAAGATTCGTATACACGATTGGACTGAAATGTTGATCACTAGCTCCCAACCATGAACGCTTGGGTACCACGTGCGCAAGAATGATACCCGAGCTGTTGTCTCAATTTCCTAACTTCCGCTGCCTAACATTTGAGGATTTCAAGACCTATTAATTCTATTCAAAGTGCAGCAATTTGCCCTATTTCATATGGCAAGTTTTTTTAATTCTGGACATGAAATCGGGGCTCGATTTGAACAATGCAACCATGAAACTTTTTATTATGACCTTTGGAATTCAAATTTGATTAAAACAATTCTTGAAGCATAGAACGGTTATGCAGCTATACTTTCTGAAGTTCATTAACCCGAAATATCAGTTTAAAACATCTATTTCAATCAATGCTGATGATTTAATAATTTATGAGTTTTCATCGAAAATAAAATCTGTTACATTTATATTGTTATCTCTGTTTAATATAATTAAGGTTAACTACACACGTAATATATGTATTTTAATAAGTTAGAATTTTAGCCCTGAATGAAAGAAATTTCTGTACAATCTCACATATTTAAAATACGTTAAATTATACTTACAATAGAAATAAATGTGTATATTTCAAAGATATGATCTTGATAATTTAATTCTTAATTGAATAGATTTGATCAGAAAAATATGGAAGTACATTTTTCTCATTATTTAGTAAATTTAGTAAAGTGGACCATGGTTAGTTGTGTAGAGAAAAATATCATTAATCGGAATCTACCTATACAGAAAAGATGTTCTTTGATACCGGGTGTCCATAATCAAACTTAAAATTTTCGAGCAGTCAGTAGCAAAAACTATGCAGGAGAATTAAATGGAAAGTGGATAATGGCAAAATGAAATGATGGATATTTCATCGATGAAAAAAAAAAAGAGTTTCAAAGACCGCCACTAGATGGCGTTGCGCAATGTTTATTATTTTGCATATGCAAATATCGTAACCTCAGTAACCTTAGGTGCGCGCGCAGCTTGACCTGCGAGATATAAAAATGCGAAATATAAAAATGCGAGATGCGAACCACAATCCTACTCGTTTCCAAGTGAAGGAACATGATGTTGAAATTCCAAAAACGTGCTTTACTGGTGAGATTGTTTTACCTAAACAGAGACGAAGCCATCGAAACCATCGAAGGTTTTTTGAAATTTCTTTAGCAATACACAGCAA
>BMAU01014758.1:0-65052 GCA_019973935.1 Trichonephila clavipes
CAACATTTGTTAAAAATATTTATTATTTTATCAAACAATTATTTTATATATTAATGAAATTTTAATTTAATTAATTCACATATGTTTCTTAGGTTTTAAACAATCTACTGATAGAAACATGTTGCTATTGTTACTAATGCCACCTGATCGGCAAAGGCCAAATCAAGACCGACGAAATTCATCAGGGCAAAGGGCTAAGTAACGCATGTCGTTAGCCATAGCTTTGAGCACCATACAGGTGACAGAACGATTTCACTCGGTTTCACCCCAATTTTGAGGAAGAATACTCTGGGGGTGGTCAGGGGCCTCCCACCTCTTTTCCTCTTCCACCAGCCTCACGAGAGGACTTGCAGCTCGATGGCTATTTAAAGTACCCCCATGGCGCGAAGGCACTATCCATTTACAAACATCCATATCATCTCCGAGATTCGAACCCAAGACCAATGGCAGAGTAGTCAGCGTCGCTAACCACTATACCGTATGGGCGACGTTAGCAACTGAAAACTCTTAAAGTAAGTAGTACTATACGAGCTGTCAAAAAACATTTAAGTTGATAAATTTGCAAAAATTAAATATTACATAAGTAGGGGTCTACACAAAACCGAAGAACATGGCAAAGGGGTCTGTGAAACAAAAAAGTTTGGGAACCTCAGCTGTAGAGCAAAGCGGTGGTCATGGTTTCCTAGGAGCCACGGTCATAAACTCGTTCCTGGCGTATTATGAGTTTGAGACTAGTGCCACTGAACACACGCCTTGTAGAACGGCATGTTAAATCTATCGTGGCTCAAAATCCTCAAGTTGGCGTGGCATGAAAGTTCAGAGTGGGATATCAACTCAGGTGTCCACTTGTCACTTGACCATGGTTTAAAATTATGAAGTCCACCCCCTATTGGTCCTGGCGTTGCTTTATAGGGCAACGCAGCACTGTTACAGCCGCATCGCACCTGTTCGGATGATGCTCGTTAACCGGAGCCTTGAGAGGTGGGAGAGAGTTCAAGTGAATCTGGGAGTCAATTGGATTTCTCTTTGGAGTGTGAAGGGGTGTTGAAGCATGTAGAAGCGCCTCTGAAATGTCTGGGTTAAATTATATCTAATAATTTTTAAGCAGTGGGGCACGCAAGAGGGGTGTCCAAGGGGTCAAGACACCCTCATAGCCCTTTTTTTTCAATTGGTTATCATCCTATGTATATATTACGTAAAATTTAATAATGTATTTGTTATTAATAATTAATTTTATTAATTAATGCTAACTATTTATTCAATAATTAATTTTTTACTGCTTTTTGTTCCTGAAAATCGACAAAAAATAAAAAGAATATGTTGGGTGGTGTATTGGAGCTTGGTGAGTGTTGTTATTATTTTTACTCATGGGATAGTGGCCACGGTGGGCGTGTGATCCTAATTGAGAACTCGTAAAATGTGAGTCAAGTCCGATTTCGAGGCGTAATCCACTGAGTTGCGTGACTGATGCTCATTACCTGTCGAAGCTTAAAGTCCTCATGTAAGCGTGGTATGAAATTTAAGAGGGAGGGGTGCCAGCTCAGGTGTCATTCTCGTCACTTGGCTATGGTTCAAAATTATGAGATCCCTCACAAATAACCTTTCTGTCATAAATTAAAATCAAACGCCCTTGGTAATTTCACTCACCGTCTATGGCTTTTTACTTCCGTTTGTCCTGTCTTTTTTACGTCGAGCTATGGATTCGATCCTTATGCCCCTAAATAAATAATCATTAATTTAATTAGTACACCCCGTGTATAGTTATACACTAGCAATTTTAAAATACATTCTTTTTCTTTAACGTCATAGAACAACGATCAATAGAAAGCATTTTAAAACCAATGACTTTTTAACCCAATTTTTCACAATTCCTACTATTAGTTCACACTCTCCCTATACATATATATATATATATATATATATATATATATATATATATATATATATATATATATATATATATATCTTGCTCAAATTTTCAATGCTTAACAAAATAATTCTATTTATCCACTCAAGTTCAAATACATTTTTTTAAACTTGTAGTGGATGACACTTGATGTTAATACAGTTTTTTCGAATATTAATTCACTAATTCATGAATAACTAATAACAAATAAAATAAGAGTCCAACACCATATATAAAAAGGAAAATTAATCGTTGTGTTCCAGTAGCGCAATGGAAAGCGCGTGGGAATTCTAATCCAAAGGTCATGGGTTCGAATCCTACGTGGGATTAATAAATAAGAAAAAACCAAATTAATAATCCAACACCATGTATAGAATTGAAATGAAAAATTGCAAGGAAAATCATTTTTTGTTTTTCCACTTAATACTATGCTTCTGTCATGTGTATTTTAATTTTAATTATTTCATAAAAAGTAACTAAATTAAATTTTTTGTTAACTTAAGTTAGGAATGACTGATTTTTTCATATTACTTATTTTTAATGCCTTCCATATATGAAATCGCAATATAAACTAATTTTATGTCTCCATAAATTAAACATTTAAGCGCGAGGGACAATTATGACTATTTAAAACTCAAAGAAAGGCTAATTTTGAATCCTCTGCTATTGTAGAACCATAATTTGCGAACAGAGCAATACTGAAAATTAATGTAGCGCAGCGTCTCTCTCAAACTGTGGGGTACGCTCCCCAGGGGACGTGATAATCTTACGTGAGCATATGGAAAAGCTGAAAGTAAAAGACTTAAATTCTTAATTTACGGAAAGCAAGCCAAACAATATGCATTCCGACACAATTTATTCTGATGTAAATGTATGAGTACTCCACGATGTATTTATGATAATTAATTTATCAATACTAAGTTAAACGCAAGTTTAATAATTATTAGTGACATTTCCATGGGCTTATCATATACAAAATTTAATATTTATCTTGATAATTTGTTCGGTTTATAATTAAGGCAGTGGTATAGCTCTAGCGTCAAAGTACATTATTACTGCATTCAATACATTGTTACTACGTGGGAGGGGGCACAATGAAAATTATGATAGATTTTTTAAAAAATTTCTAATGGGCTGCGGATTAGTGTTTTACCATTGTACCTGTCCTTCCTGAAATCTAGTATCTCTTTTAGTGCAGCATCATATAAGCGGATACCAAACGCCGTAGGTAATTTTGTCACCCAGTTTCCTCCCCAGAGGGAGACACCTGAGCTCTGTCGATCCGAAACATACTTAAGATTGAATTTTTCTGAGAGCATCCAAGCCAAACAGGCACTCAAGGGTATGTTATATACCACAGAATCATGCCACATGGACGCTGTCGAATTTCTACATCATGAAAATACACCGACTTGGGTCGGGGTCGAACACCGCAACCTTCGGTGCATAAGGCCAGCAACAAACCAATCACGCCACCACACCGGCAAGATTGAAAATTGGATCTCGAATATATAAAGTTTGAGAAGCACTGATGTAGTGAATTATACAATTTGCATATGTGACTCTGGAATTGCAAGTGAAACCGTGGAGACGCTTACCCGGTAACATGAAGCAACTCAACTGTGACGACCTTTGAAATTATCTCATTGTACCAAGCCATCTAGGTGAAAACCGTCTCAGTCTCATTGAACATATTCTCTCCCTAAATTATTGTATTGATATTCGAATAGGCGACACGACATTTTTTTTCTGTAATTGGGCTGCATTTTGGTATTTCTATCTTTGCAGACCTAGTACATTCCCCTGGAGCTGGTATCACTTTTTAGCGCAGCACCATTTAGGCGATACTAACTACCACAAGTAATTTTGGTGCCCAGTTTCTTCCCCAGAGGGAAGCACCTGAGCTCTGGCGATGCAAAATTTGTACTTAGAAATTTAATTTTGTCGAGAGCATCCAAGCTAAACAGCCACTCAAGGGATCTTTTTCATGCCGCATAATCATAAGACATGGCCGCTGTCAATTTTCTGCATCAGAAAAATCCACCTACTTGACCGGGATTGAACCTGCAACCTTGGGTACCGAAGTCCAGCGACAAACCAACTACGTCCCCTTGCCGGTACGCGACATTAATACACTGGTGCACAAAACAGAATTTTTAGATTTTGTCGATTTTTTGTAGTACTAGACAGATTTTTATGAAATTTGGTATATGTATAGAGGGCTGATATAAAGCAAACAAACAAGCAATTAATCACTCAACAGTTAAAATACACACGCATGATTATGCGCAACACTCATCTAAGTCGGAAGATACGAAACCGCAGTTGCAGACTATAAGAAAAAATAAATTGATTAATAGGGAGTATGATCCCCTCTTTCAGATATCAAGAGGCCTCACACCATGATTTTATAATAAGTGAATTATGAGGAACTAGTCATTATTCACCCGCTTCACTGGATATTTCCCGACGTGGTATAAACATATACTGTTTACACATATATATATAAATTATTCATATCTAGAATTAAGAATAAGATTCTATTGAAAAATATATTTATAGCTGTAAATCTCGTCTCTTGATATAAAAATGATAGAAATTATAATTTTCTAATTTCTATTAATTTCTAAAATAGAAGTAGAAAGATTTTTGCTAAGACTTATATGCTTAACCCAATAATCAAATGTATTTCCATAAAAGAAGCAGCTTTCATTGAATCTCTACTCCATAAAATAAACATGCGTGCTAAATTTTAGGTCTAAATCTAATAGAGCAAATCATCAATACGCCCCGTAACCGTTGAGAGCGTTCTTGGCAGTTTCAATTCAACAAAAAAAAAAAGAAAAAATGCAAACCAAAATTTTATTATTACAGTCCTAGTAGTTGAAACCGGAATTTTGTCTATCAGTATGCCCCAATAACTCCCCCCGCTTCCTAAGGTTGATTTCCGTAAAATCCATTCTTGAGTGGAACTCTATTCAACTAAAGAAACGTGCTTAACAAATTACAAGTAAATGGGTTACATTCAAAAACAGGAATTTTTCCATATTTTTCTCCTTAATCCCCTCGCAACCCCATTTCTTTGGGGGGTCGATTTTTACCCAAAACTCTTTGTTAAGAGGAACTCTATTCCATGAAAAGGAACATATCTTCCAATTCTCAAGCAGATGGGTCTAATAGTTGAAAAACGGAAATATTTATCTATTACGCCCCTTAATCCTCTCAGTGCTCCTTGTGGGTCAATTTTCCCACAAACCTATTTTGCAGTGGATCTCTACTCCATGAAAGGAATCTACTTATCAAATTTCAAGACTGTACGTCTGAAAGTTTAAAAGTGAAATAATTATCTTTAACGCCCCTTAAGCCCCACAACGCGCCACTTAGGAAGCGATTTCCACAAAACCCATCTTATAGCGGATCTCTACTCAATGAAGAGAATCTGCTTACTCAATTTTCAGATTTTACGTCTAATAGTTTAAAAAAGGAGATAATTACCTATAAAGGCCCCTTAATTCTCCGCAAAACCTTTGAGGGGTCGATTTTCACAAAACCCATTGTAGCGGAACTCCATTTCAGGAAGGAATCACTTACGAAATTTCAAGACTGTCTGTCAAATAATTTAAAAACGGAAATGATTAACTATATGACGCCCCTTAAGTCTCCGCCGCAACTTGGGATTCTATTTTCTCAAAATTCATTTTCTAGCTCATGAAAGGGAATCCGCCGACCAAATTTCAAGACTGTAGTCTATTAGTTTAAAAATGAAAATAATTACGTAGAACGCCCCTTTGGTCCCCACAGCGCCACTTAGGATTTGATTTTTCACAAAACTCATTTTGCAACGGATCTCTACTGTATAGAAGGGAATCCGCTTGCAAATTTCAAGACTGTATGTCCAATTGTTTAAAAATGAAAATAATTAGCATAACGCCCTTGTACCCTCAATACCCCTTGGAGGTCGATTTTTCGTAAAAATCATTTTTTGGCGATATTTAGTGTATGAAAGGAATCTGTACCAAGTTTCAAGACTGTACATCTAATAGTTTAACAATGGATCTAATTATCTAAAACGACGCCTGGGGGTTCTATCTTCGTGAAATCCGTTTTTAGATGATGTCTACTCCGAAGGAACCTGCCTAACAAATTCCAGTCTGTAGTTTTAATAGTTTTTTCGGAGATATCGTGATTAGTTAGACAATGAGTCGCTTTTCTCCTTTATATATATATACATTAAATATTATTTTAATATTTCGGAGATATTTGTTCGGGAGCACCTAGAACCCCAACTCTGATTTAAAAAAATTTTTCAAAAATCTTCGCGGGGATGTATTTAATAATTTCTCAAATTTTCAAGACGATTGGATGCATGGTTTTGAATCTATCAGCTCTGAACACACACACACACATTCATTTTTTTACACAAGCTTTTATTTAACTTGCAATGTAAAATGTTCGGGTGGAATCTTTGCAACTCAATTTTGGTCATGTCTTCAACCGATTAGGCTGAAATTTTGTATACACATTTTTAGTTTGGATGACAATGCATGTTTTGACAATTTATATTTCGATATCACAATTAGTTAAACATATATTCATTAAGTGAAGGTTTGTTCGGGTGGAATCTTAAGAGCTCACTTTTGAAGCTGAAGTCTTCAACCGGAGGTTGATTCACGACGGTGAGACGCCTCTGTCGAAATCCCGTGACGAGGATACCAACATTTCCCCCCACGTTTTTTGAATCAGTGTGTAAATTTCATATGCTTGATATGTTTACTTCTTGTGTGTAAAGCTTATTTCTGAAATTTTATTTATTTTTTATTATATTTTTGCATTATCCTTGTTTAATAATTAGGTATGAAGTATTTTTCGTAATTTTTTAGCATAATTTTTTTGTTTCAGTTTAGTATATTTCTCATTTGCTGTTAGTGTGCGAAGCCGGCAGCTTCTTGCAGTGTTTGTTTATATATTTATTAATAGTTCTAGATTATTTTTAGCATCCTTATAATAAGTCCTTTGTTTTTCATGTAGTTTATTATGTTTATTTACGCACGAGAATGATTTACAATATAGAATTGAGACCACTGAATTTGGGAAAACTTCTCATATGCGTACAATTACTTATTGGTACATAGTGTATCCTCACATAAATTCATAAAATAGTGTAATTTATAAGAAACATGTAGATATGAAATGGTTCCATTTTTTAAATGTTAATGTTTGTTCTTTCATTGTCGGATTCCCTTTAACTTCAGTTTGCCAAAAAAGCTGAGCCGCTCATAGCTTTTTATGAAGGATTAACAAAAGCTCGAAATAAACACAAATTAGAATGTTTCGACAGCTAACAGTGGTACTGTTATTAACGCTGTTTTTTCAACAGTTTTAAATACTTTGAAATCACAAGTATATGTGTCATATTGTAGTGATCATAGAGTCTATTGTCTCCGCTCTTCTTATTCTCCGCAAATTGAACAAGAATAATTATTTTTGATAAAATATTGCATTTTACACACTCCTTTTGTTATAGTTAAATACAATTTTCAATGAAGATATAATTATTCGATAGAAAATTATTTCCAATCATACCCTATTCATATATTTTTCAGGAAAAGTTAGTATTGCGTATTGTGTGACCACGATAACATGTCAGAAGTTACACATCATATGCGACTAAAAGTAAAACTAGTTTTTTTTTTTTTTTTAACTTTTCAAATACATACATGAATCTAATCACCTAACCGTCAGTATCATGTTCAATTTTTTTCCTCTTCCTATGAAATTTGTTCTCCTTCGATTCAAAATTGCACCCGATTTTCAGTAACATCAATATAGAAAATTAATTATAGTTTTAAAAGTAAAAAGTACAGTTTATAGTAAAGGATGTTTTTTTTTAGAAGGTATAGAACTTTTAAATCGCAATAAAACAACGCTGTATTATTCGATTCACATGAATTTTTTATTCGAAAGATAATCTTGTGGCATTACATTTTTAAATATGATTTCTGGGATATGACTGCCACGGATGTAGTCCAATCTGGACGTCCAGTTTTCAATGACTTTTTCCAACATTTGTGGCCGTATATCGGCAATAACACGGCGAATGTTGTCTTTCAAATGGTCAAGCGTTTGTGGCTTATCCACATAGACCAATGACTTTACATGGCCCCACAGAAAATAGTCTAGTGGTGTTAAATCACAAGATCTTGGAGGCCAATTCTGGGTCCAAAACGTGAAATTAGGCGGTCATCTAACGTGTCTTTCAATAAATCGATTGTGGCACGAGCTGTGTGACATGTTGCGCCGTCTTGTTGGAACCACAGCTCCTGGACATCATGATTGTTCAATTCAGGAATGAAAAAGTAATCATGGCTCTATACCGATCACCATTGATTGTAACGTTGTGGCCTTCATCGTTTTTGAAGTACGGTACAATGATTCCACCATCCCATAAAGCGCACCAAACAGTCAGTTTTTTTTGGATATAACGGTGTTTCGACATACACTTGTGGATTAGTTTCACTCAAATGCGGCAGCTTTGTTTGCTGACGTAGCCATTCAACCAGGGTGCGCTACATCGCTAAACAAAATTCGCTTATGAAAATCGGGAACAACGGCAATCTCATTTTGGGCCCATACAACGAATGTGCGCCTTGCTTGATCATATTTAAAATGTAATGCCACAAGATTATCTTTCGAATAAAATATTCATGTCAATTGAATAATACATGGTTGTTTTTATTCCAAATTAAAGTTCTATACCTCTAAAAAAAAAAACCTATAGATAGATAGATAGATAGATAGATAGAACTAAAAAAGTAAAAATAATTCTTAAAATAAGAATAAAGTATTTAAGAAAATTAATGTCATTGGGGTAAGAGCTTGAAATTTTTTTCATACAATTAAAGTACACCTTTCTCATACTGAAATGAGCTTTTAGCCGAGTTTTAAATATATGAAATATTTTATCAGCCATTGCGAAATTCGACCCATTTTCCAGTAAAAGAATTTAAAAATAAATGCGATTTTTACGAAAAGCTCATTTCAATATATATTAACCATCATTATAAATATATCAAAACATTTGTATACCTGTGAACAGTAGTTTCTGAGAAAACACCAAAATTTACATAGAGATAAATTGATTTTAATGCACACAGCGCTAATCGGCTAGGAAATAAAGGCTCAAATTACAATAAAAGATACATGTTTTAGACGTTCAACTTTTAAGCAAAGCTTTGTTTACATTTCTCGCCATTCAACTGGGTTTTTAACGATTTAAAAATAAGGGCTTTTAGTTACCCTAGAGGTTAAAGTACGCATTTTTAGAAAGGTTAAAATCTATGCAGTTTGATAACGTAAGAATCTCAAAAAATTTTAGCTTTCCAACACTCTAAAGACTCTAAACCAGAAAAACAAACTTTTACCGGCACGAAAACAGAGCATCCAAATTTTATTCCGAAATTTTCAGGCAAACTCAAGAAAACGATGCTGAAAATAATTAAACATATCTTACTTGCAGCCGACACATTCGAATTGAAAGTCTCAAGAAAGAGCCAACCTATTTCACCAAATAAACCTCAATTATACTAAATTTGAGATTCAAATAATTCTTATTGATCAATGCTGCTCTGGGAGCAGTTTTGGTCTCTATACCTTGCAAAATCTACCTCAAGAAATTGGAATAGATTAATAAAAGAGTAGATTAATTCACCCTTTGGCAATTTAAAAATGCATCCGACCACCCATTACAACAATCGACCGATGTATTAAGGTATGTGTAATACAAGGTCCAACAGTAGATTAAATATTGCACCAATACACTGCATGCCAAAGCTTCATGTATTAAGCAACAAATTCGAAGCTTCATAGGAAGATATATATCCAGGGATCATGCGTCATGAATCATAGCTTCCATCGAATTGACAAAGGTATATTCCAACTAGAAAATATTTCAGAGGGACTTTAAGTTTTAGAGTTTAGTAAACTAAAACCCTCAATACATAAGAATACAGAGTCATTTCTCCACTTCTATTAATAAATTTAAGAAAATATTTAAGCACAGGAAATACTCTAAACGAAAATGTCAGAATCCATTAAAGATACGAAAGTATTAAAGTAAAATTTAAAAATAATGCATAGAGAATCAAAGATAATAAACGTAAAATTATTAAAAATTTATTAGAACAGAAAATGAATCAAATTTTACATTGAATGTCATGATGAAATATTAAAAAGTTTCGACACAAAGAGTTCACTTCATCCTGTTAGATTCAGTAGAACGTTCATTTGCGTCAACGTAGTCCATTACATTTCTTTTCTCACTGCAGAGTCTGCAAGTTTCTTTCATAAAATCTCTAGAATTTCTCTCTCTCGATAAACGTCTACATCAAAAGCATTGCTAGGTGAAATAAAGAGTTCAAAGGAGTTTCTTGGTCAATCGTTTCCGGATATAACTGATTAAAATTACTTTACAATTCAAAACCCGGACAGAGAAGTGTTACGAGAGCATTTTATTTTTCCTCGATGTTGGATACCCATCCTTTCTCTTGCCTCTCCCGTAATTTCGCATTCTATACTTTTTTCCGGAAGTCGAAACACGTAACCATTACCGCAGTGAGAAAAAAGACAGGTATAGACCAGGCGAGGATTTCTAATTTCTAATCTGCTCAGGGGGATCTTCCGATGGTCCACGATCTTTTCTGTAACACCGAACGAATTCTCTTCTGGCGAACAGGAACAGACGCGATACCATCTTCACAGCAAGTCCTCAAATCTCAGGAAACTGAAATGTTCAGTCATTTCTGTTGATTTTATATAAAACGCAGCTATTGAAATGCTGCCACTGAATAAAAGCGAGGACAAATTATGCAAACTAACAGCGCTTGGCGAGCACCAAATGTAGTTCGAGCGTTTCCGTCTCACTAACGGCCCGAAGAAGCAATGATAGCCTAGTGATCATGGTCACTCGCTGTGGGCGTTTCATGAGTTAGAGCCCTAGTGCCTCTCTTGACCCGTCGCTTAGAGGGACAGATTTTGTGCGTTAAATGTGTCGTGCTTCCGTTGGTATGGTGTGGTACTTTGGAGAGGGGATGGTGCAGCTCAGATGTCGTTAACGTCGCTTGACTGTGGTTCAAAATGAAGTGGTATTCATTCTACTAATAGCCCTATTTTTCTGGGTGCATCGTTAATATACACTTATTCATTCAACTCCCCGAAAGTACCATTGCCAAAGCAAACAGGCCTTTTAATTTTGTGGAAGAATCAAATGCTTATGTCGCGGCCCAGCTGAAGCTCCGTTCTTCGTATCCTTTCCATACACTCATGGGTGGCCGCTGTAACGGACTCGTGGCCGGTGTGTCATGAGTTCGAGCCTGATACCGCTGAAGACCCGCCATGTAGTTGAGGGCGGTAAAGGTCGAATTTGTTCGATACTCAAAAAGTCCTTCCGTTAGTGTGGAAGCTAGGATGGGTGGTGCCGGCTCAAGTGTCGTTCTCTTCTCTTGATCATGCATCAAATTACGAGTTCCGTAACCAAAAAGCCTTCGAGTCGCTGAATAGGGCGTCGTTAATGTCTACACACTAACACATACTCTCATGGATGTTGCGTAGTTGCGGTAGACTAGTGGTCCATGTATCGGACTCGTGGTCAGCGTGTCATGAGTTTGAGCCTGGCACCATTAAAGACCCTCCGTGTAGGGGTTGGTGATGCGCGTTAAATCTGTCCAGAGCTCAAACGTCCTTCCACGATTTGTGGTGTGGAAATTAGTAGAGGGTTGCTAGCTAAAGTGTCGTCCTCGTCATTTTGGCTATGGTTCCAAATTACGAGTTCCGTAACCAAAAACCCTCGAGTAGCTGAATAGTGTGACGTTAATATCCACTCGCTCATTCACACTCTCGTGGAAGCTTCAAACATGTGCTGCACTGATTTTTAGCATAGAGGATAGGCTGCCAGCTCAGCCGGTCTCCTCGTCATTTGACAATGGTTCGAGATTATTAAATAAACTGCTAGTGACCTTGTGAAGGAAAAATGGATTCAATAATTTTTAATTTATGTCCCTTTTTGAAGCAACCCCAGGGCTATTGTCGATGAATCTCGGTACACTGGGTGCAAAGGACATGACACCTGACTAAGCTGCAGCGGGCTTTAAAACACTTTTGAGCCACGACAGATTTAACCTGCATCAGCCCCTCTAATCGACGAGTACTGAGTGGCACTAGGACTCGAACCCGCAAGTTGATAACGAATTCCAGACTATGATCAATCGGCTAACGCGGTCACCTTGTGAAGGCAGAAGCAGGCAACTGAAATTATTTATAATAAAAATAAGCCCTCTTTAATTTTAAACCGGTAGATAACCACAATAGCTCAGTGGTCATGACGCAGCTCAAATGAAGGGGATGTTTCAGTCGAACCACGTGTTCGAATCCTGATTTATAAACGGCCTGTCATGTTACAGGTTTGATGCACGATATAAATCTGCTGGCTTTCAAAGTCTTCTCGCTGACTCACATCGTTAAAAGTAGGCGGTGTTTCACCTGGAAAGTACCGTAACCACACCCCCTTGCTCCTTCCAGTCCGCATCCGTAAGCTCCGTCTCAATCCCCGGGCCTTTCTAGTTCAGGTCCAAATACATTTCGATATGGGAACGTTTCGCGTTCATTTCCCACAAATGTCAAGTTCCTCACTTTTTGGAGTGCAGCATCCACGTATCCTTAAGGTGGGCAAGGGAAAAAAAGAGAGAAGAAAAGGATACTTTTGGTGGGAACAAGACTCGATGAAGACATTGTACCGCCATAAATGTGTAACTATGCCGACTCGAAAGCGTCCTAATTACATACACGTATTTAATCTTGAAGTAAGATGTAGAGGGAAAAAGTCATGTGTTAAATAACAAATATAAACACTTCATAACAAGTCACGGATGGAGCTCACAAAATCTTGGCCTCTCTCGTCGAGGAAGTACTCATACTCCCCACAATGCGCTCACTGGCGGAGTCCACAAAATCGACCACTCTCGTCAAGGGGTAAACACTGAGGGAGAATCACTCTAGTTTGGAACTCGCGCATGCAGTGCTTTGGATCAGTCCGCGTTGCCACATAAAGGTTTTAAGGGGTCTAGAGTTCGTTACAACGCCTAGAGATGTGGGAGAAAGGGGGAAGGAAGATTAGCCATGTTCAAAATCAGTTAATTTATTTGTGGCACAATCAACAACACAAGTTCAATCAATCAAAACTAAAAGAGATGCACCCAATTAAAGCTATATGGAGGCAATTAACAAAGGTAAGGGGTATGAGAAGACTTTAAATACCAGTACATTTACTTCAGTTTCGAATACACCGCCTTCCTAGCTGTTTGATTAATAATTGATCTACGTTAGACATTAGTAATCTATCTTATATATCTCTCTTTGACTTGAAAGCTCAGACTTTATATAGTAGACCTAATTTACATGTTCATCTTCTCTTCTTCAAAGGGTGTCTTTTAATAAAATAGTTTTTTTTTTTTAAGGACCAACGATTCCCCAAGTGGATTTGTTAATAAGAAGGACGCGGATAAGTCGTCACAAATTCACTGAAAAAATTTGTATCAAATATTGGTATCTTAGTCTTTTACTAATAAGTATATATTGTTGTGACTAGTGCCACTGAAGCAAGTCAGATCAGGGAGCCCGTGAAATTCATCGCGGCTAAGGGCGAGATTTTTTTACGCCTGTCGTTAGCCTTGGCTTTTTTGAGCAACATGCAGGTGACAGTACTATTTTCTCAGTTTCCACCCAATTTAGAGGAGAAAACCTGGGGGTGGCCAGGGCCCACCATCTCTCTTCCACCAACCACACGAAAGGACTTGCGGCTCGACGGCTACTTAGAGTACCCCACGCCGCAAAGACACTATACATTTACAAACATCCATGTCTTCTCCGGGATTCGGACCCAGTCCCTACGGCACCGATGTCAGCGTCGCTAACCACTGCTACCGGTGGTACGCTCGGATGCAGGACAAACCGTCGGTTGACCGACATAAACGACACTACTCCTTTCAGTTGTATGTTGAAATATTCTGAGGTTCCGATGCTTAATTTTGGTGACAGTAAATAGCAAACAATTAAGAGATAGGAACAACAAGCAAATCTAATCTTTCTTGTGATCAGACTAATAAATGTTGATTCATCTCTAGGGACCGATATATTTTTCCATGCAGTAACAATAAACAAATAATTAACTCAACTCAGTGGCGCGACAATCCATGAGGACAAGGCCTACTGTGCATGAAACACGACTTTGGGCTTGAGGTGCATGAGCTGATGTTCAGTCAGATAGCCAGTCTGACGCTTGAAAATTCCCAGTGTTAAATTCTCGAGCAAGTTTGGTGCAATAATTAACAATGATAAAACTTAAAATTGTGAGAGTTTTAATCTCATTTTTGCTTGAAGAGAACTTGTCGTAGGATGAATAACAACAAATAATTAATCAATAGTGATAAAGAATTGTAATTTCGCTCTGATGTGGGAAGGGGGGTTGAACTTCAAACCTGACCCATGTGTATATTACTGACTAGAAAATAAAAAGAATAGCAGTAAACTTAATTACAAATATGTGGCTTTAAATTTAAAAGAACAAAGAAAAATTGCTTTAAAAAATGTTATTGTTTTTTCGATTATAAGATTTTTTTTTTTACAACGCTTATTAATTTCTGAAAATCAAGTAAATTCTGTAAAAATAATTTTCTTTTTAACGTATCAGCAAAAAAAATCGTCTGTCAATTTAGCAATTGTTTTATTCGTGGCGCCATCTACTAATAAATAAGGAAAATATTAACTTTCTTGCATAATTTTTTCAATAGACGTTGCTTTTGAAGTGTGTTCGCAAAAATAGTTACATTTCATCAAGATTTTTTCATTCGTAGCACCATATAAAACATTGTAGAGATCATTTTTAGTAGTTTTTTCCAATTGTCTCTAGGAGATAATATAGGTTTATTTCAACAAGACTGTTATGTTCGTGATCGTTCTGTTAAGAAAGTGGCAAAATATTGACTTTTCAAAGAAATTTTAGTATTATTAGTATATTGCTTTAAGACGTGTCACTAAAATGATTTTAATTAAAATCATATAAATACATTAAATTATACGAAAGTGAAATAAAATAATGAACCAATGAATAATTCCGTTCGAAGCTAGTACATATTGTAACATATATTATAATTAGAAATTTTTATCTTGTGTAAATTTTCTTAGAAGTATTAAAGTTAAGGTAATATGAATATAGTAGATTTAATTTTAATCAATTGATATTTCAATTGATTTTAATCAATTGATTGATAATTTTATCAATCAATTGATATAATTAGGAATAATGTGATGGGAATTTAAATACATATAATGTGTCATTATCAACAAAAATAAAATAAGATAGGCAATAGAAAAGGTATGAAGAGGATTAACTCTCCAAAAAATTTATACGTTATGTTTCTTTAAATTAAAGTAATACATAAAGCGTTTTTAACATTTTCTTTTGTCTAAATGAACGACATTTTCGACTTTTATATCTTTTATATTTGAAAAAATTTGTTCGTTCGGCGAATTTTTGCAACTTGCGAAAAGGATTCCGGAACGTATCTTGCTCCTTTTAAAATAATGGCGAAGTTAGATTCTCTTGCTTCAATAAAACCACAGTAATGAAGAATGGGCCTTTAGTTACCTCTCTTTGGCCGCGGTAGCCGAGTGGTATAGGTATCGGATCGTGGCTTGCCTTGTCACGAGTTCCAGCCCAGTACCACTAAAGATCCGCCGTGTAGGGCAGCGATGCACGTTAAATCTGTTGAGAGCTGAAACGTATATCATGTGGTGTGGTAGTTAGGAGAAGTGGTCCCAGCTCAGGTGTCGTCCACGTCACTTGACCATAGTTCATAATTATGTGGTCCGTCGCCAAGAGCCCTCGTGTAGCTAAACAGTGTAACGTTAATATTCAATCAATAAATAAATTTAGTTACCTCTTTGCAAAGTTTCCTTACAAATAATTGAATTAATAATTCAGACAAAATAAATCGCCAGGTTTCTTGCCGCGGTGAAACAGTAAAAAAAAAGCACTTAAGTCTGATAATTTCTTTTGTATTAATTTATTTCATATTCTTATTTCATATCGACAATTGGCACATGGGTGTAGTGTCGAAGTTAGGAAAGGGGTTGCCGCAGCTCAGTTTCGCCCTCACCATTTGACCATGGTTAAAAATGCGAGAATCATCACCAAAAGCCGTGGTGTGGCTGAATGGGGTGGCAATAATATTCCCTCACGCACTTGGCAACAGTTAAACATGCATTCCAGTGAGCCTAAATACTCTTAATCACCGATTCTAAAATGCGACCACAATAGATGAGTGGTCATCGTTGCTAGATCGAGTCCAGCGTTGTGCGGAGGGGGCAGGTGCACATTAAATCTGTGTAGGCCTGAAATCGTCATGTGAGACGCACTATTCATTGTGAACTATGGTCAAGTGATGAGACCGACACCTGAGCTGGCATCCCCTCTTCTCCTAATTTTACACCACACCAACGGGAGGACGTTTGAGCCTCGACAGATTGAACATGCATTGCCCTCAAACACGACGGATCTTTGGGGGGTCCTATGCTTGAACTCATGGCACGCCGGTCACGAGTCCGTTACCTTGACCACTACGCTAACGCGGTCCAAAGTCGTCACGTTGTCGTGGAGTAGACATTTGGGGAATGGGTTCAAATGTCCTCGTCATATGGTAGAGGCTCAAAATTATAAGTCAATGGCCCTCGTGTTAGTTAACAATCAATGAATCAGTCCATTTCTTCTTTTAGAATATTTATAACCTCGTGCACCACAAAGTATCACACGGGGACTTAGACAGAAGTAAGACACACATCACTAAAAAGAGAAGGTGGCAGCACAAACATCCATGTCTTACTCGGGCATCGAACCCAGACCCTACGGCGCCGCAGTCAGCATCCCTAACTACTATACCGGATGGGCAACAATCAGTCCTTTACAACGTGTATAATACCTTTGCTATTTTTTGCGTACCAAATCACTCTGACTATCATAAAGTTTTTTTATTTTAACTTATAAAACCAATCGAATTAATGTCTCATATGGAACACCGGAAGCTCCGTAATACTCATATGGAACCCGGAACAACCAATAGCGACGCTCAATTTCAATAGCCGAAACCAGCTACCCCATTGATGAAGCCACTCCTTTTCCAACAAGCTAAGCTAACAACACCAGCAATATCGTAGTTTCAAGATAGGGAGCGGAGGATCGAGTCATCGATCGTCTCCTGTGAAGTTCAACTTACTACTTCTCTTATGCAGCAAGTGAAGATGGTGTCTTATATATTCCAGTACATCAGCGCAGGGTTAGTTCCTACTATCGGAGCTGCAGGAAACATCAGTGCATAAGTTTTTTAAGATTTTCGTGTGCAGTGTGATTGTTGTTTTGATGCTAAAGTTGTTAAAACATAAATAAAACCAATGGCTTTGAGAAAGTCTATAGAAATCTACTCGTAGATCTGAGGATTGCTCGATGAAAAGATTAATTTTCAAACCTTCTCGAGAGAAGATGCAAGGTAACGAAATATGTGTTTTAAAAAAGGCAGAAAACAAAGCTGTGTATACTTTTGATTTCTATTTGTACAATGTGCTGTCATGGAGCGTGTGTACAAAACCGATTAGTACTCATCTGATTTGTGAAAGAAATTTTTTGATAACATGAAGAAATCTTGTAAAAGAACTGTTGGCGTAAGTGTAAGATATATGGACATCAGTGAATCCTGACAATAAAAAGGACATTTTTTCCAGCTCACGAATTTTCTGTCATGAAGTTGAATACATGTCATATTTGATTTTATTAGGTATTCTTTTTAAGTTTTTTTAATGTGGTTTTCTTAACTTTCAAAAAGTTTATTACTAAGAGGAAGGAGCGGGATCGAGATGTTAATGCAGTATGATTATGATTTTGATTGGGATTTCTTAAATGCAACTACGCAACTACGCTTCTTAAATGCAACCTTTTTAGATCTCTTCCTTTGTAAATATTAATTCTTTGAAGCTTCTTTCTAAGACATTTTGACTAACATTTGGATAAATTTTTGTGTAGAGAGGAATTCGAAAATTCAAGCATTTTTTTCTCCCTACTGAAAATTGGCTCTAAACTGGTACTGGTTGCTTTTGAAATGCAATACAACTTCAAAATTTAATCTTGGATGCGAATTACTAGTGCTCCTGTTAGATGAGAGGTAGTTATACAATAGTTTGGGGCCAAGCACTGCTTCTGCCAAGCAGCGCTTCTTGATGGCGATGGCGATTACGATACACAATATTTTTACAGAATTGTTTTTGATAACATAAATTTTTACCAAATTTTTACCACGTTTTTACCAAATTTTTACCACGTTTTTACCAAATTTTTACCACGTTTTTACCAAAATTTTACCATGTTTTTACCAAAATTTTACCACGTTTTTACCAAATTTTTACCACGTTTTTACCATCCATTTTTTTACAAACTCGCAAATTTTACCAAATTTTTACCACGTTTTTACCAAATTTTTACCACGTTTTTACCAAAATTTTCACCACGTTTTTACCAAATTTTCACCACGTTTTTACCAAATTTGTACCACGTTTTACCAAATTTTCACCACGTTTTTACCAAAATTTTCACCACGTTTTACCAAATTTTCACCACGTTTTTACCAAATTTTCACCACGTTTTTACCAAACGTCTACCACGTTTTTACCAAATTTTTACCACGTTTTTACCAAATTTTACCAATTTTTTACCACGTTTTTACCAAATTTTCACCACGTATTTACCAAATTTTTACCGCGTTTTTACCAAATTTTCACCACGTTTTTACAAAATTTTCACAACGTTTTTACCAAATTTTCACCACTTTTTCCAAATTTTTACCACGTTTTTACCAAATTTTTACCACGTTTTTACCAAATTTTTACCAAATTTGAACGGAATTTGTATGGAAATTTGGAAAGTGAGATATCCTCATCCCCGTGACTGAAAATTACGAATTCAGCCTCCATTAATCCTCGTACTGCTTTAAATGATAATAATAAGTCAATAGATATAAGTCAATAGATTTTAAAAAAAGGTCAATGAAAAGCAATGGGAATTTTCCTAAATCGTTCAAAATAATTAACGGAGTTAAAACTGTAGTTTTAACTCCGTGAAAATAAACTCTACTCTAATTGAAAAAAATCTTTTATTTGTGTCTTGACAGTGTGATTGATGCGATTGTTGATTCAATTGACAGAAATCGGTCAAAAAATCGAATCTAATTTTTTAGTCTAAATTACTTTTTATGTATTTTTTATGAAAAATTTCTACAAACTCGCAAAATTTGAAAGTTCTAAGTTTATGAAACGCAGAGTTAAGATAACTTTTCCGTTTATTTGACAGTGACAAATCAAAACTTTATCAAATCATATAATCGTATATCCCATACCAAATTCTGTTATACATAGATTGAATTATTTGTAGATTAAATTTCATGCGTGTATGTAAATTTTTGTAGGAGGAGTAGCAGTTTAAAATAACTCCATAAGATTGAAGTTATTTTCTTAAAAAAAATTAAATATTTAGCTTTTTATGAAATTTTGAGCACAAAATCTGTTTTGCATCATACGTACACATATAAGGAAATGAAAAAAAAAGTTATGAAAAACATTAAATTAAAAGATTCGGCGTAAATTGTACCATGTCCCCTTAAGTTCCTATTGAGGACAGTTTATACATTGCATGCTCACTGAGAAGATAACAAAACATAATTCTTATTATCTTGAGTAATTCAAAACTGATACAATTTTAATAAAGTTTAAAGCGATCCTTTCACTAAATATCACAGAAGAGGTACCGAAATCACTTTCGAATATTGAAAACATCCTATAAGACATGGTTATCATTCGTAGTTCATAATTCTATTAACCAATAGTTAAAATTAGGGACTATTTTATTAATGCATAGTTTTTGTTCAGTTCAGTTCAGTTCAGTGCAAACACTGAAAAAGTGGAGACCTGGCTAACGCCTTATGCTCCGATAAAATTTTGATCAGTTTCTAATCCAAAATATAACACACAGTTCGTGATTGCAGTCTATCTGTAAATTGAATTATCGAGTTGTGCTTCAACTGAGATTGAAGAAAGTAGAGTATAGAGTAACTGAAATTTTAGAATCTATTGGATGATGTCAGAAATTTTTCAACTTTTTGAACATGCTCTATTGATCATAGTTTTTCATTTGAACAAGTAGAAATTAGTTTATCATCACAGTTAAAGAAATGCGTAGAAAATACAATAATGATGGATTCCGACACAAATATTACAGATTTAATACACTATATGAAACATTCTTCAAATTTCGAATAGCCTTATAAAAAAATTAGTCCTCTTGAGCGATACCTAATGGGAGCTGCGGGCTGTGCGGTAGCCCAGTGGACAAGGTATCTTATCACGGCAGGCATATGATGAATTCGAGTCCAGTACCACTAAAGAACCGCCACGTAGGGAAGCGATGCACGTTAAATCTGTCGAGAGTTCAAACGTCCTCCCGTTGGTGTGGTGTGGTAGTTAGGAGAAGGGGTGCCAGCTCAGGTGTCTTCCTCGTTACTTGACCATAGTTCAAAATGACGAGGTACGTCGCCAAAAGCCCTTGTGAAGCTGAACAGTGTGACGTTAATATTTATTCACTCATGCGACCTATACCTAGTGGACTCTAGTCACGACTGCATACAAGAACTTCTCTTCAAGCTTCCAAACGGGCATATTTCACGTGAAAAATGTCAAATCTTCGGTTGTATTGGCCCTCATCAACTCCGGCCACGACAAGACCTATTCCCTAGAAAACAAAAAGGGTGATCCCAGTAGTCAAGGCAACGGACTCGTGGCGTATCCTGAGTTCGAGCCTAGTACCACTGTACAGATGGGACCGTTGCACGTTAAATCTGCCGAGGCTCAAATGCTGCCCTTGGTGTGGAGAAGGGGTTCTAGCTCAGGTGTCATCCTCTTCATTCCCTCGCCCAAAGCCCTCGTGCTGTTGTCGTTGATATTCACTCGCTCACCAGGGATTTCAGTTTCAAAATACATTACCTGTCTTCCATTGTGTGAACATGAATCTATTTTACTTGTTATTTCTCTCTACATGAGCGTTTCTCAAACTGTCAGGTGCCTCCCCCTAAGAGGGGGAGAAAATAAACGATTTAAAGAATTACTAATTTACTGAAAGGAAGCAAAACAAAATATACTTTCAGTCACAATAAAAATTAAAATATACATTCCTATTGATAAAATGTACCAGTGCTGCACAATAATTAATCTCACAATATTAAGTTAAGATCAAGCTTATAATTACTGTGGTACAGGGGCTTGTCATATACAATACCTATCTTGATACGGTTTATGAATAAAATCGTAGTGTAGCTGTAACGTCAAAGTGTATTATTATTGTATGCAATACGTAGTTATTCTATGAAGGAGGATGGGATGAAAATTATGATTAAAAATTGAAAGTTTGAGAAGCCCTGGTCTACATCTTACTTCTAGATAAAATACCTATGTCCAATCCGCCACGGTTTCACTTTTTTTATTTCTAATGGCAGATTATGAACAGAGTTCATCGATCTACTTAATACATTACCGAAATCTGGCATCTCTTTTTAGTGCGGTGCCCTATCAACGTAGGTCATATTGACGCCCAGTTTCCTTCTTAGAGGGAAGCACCTGAGCTCTGACCTGTACTAAGATTTAAATTTGCCTAGAGCACCCCTAGGGATCTTTTACATGCTCAATGGACATGGCTGCTGTCGATTTTCTGCATCTTGGAAATCCACCGACTTGGGCTGGGGTCGAACCCGCAACCTTGGCTACAGCGAGAAATCAACCACGCCACCAGCCAACTTTCGAGTAAAGATAGCTATACAAATTCATGATTTCTTCAGGTCTAATCGTGGGATCGAGTAGTGTCAGGGCCGCTTTTCCGCTTAGGCACACTAGGCATGCGCCTAGGGCGCTAATATTAACGTCTCACTGTCACGGGGGCTTTTGGCGACGGACCAGGATCTCGACAGATTCACCGTGCATCGCAGCACTACATGGCGGGTCTTTAGTGGTACTGGGTTAGAACTCATGACTTGCCTGCGATGATCCGTTACCTTGAACTCTGAGCTACCGTAGCCCCGTGCATAGGACGCAAAATAAGAAAAAAATTACGATGACATCGAACGAACTACCGCCTAGCGAATTATGTATGCCTTGTGTTTGTTTGTGAGTGTGTGTGCGCGCGGAACTTCGAAAAACATCTACTATGGAAAATGAAGGAGAGGATGTTGCAATGCATTCAAAATGATACAATAATGTAAATTAATTACAATAATGTTATATGAATGGTTTTGCAATGATCAAAGTTCGAAGAAAACCCCTTATTGTACAAGCACAATGACTCAAAGAATAAGGATATCTAAAAGTAAAATAAAGTTGATAAGTGATGAGAGATAATTATGAAGTTGATATAACAGTTCATACAATAATGTATATTCTATACTAGAATTACAAATGATTTCATTAATTTACTGTACTAATTCACAAAAGGTGGGGTTGTCCGTGATGCAATAATGTAAGAAATTAACACAAGAGTTGCCTAACCATGCCACTATCTTTTCCTTACGCTACCGGTTGCCAGTCCGAGACACGACGGGTCCATAGGTAGTGGGTAATGGAAACACTGTCCAAAAAGCAAAATCAATGAAATGAAAAAAAGTAAGGAGTTGAGGGAAAATTTCTCTCGAACCAAAACTGGTAAGGTAAGAACTAAAGGAGAAGGGCTTTGGAAATAGGGGAGTGTAGGGGCGTAAAAATTAGAAGTACTTAAGGCGCTATGGAGGTTAAAAACGACCATGAGTCTTGTTCCCAGCCAAGAGCATCACATGGCAGGAGAAGTGTGTGTTCAATTCGTTGGAGCAAGCAGTGGTGGGATACACAAATTAGGAGAGTTCATTTCTAGCTTTATCTTCGTCAACTGATCGAGGTTAAAAATTATGCGATGATAACATATCATGTTGCTTCTAAAAGCAACATTAATAAAACAAGCGATAATTCCAATTTTACCACCTCTGACTTGATCGACAGCGTTCCTCTTAATCTGGGGTGGACAAGCTTTTCCAGAGTACGGGCTACTTCTGATGCTTTTAAGACAGTGCTTCTCAAACTTTCAATACTTGCGACCCAATATTCAATCAAAATTTTCATCTCGCCCCCCCCCCTTTCATACAATAACAATGTATTAAATTCAATAATACTATACTTTGATGCTAAACGTACAATACGACTGTAACCTCAAGTGCGTATATAAACGACTCACTGAGCCCGTGCG
The DNA here is from genome assembly GCA_019973935.1 of Trichonephila clavipes. Classification (NCBI taxonomy): domain Eukaryota; kingdom Metazoa; phylum Arthropoda; class Arachnida; order Araneae; family Nephilidae; genus Trichonephila; species Trichonephila clavipes. Next base: position 23,310 of record BMAU01014758.1, read on the forward strand.
TTATTTGCCCCGGACGTATATATACGTCTTTCCAAAGTACGATCTTTTCTGTGCACTGCTATCCATAAAAAATGATTCCGAAGGCATTTGGAATGCAATAAAATGATCTTGACAATGTTTGCGAAGGATTTACTTATTTCGAATGTAGAAACTTACTTAGTATGTAGAAATTTACTTTTACTTAGAATGTAGAAACCAGCACGCAATGATTTGTGCTCATTAACTCCTTTTCTAACCCCCCTTCAAACACGCTCGCCACGTGTTAACCAGTGGCGTTGGGGAGTGAATTTAATCGGCATTTTAGGGACTAATCCTAAACCGTACAAATGATTAAGATAAGTGTTAATGTTTGCATAGAATTTTATGTATGGCAAGCCCGTGGGGGTCAGTGGTAATTATTCAACTTGTTCTTAACTTGGTATTGTTATAAATTAAACATAAAAATGCACACATTGCGCAGCGTAAGATCGTCTTGTAGTTGAGTTAATCAGCTCTAATTAACCGGATTTACCGTTTTTATTATTTCCTTCAAAACACATCACTATATTAATAATTTCATTTACAATTAAAAGTCACATCGGAAACTACAGGCAGCTTCCTCCATTTTACGTTCGAGACCACATTCTTCTTCTCTCCTTCCCACTCAAAGGCCAAAACAGTTCACAGCAGCGCCCTCTTTCTAGTCTATCGTGTGCTATGTGTCAAGCCTCCTAGTGTACTATGTGCCACGCCGTTACAGTCTAATTATTTCCTCCCATCCTGGAGAAAACTTTTCACGATAGTTGTGTGGAAAGTTTTACTGTGATACCTGAAAAATACTTAGGATCAGTTTATGCAGCAAGTACCTGTTCTATCCGAAATTAGTTCCTTATTTTAAGGAAGGCATTAAACTTGAACAATTAGGAAGGCATTTTAAAGGCATTAAACAATCCCTACTAATCTATGTGAACTTTAACATATACAAAATATCATTTGGTGAAATACTGCTACCAAATGCAAACTTTAAAATACAAATACAAATATCAAAAAAATTTAAAAATATTAATACCAAAATTTAAAACAAAAAATTCCAAATATCAAAATACAAATACAAAAGTTTAAAATACTAATACCAAATATCAAATTTTAAAATACCAATACAAAATATCAAAGTTTAAAATACAAATACAAAATTTCAAAATACTAATATCAAATATTAATACTAATATACAAATACCAATCATTCTAAGCAAAAAATAATAATATAAAGAAAATTCTTATTTTTCCATCAATTCTCATTACAAGTGTTTTTTTTCTAAGTCTTAAGGGATACGGCTTAAACTATCAGCATTCTGATTTTGTTTTCCCTTCCGATAAGCAATCTCATAATTAAATGATTGCAAAATTAAAAGATATCATCTATATATCATCTATAATAGCCAGATAATCCTAAAAAGGCTCTAACTTGCGTCTTGTTAGTGGGGATCGGAAAATCTTTGATGACATGAAACTTTAATTCTCCAGGTGTTCTTAAACTTTGGCCTACCAAATGTCCAAGATATTTAACGTATGCTTGAGCAAATTGACATTTGATAGCTTGATATGTAATTTAGCGGAGCGTAGGCGATCAAATACATCTTTTAAATGTTTTAGGTGATCATCCCAGGCTAGTGAAAATATAGCTATATCATCTAGGTAGGGAACTGCAAAGTCTTCACAATTTCTGAATAAGTTAGCCATAAGTCGACTGAAGTAATAGGGCGCATTTTTCAGACCGAAAGGTAACCTCAATGGTTTAAAAGTTCCAAATGTTGTTACAAACGATGCGTACCTTTGCGCTCGGGAACTCAAGGGTATTCACCAATACCCTTGAGTAAGATCCAAGATAGAGATATATTTAGCCTCTATATTAGGCAATGGAAAGAATTCTGTCCGAGATACTTTATTCAACCTTCTGTAATCGATACAGGGCCTCGCTTCCTTTCCCTGAGCTTCAACAAGTATTAATGGAGATGTAAAATCAGATTCTCCTGGTTCTATTATTTTCAGTTCTAACATCTTATTAACTTCTGATTTGAGAATTTCAATTTGTCGAGGAGACATACGATAAGGTTTAGCAACAATTGCTCGTTCAGATTCTATATAATTCAATATCATGTTCAGCTAAATCGGTACATCCAGGAATATTCGAAAAAAGGTTACTATATTCATATAAAAGTTCTTTGGCTGTCTTCGTTGAATTTGAGATAATTTTGAATTTAACTGCACATCGCTGATGATTTTGGACCATCCCGACCTTTCGTTTTCAAGTTCCAAACTAGGTATGTCTTCTTCTTCGTCATGCTTTAAATGATTGATGCACGATAAATAAATATTTTCCTCTCGTTGGTGATAGGGTTTTAGCATATTAACATGATAAGCGTGGGTTTTATCCTTCTCTGGGAATTTGACCACATAATTTGTCTCAGCGAGTTGTTGCACTATTTCTCCATGACCAACCCACTGAACAGATAACTTGTAAGGCCTGGATGGAGCTATGACCGAAACCAGTTCACTCAGTTGAAATTGACGCTTAACGGTCCGGCGATCATACCACAACTTCTGTTTTTGTTTGGCATTTTCCATGTGTAGGATTGCCAATTCCTGACATCTTTTCATTCTATTAATGAGTTCAAATACATAATCCCCAACACTGCTTTCTACATGCTCTTCTTCTCTCAGTTTCTCGTACAATAACATCACAGGAGTCCTTAGATTTTTCCCGTGAATTACACTGGTGTGCAAAAATTAAGGACAAAGTCGAAAAATTAACATATCAGCTGAACGAAGAGGCAGAGCGGACAGAAAGACCAATCAGGAGATTAAGTAAGGTTATCTACGGTAGGACATGCGCAGATATGCAGGTAGACGTAATGGGAGAGTGTCTGAGTAGTATAAAGCATGTTGTCGGTGTAAGATCAGTATTTCTGGCAAAGAGATTGCACGCCGTATAGCAGTTAAAATCACACCGAGTTGCTGCCTCAGCGAGAAATGGCGAATAATCAATCTGTTAGACGACATCTGGAGGCTTTTACCCGAGGTCGAATCATTGGGAAGTTGGAGGAAGGCCGCAGTGTGACAAGTGTGGCTGCAGAGTTCGGAATCGCTCACAGCATCGTTTCACGACTTTGGAGACAATTTCAAACTACAGGAACAGCTATCCGGGGTTCAGTAGTGGTCGTCCACGAGAAACCACACCCGCAGATGGCCGATACATTGTCTTACAGGCCAAAAGAAACAGGCGGCAGACAGCGGGAGAAATCGCTAGACACACGACACAGGCGACTGGACGACCGATATCGCGTTTTACCGTGGCCAGAAGACTGCACGGTGGTGGTCTGTTTGCACGACGCCCTGTACGGTGTGTACCTTTAATGCCTGCCCATCGGACAAGGCATTCTCTGTGGTGCCGGGAACACCGGAATTGGAGAGACAATGAATGGGGACGAGTACTCTTTACAGATGAGAGCAGATTCAGTTTGAATAGCGATTCTCATCGCATACTCATCTGGAGAGAGCGGGGAAGCCGCAACCATCCCTCGAACATCATTGAAAGGGACAGGTATGGAGGTCGCGGTGTTTTCGTTTGGGGAGGCATCATGCTTGGTAGTCGTACAGACCTTCACATCTTCGACGCAGGTTCAGTCAACGGGACCCGTTATTGTAACGAGATTCTTCTTCCATATGTGCGACTTTTTAGAGGCGCTATGGGTCTGCAGCTCCCTTTTCATGGACGACAATGCACCATGTCATCGCACAGTAGCTGCCGAACAGCTCTTAGAGAGTGAGGATATTAAACGTATGGATTGGCCAGCACGATCTCCGGATCTCAATCCCATCGAGCATGTATGGGATTTTCTAGGCAGACACTTGGCAGCTCGTACCTTACCACCAGTAACGATTCGGGAGCTTCGATTGGCGCTGCAAGACGAATGGGCAGCAATACCTCAACAACTCATTGACACCCTCATTCTCAGCATGGGCAGACGCTGTGAAACCTGCCTAGCAGTCAGGGAGATCATATCCCCTACTAAAGACCGGATGTTTCTTGCTGGACACCCATCACAGAGATGTTTCGGCCTTTATTCGCATTGCGCTCCATGCTACTTTTTCGATAAAGCTTCTTTTGATCCCTCTGATTTCTCTTTTAGTAAGTGTTGCTTACATTACACATGTCCTTACGTATTGGGGATCTTACGGTATTAAATGTGTTGATTTGGAAAGCTTTTGTACAAAGTTATATTGAAAAAACCATCTCGTCCTTAATGTTTGCACACCAGTGTAGTTCAGCTGGTGAAAATCCAGTACTATCGTGTATAACAGTCCTTAGGGCAAAGAGGGCTTGAGGAAGAATTTTCTCCCAATCTGGAATTGCCTCCAGACACAGGACACGAAGAATCCTCTTCAATGTTCTGTGCATTCTTTCCACAGGATTACTTTGTGGATGATAAACAAAACTTCTAACTACTTTAACTCCAAATATTTCTAAAAATTCCGTAGTTATTTCACTCATGAATGACGTGCCTTGGTCAGTCTGTAATTCTCTTGGGAACCCCATTCGGCTGAAAATCTGTAACAATGCATTTACAACAGTCGTTGAGCAAAGGTTTGCTACAGGAATGGCATCAGGATACCTTGATGACATACATAACACCGTAATTATATATTTATTTCCTGACGGTGTCATTTGTAAAGGTCCACTAGCATCGATGTTAATCTTTGTGAAAATTTCAGTTATTACGGGAACAATTTTTAGTGGGGCCTGCTTTTTATTTTGCGGTTTACCCACCCTTTGACATTCGTCGCATGTCTTTACAAAGTCCTCAACATCACTAAAGCATTTAGGCCAGTAAAATGTTTTGAATATGTCATCTTTCGTTTTGGTTACTCCTAGATGAGCTGCAGCCGCCTCGCGACCTATCGTCATCAAATTTTTCTATACTTTTCGGGAACAACCGAACATTTACGTTTAGTGCCATCCTTATCTTCTTTTTGGAAAAATAGTAAGTTATTTTTGACAATATAATGATTTTTCTTTGAAGACCCGCTTTTAGCTTCTTCAAACAGTGTTTTTAATTCAGCACTGTGCATTTGTTCCCTTGCAAAATCTTTATGAGATAATTTTATAAGATTAGATTCAGAAATTTCAGGTTGAATTAAAGGCAAAATATCATCCAGTTCGTCCGGAGATTCTTTATTCTTTTCGTTACTTTCAGGAATAGTTTCTTCTGACATGTTAAGATCTTGTTTACTCTCTTCAGTCAATTTCTTCTGCGAACGTGTTTCAACAGCGTTCACCATATACACTTGTATATTTCTTTATTCTTCTTCACTTCTTCAAACAATGCAGCAGTCTTATTTCCCAAAAGATATTTTCCTTGATCTAATGAATCTCTTAAAACAGCAGCTTTCGTAATCACATGACCAAATACACAGTCCAACTCAACTTCAGCCATTGGCAGACACACTGCGGTTTCCTATAGAGGAGTTCGAATCCACACAGTTTCATTTATAAACATGGAAGGCTTTACGTATTTTTACATATTAAATCGAGAGTTGCACCAGTATCTCGTAGTATAGGCATTTCAATTCCATTCACTGTTCCTAAACTTGTATATGGAGCCAATACATCAGTTTCATTTCTAACAGTTTCATTAGACGCGACTGTTTCGTGATTCTTCTTTAGTTTATCACATTGTGGTCTGAGATGTGAATAAGACCCGCATTCATAACATCGAAGCTGTCTTCTCTTCTCAAAGTCTTTCTCGTGATTTTTTTCATGGACAGGTTCCCTTTTTATTTGAAATTTGGGCTTGAAATCTTTAGGAGTTTCTTTTGGTCTGGCACCACTATAATTTACACCACCTTGGAATTTGTAACTATTTTTCTTAGTGATTTCTCTTCTGAAACTCTGTTTGATGCTTTCATATTCGTCTAATTTCTCTGCAAGTTCATACGGAGTTTTTAACTTGATCCCCAGTCATCAAGAAAATGCTCTCTTACTTCAGCTGGAACACGGTACTTCAATTGTTCAGTTATTAATAGACCTTTCAGTTGCTCGAAAGTTTTAACCTGCAATTCATCTATCCATTCTGTAAAATAACTATTCAGCTCATGAGCATAATTCCTCCAAGACTTCACTGCTGATTTTTGATGTCTGTAAAAACATTGCTTCAACTTTTCGCTGTTCAACCTGTACCTCTTCAATATAAGATCTTTTACAAAATCATAATTATTTGCCCTTTCGGTAGGTTCTCTAGCTAGCATATTAGAGAGTTCTGCTGGTAAAACTGCCAACAAGTAGGTCACCCAATACTTCTTTGGTACTTGAGCTAATTCTGCCTTCCTTTCAAAATTAATCAAATATAAACTAATCTCATCATGTTTTTCATCAAATTTAGTTGTGATTTGTGTCAATTGAATCTTAGGTCTAATTTCAACTCTTCTTCCAGATTCATCATTTAATGGATGATTTTGCTGTGATAATTCTAATTTTCTCAATTCTAATTCGTGTTGTCTGGCCTCTCGAGCCATTCGCTCTTCTCTTTCCCTTTCTCTTTCTTCCCTTTCTTCTTGTTTACTTCTTTCTTCTCTTTCTTCTTGTTTACTTCTTCCTTCCCTTTCTTCTTGTTTACTTATTTCTTCCCTTTCTTTTTCTTCTTGTTTATTTCTTTCTCGTTCTTTCTCATCACTAATGACTCTGTCGTCAATTATCTTCACTTCTTCTTCAACATAAAATTCGCTATTTAGAATAAATTTTTTTATATCTACCACCTTGCTGGACTTATCTACTTCAACCCCCATTTCCTCACATACTGACAACAGATCAGGTTTATTACCTTTAGCTAAATATGCCATGATTTAGGGACTAACAAGATCAGAATGCTTTCAAAAAGAAAATTAAAATAAGACGAGTAAGAAACTTAGTTTTCGATATATTATTTAACTAAAAGTAGTTATCCATTTTGCACTGTACCAAAATATACACAAATATACACTTAAATTATAACGAATACATACATATTCAGCACTTTCGAATTCTATTTTTCAAAAGTTTCAAGTGATTAAAATATTTACGTAACTACAATACCAGAATAATCAAACAAGCACAAAAATAAAAAATAAACATTTCAATGCAAAACAATAACATACACCTTAAGTCCAAATTATCTCTTCATAAAGTCTCTTCAAAATTTAATTTGTCACTCATCAATTGTCATTTATTTTCAATTTAAAACAAACAAATGCGAGCAAGTATATTAAAAAATTCTATCTATAGAAATTCTACAACTTCACCCTTAACTCGAAAATAATAATAGATGTTGATATTTGTAAAAACAAACACATTTTTTACTAAAAATGTTTCAATGTAATGACCACTTTTAAATCAAAGAACACCATTCAAATAAAATCTACAGATTTACTTTTTTTTTTCAGAAAAACCAAACACTTCTATTCGCAACAAAAAAAAAAAATCTAACACAATAATGGCAGTAAAATAATTCGGCTGGTATTCTGAATCCACAAAAACAAAAATTTTACTGAACAACTTATAAAAACAAATTCTTATATGATTGGAATAGCTACATAATTTATGCATTTAACCTTGAGAACTTCTGAAACGTAATGAGTCAGCTTTTTTTTCCCTCTCAGTAAAAGAGAAGAAGCCTAAATATTTCGTTGACTCAGCAAGATCAAAAATATATTTCTACTTAAATATACACTTTATATATTTTTTTTCACTGCACCTTCAAATCGTGCTATAATCACAGTTTTCATAAGTTATTTATCATTCACTCTTCACAAATTCTTAATATTGAATTTACAATACAGATTTTTTTAAACACCGTTGAGAGAATCTTTTAATTTATATCTCACACACATAGAAAACACAGTTTTAAATCAGAATACACTAACTAAAACTAATAAAAAAGAGCAATTTTATATACTCAATTGATGTTGGAGGGTTTATGGAGCGCCTGATTTCCTATGGAAATCTAAATCTCCTATCAGTCAGGATTGGGGAGCGACTTTAGATCAGTAATTTGTTTAAGTAATTTAGATCATTTAATCGAAAAAATAAGAAAATTCCATGACAGCACATTGTGCCATTAGAAATCAAAAGTATACACAGCTTTGTTGTCTGCCTTTTTAAAACTCAAATATCGTTACCTTGCATCTCGAGAAGGTTTGAAAATTAATCTTTTCCGAGCAAAGATGAGTAGAAAAATAGTCTTTCTCAAAGCCATTGGTTTTATTTATGTTTTAACAACTTTAGCATCAAAACAACAATCACACTGCACACGAAAATCTTAAAAAACTTATGCACAGATGTTTCCTGCAGCTCCGAAGAGCTTCTGACATATCCTCTATCATTTCGTTGGATAGTAGGAACTAACCCTGGGCTGATGTACTGGAATATATGAGACACCATCTTCACTTGCTGCATAAAGAAGTAGTAAGTTGAAGTGTTCAATTGTTGAGACGATCGATGACTCGGTCCTCCGCCCCTATCTTGAAACTACGATATTGCTGGTGTTGTTAGCTTAGCTTGTTGGAAAAGGATGTGGCTTCATCAATGGGGTAGCTGGTTTCGGCTATTGAAATTGAGCGTCGCTATTGGTTTTTCCGGTGTTTCAAATGAGCTTCCATATGAGTATTACGAGATTCCGGTGTTCCATATGAGCGTTCAATGATGCGTATATTACGGAGCTTCCGGAATTTCCATATGAGACATTAATTCGATTGGTTTTATACGAAATTAAATCTTATAAATGATGCCATTCAATTAAAAAAAAACTTTATGATAATAGAGTGATTTGGTACGCAAAAATAGCAAAGGTATTATACACGTTGTAATAGATAGTCGATTGTTGCCCATCCGGTATAGTAGTTAGGGATGCTGACCAACGGGTGCCGTAGGGTCTGGGTTCGATGCCCGAGTAAGACATGGATGTTTGTGCTGCAACCTTCTCTTTTTAGTGATGTGTGTCTTACTTCTGTCTAAGCCCCCGTGTTGATACTTTGTGGTGCACGAGATTATAAATGTTCTAAAAAAGAAGAAATGGACTGATTCATTGATTGTTAACTAACACGAGGGCCATTGACTTAAAATTTTGAGCTTCTACCATATGACGAGGACATTTGAACCCATTCCCCAAATGTCTACTCCACGACAACGTGACGACTTTGGACCGCGTTAGCGTAGTGGTCAATTTAACGAACTCGTGACCGGCGTGTCTTCTTTTTAGAGTTATAAGCATCGTGACCCCAAAGATCCGTCGTGTTTGAGGGCAATGCATGATCAATCTGTCGAGGCTCAAACGTCATCCCGTTGGTGTGGTGTAAAAACATTGATAGCCGCTTAACGTTCAAAAAGTCACATCGACTATCTATCTGAGAAATTCTGGGGTAGATATTCTCTAGCCATCTCCCTCGTCGGGAACAATCTCCTTTATCCCTGAAAATAAAGTTATTTTGTACAAGCAGATTCTGCGCCCAGTTATCACTTATGGTTCATTTATAAGATTTGGGGAGCCCACAAAAAAAATTCAAGTAATGCAAAAACAAAATACTACGCGTCATGACGAACGCACCTTGAAGTACGTCCGAAATGACGTGATACACAACGATCTACAAATGGAGCCGATTTCTAATTACATCACTAAACCTCTAGAAATGTCTTTAAATCTATTGAATCTCATGACAATCCAATTATCAAAGCACAAACATTATTTACGTATCCACATCCTAAAACACCAGCAAGTATCATACTTTCGACGAAGTGGAGAAACCCGCATCGCCCCCATAATTCAACAATTGAACACTCTCAACAACACATTTTAGCTGCACTGCACTGCGTCATTTTATTTTGGGTTCTTGGGTGATAAATCAGCCTTTAGTCACAGCCTTCGGCCGTAGAGGTTATTCCTGCCTTATTCTTCGGAGCTGCCGGCGCTCTGCTTCGATAGAGCGTTTAAGAGTTTCGGGGTGCGTCCTCCCTCCCCGTTTTGTCGGGGAGAAGTTGATTAGATCCGATATCAAACTATGGTTTTTCTTTTTCTCCCTTCTTTCTGGGAAAAGGCGCCCTTGGCGCCGGTGCCCGCGATCATCTAATTTTAGTTTTAGTTAGTTCGTCGGTAGGCACAGAGTCACTTCCCCTCGTTTTTTTCTTACTGGCAATTCTTCAATTTTACTGCAATTTTCTTATTTTTTCTTAAATGATTTAAAACAAAAAAAGGGCAAATTACTGATCTAAAGTCGCTCCCCAATCCTGACTGATAGGAGATTTAGATTTCCATAGGAAATCAGGCGCTCCATAAACCCTCCAACACCAATTGAGTATATAAAATTGCTCTTTTTTATTAGTTTTAGTTAGTGTATTCTGATTTAAAACTGTGTTTTCTATGTGTGTGAGATATAAATTAAAAGATTCTCTCAACGGTGTTTAAAAAAATCTGTATTGTAAATACAATATTAAGAATTTGTGAAGAGTGAATGATAAATAACTTATGAAAACTGTGATTATAGCACAATTTGAAGGTGCAGTGAAAAAAAATATATATAAAGTGTATATTTAAGTAGAAATATATTTTTGATTTTGCTGAGTCAACGAAATATTTATGCTTCTTCTCTTTTACTGAGAGGGGAAAAAAGCTGACTCATTACGTTTCAGAAGTTCTCAAGGTTAAATGCATAAATTATGTAGCTATTCCAATCATATAAGAATTTGTTTTTTATAAGTTGTTCAGTAAAATTTTTGTTTCTGTGGATTCAGAATACCAGCCGAATTATTTTACTGCCATTATTGTGTTAGATTTTTTTTGTTGCGAATAGAAGTGTTTGGTTTTTCTGAAAAAAAAAGTAAATCTAGATTTTATTTGAATGGTGTTCTTTGATTTAAAAGTGGTCATTACATTGAAACATTTTTAGTAAAAAAATGTGTTTGTTTTTACAAATATCAACATCTATTATTATTTTCGAGTTAAGGGTGAAGTTGTAGAATTTCTATAGATAGAATTTTTTAATATACTTGCTCGCATTTGTTTGTTTTAAATTGAAAATAAATGACAATTGATGAGTGACAAATTAATTTTTGAAGAGACTTTATGAAGAGATAATTTGGACTTAAGGTGTATGTTATTGTTTTGCATTGAAATGTTTATTTTTTATTTTTGTGCTTGTTTGATTATTCTGGTAGTGTAGTTAAGTAAATATTTTAATCACTTGAAACTTTTGAAAAATAGAATTCGAAAGTGCTGAATATGTATGTATTCGTTATAATTTAAGTGTATATTTGTGTATATTTTGGTACAGTGCAAAATGGATAACTACTTTTAGTTAAATAATATATCGAAAACTAAGTTTCTTACTCGTCTTATTTTAATTTTCTTTTTGAAAGCATTCTGATCTTGTTAGTCCCTAAATCATGGCATATTTAGCTAAAGGTAATAAACCTGATCTGTTGTCAGTATGTGAGGAAATGGGGGTTGAAGTAGATAAGTCCAGCAAGGTGGTAGATATAAAAAAATTTATTCTAAATAGCGAATTTTATGTTGAAGAGGAAGTGAAGATAATTCTCGACAGAGTCATTAGTGATGAGAAAGAAGTAAACAAGAAGAAAAAGAAAGGGAAGAAAGAAGTAAACAAGAAGAAAGGGAAGGAAGAAGTAAACAAGAAGAAAGAGAAGAAAGAAGTAAACAAGAAGAAAGGGAAGAAAGAGAAAGGGAAAGAGAAGAGCGAATGGCTCGAGAGGCCAGACAACACGAATTAGAATTGAGAAAATTAGAATTATCACAGCAAAATCATCCATTAAATGATGAATCTGGAAGAAGAGTTGAAATTAGACCTAAGATTCAATTGACACAAATCACAACTAAATTTGATGAAAAACATGATGAGATTAGTTTATATTTGATTAATTTTGAAAGGAAGGCAGAATTAGCTCAAGTACCAAAGAAGTATTGGGTGACCTACTTGTTGGCAGTTTTACCAGCAGAACTCTCTAATATGCTAGCTAGAGAACCTACCGAAAGGGCAAATAATTATGATTTTGTAAAAGATCTTATATTGAAGAGGTACAGGTTGAACAGCGAAAAGTTGAAGCAATGTTTTTACAGACATCAAAAATCAGCAGTGAAGTCTTGGAGGAATTATGCTCATGAGCTGAATAGTTATTTTACAGAATGGATAGATGAATTGCAGGTTAAAACTTTCGAGCAACTGAAAGGTCTATTAATAACTGAACAATTGAAGTACCGTGTTCCAGCTGAAGTAAGAGAGCATTTTCTTGATGACTGGGGATCAAGTTAAAAACTCCGTATGAACTTGCAGAGAAATTAGACGAATATGAAAGCATCAAACAGAGTTTCAGAAGAGAAATCACTAAGAAAATAGTTACAAATTCCAAGGTTTTGTAAATTATAGTGGTGCCAGACCAAAAGAAACTCCTAAAGATTTCAAGCCCAAATTTCAAATAAAAAGGGAACCTGTCCATGAAAAATCACGAGAAAGACTTTGAGAAGAGAAGACAGCTTCGATGTTATGAATGCGGGTCTTATTCACATCTCAGACCACAATGTGATAAACTAAAGAAGAATCACGAAACAGTCGCGTCTAATGAAACTGTTAGAAATGAAACTGATGTATTGGCTCCATATACAAGTTTAGGAACAGTGAATGGAATTGAAATGCCTATACTACGAGATACTGGTGCAACTCTCGATTTAATATGTAAAAATACGTAAAGCCTTCCATGTTTATAAATGAAACTGTGTGGATTCGAACTCCTCTATAGGAAACCGCAGTGTGTCTGCCAATGGCTGAAGTTGAGTTGGACTGTGTATTTGGTCATGTGATTACGAAAGCTGCTGTTTTAAGAGATTCATTAGATCAAGGAAAATATCTTTTGGGAAATAAGACTGCTGCATTGTTTGAAGAAGTGAAGAAGAATAAAGAAATATACAAGTGTATATGGTGAACGCTGTTGAAACACGTTCGCAGAAGAAATTGACTGAAGAGAGTAAACAAGATCTTAACATGTCAGAAGAAACTATTCCTGAAAGTAACGAAAAGAATAAAGAATCTCCGGACGAACTGGATGATATTTTGCCTTTAATTCAACCTGAAATTTCTGAATCTAATCTTATAAAATTATCTCATAAAGATTTTGCAAGGGAACAAATGCACAGTGCTGAATTAAAAACACTGTTTGAAGAAGCTAAAAGCGGGTCTTCAAAGAAAAATCATTATATTGTCAAAAATAACTTACTATTTTTCCAAAAAGAAGATAAGGATGGCACTAAACGTAAATGTTTGGTTGTTCCCGAAAAGTATAGAAAAAATTTGATGACGATAGGTCACGAGGCGGCTGTAGCTCATCTAGGAGTAACCAAAACGAAAGATGACATATTCAAAACATTTTACTGGCCTAAATGCTTTAGTGATGTTGAGGACTTTGTAAAGACATGCGACGAATGTCAAAGGGTGGGTAAACCGCAAAATAAAAAGCAGGCCCCACTAAAAATTGTTCCCGTAATAACTGAAATTTTCACAAAGATTAACATCGATGCTAGTGGACCTTTACAAATGACACCGTCAGGAAATAAATATATAATTACGGTGTTATGTATGTCATCAAGGTATCCTGATGCCATTCCTGTAGCAAACCTTTGCTCAACGACTGTTGTAAATGCATTGTTACAGATTTTCAGCCGAATGGGGTTCCCAAGAGAATTACAGACTGACCAAGGCACGTCATTCATGAGTGAACTAACTACGGAATTTTTAGAAAGATTTGGAGTTAAAGTAGTTAGAAGTTTTGTTTATCATCCACAAAGTAATCCTGTGGAAAGAATGCACAGAACATTGAAGAGGATTCTTCGTGTCCTGTGTCTGGAGGCAATTCCAGATTGGGAGAAAATTCTTCCTCAAGCCCTCTTGGCCCTAAGGACTGTTATACACGATAGTACTGGATTTTCACCAGCTGAACTACACTGGTGTGCAAACATTAAGGACGAGATGGTTTTTTCAATATAACTTTGTACAAAAGCTTTCCAAATCAACACATTTAATACCGTAAGATCCCCAATACGTAAGGACATGTGTAATGTAAGCAACACTTACTAAAAGAGAAATCAGAGGGATCAAAAGAAGCTTTATCGAAAAAGTAGCATGGAGCGCAATGCGAATGAAGGCCGAAACATCCCGGTGATGGGTGTCCAGCAAGAAACATACGGTCTTTAGTAGGGGATATGATCTCCCCTGACTGCTAGGCAGGTTTCACAGCGTCTGCCCATGCTGAGAATGAGGGTGTCAATGAGTTGTTGAGGCATTGCTGCCCATTCGTCTTGCAGCGCCAATCAAAGCTCCCGAATCGTTACTGGTGGTAAGGTACGAGCTGCCAAGCGTCTGCCTAGAAAATCCCATACATGCTCGATGGGATTGAGATCCGGAGATCGTGCCGGCCAATCCATACGTTCAATATCCTCACTGTCTAAGAGCTGTTCGGCAGCTACTGTGCGATGGCATGGTGCATTGTCGTCCATGAAAAGGAGCTGCAGACCCATAGCGCCTCTAAAAAGTCGCACATATGGAAGAAGAATCTCGTTACAATAACGGGTCCCGTTGACTGAACCTGCGTCGAAGATGTGAAGGTCTGTACGACTACCAAGCATGATGCCTCCCCAAACGAGAACATCGCGACCTCCATACCTGTCCCTTTCAATGATGTTCGAGGGATGGTTGCGGCTTCCCCACTCTCTCCAGATGAGTATGCGATGAGAATCGCTATTCAAACTGAATCTGCTCTCATCTGTAAAGAGTACTCGTCCCCATTCATTGTCTCTCCAATTCCGGTGTTCCCGGCACCACAGAGAACGCCTTGTCCGATGGGCAGGCATTAAAGGTACACACCGTACAGGGCGTCGTGCAAACAGACCACCACCGTGCAGTCTTCTGGCCACGGTAAAACGCGATATCGGTCGTCCAGTCGCCTGTGTCGTGTGTCTAGCGATTTCTCCCGCTGTCTGCCGCCTGTTTCTTTTGGCCTGTAAGACAATGTATCGGCCATCTGCGGGTGTGGTTTCTCGTGGACGACCACTACTGAACCCCCGGATAGCTGTTCCTGTAGTTTGAAATTGTCTCCAAAGTCGTGAAACGATGCTGTGAGCGATTCCGAACTCTGCAGCCACACTTGTCACACTGCGGCCTTCCTCCAACTTCCCAATGATTCGACCTCGGGTAAAAGCCTCCAGATGTCGTCTAACAGATTGATTATTCGCCATTTCTCGCTGAGGCAGCAACTCGGTGTGATTTTAACTGCTATACGGCGTGCAATCTCTTTGCCAGAAATACTGATCTTACACCGACAACATGCTTTATACTACTCAGACACTCTCCCATTACGTCTACCTGCATATCTGCGCATGTCCTACCGTAGATAACCTTACTTAATCTCCTGATTGGTCTTTCTGTCCGCTCTGCCTCTTCGTTCAGCTGATATGTTAATTTTTCGACTTTGTCCTTAATTTTTGCACACCAGTGTAATTCACGGGAAAAATCTAAGGACTCCTGTGATGTTATTGTACGAGAAACTGAGAGAAGAAGAGCATGTAGAAAGCAGTGTTGGGGATTATGTATTTGAACTCATTAATAGAATGAAAAGATGTCAGGAATTGGCAATCCTACACATGGAAAATGCCAAACAAAAACAGAAGTTGTGGTATGATCGCCGGACCGTTAAGCGTCAATTTCAACTGAGTGAACTGGTTTCGGTCATAGCTCCATCCAGGCCTTACAAGTTATCTGTTCAGTGGGTTGGTCATGGAGAAATAGTGCAACAACTCGCTGAGACAAATTATGTGGTCAAATTCCCAGAGAAGGATAAAACCCACGCTTATCATGTTAATATGCTAAAACCCTATCACCAACGAGAGGAAAATATTAATTTATCGTGCATCAATCATTTAAAGCATGACGAAGAAGAAGACATACCTAGTTTGGAACTTGAAAACGAAAGGTCGGGATGGTCCAAAATCATCAGCGATGTGCAGTTAAATTCAAAATTATCTCAAATTCAACGAAGACAGCCAAAGAACTTTTATATGAATATAGTAACCTTTTTTCGAATATTCCTGGATGTACCGATTTAGCTGAACATGATATTGAATTATATAGAATCTGAACGAGCAATTGTTGCTAAACCTTATCGTATGTCTCCTCGACAAATTGAAATTCTCAAATCAGAAGTTAATAAGATGTTAGAACTGAAAATAATAGAACCAGGAGAATCTGATTTTACATCTCCATTAATACTTGTTGAAGCTCAGGGAAAGGAAGCGAGGCCCTGTATCGATTACAGAAGGTTGAATAAAGTATCTCGGACAGAATTCTTTCCATTGCCTAATATAGAGGCTAAATATATCTCTATCTTGGATCTTACTCAAGGGTATTGGTGAATACCCTTGAGTTCCCGAGCGCAAAGGTACGCATCGTTTGTAACAACATTTGGAACTTTTAAACCATTGAGGTTACCTTTCGGTCTGAAAAATGCGCCCTATTACTTCAGTCGACTTATGGCTAACTTATTCAGAAATTGTGAAGACTTTGCAGTTCCCTACCTAGATGATATAGCTATATTTTCACTAGCCTGGGATGATCACCTAAAACATTTAAAAGATGTATTTGATCGCCTACGCTCCGCTAAATTACATATCAAGCTATCCAAATGTCAATTTGCTCAAGCATACGTTAAATATCTTAGACATTTGGTAGGCCAAAGTTTAAGAACACCTGGAGAATTAAAGTTTCATGTCATCAAAGATTTTCCGATCCCCACTAACAAGACGCAAGTTAGAGCCTTTTAGGATTATCTGGCTATTATAGATGATATATAGATGATATCTTTTAATTTTGCAATCATTTAATTATGAGATTGCTTATCGGAAGGGAAAACAAAATCAGAATGCTGATAGTTTAAGCCGTATCCCTTAAGACTTAAAAAAAACACTTGTAATGAGAATTGATGGAAAAATAAGAATTTTCTTTATATTATTATTTTTTGCTTAGAATGATTGGTATTTGTATATTAGTATTAATATTTGATATTAGTATTTTGAAATTTTGTATTTGTATTTTAAACTTTGATATTTTGTATTGGTATTTTAAAATTTGATATTTGGTATTAGTATTTTAAACTTTTGTATTTGTATTTTGATATTTGGAATTTTTTGTTTTAAATTTTGGTATTAATATTTTTAAATTTTTTTTTTTGATATTTGTATTTGTATTTTAAAGTTTGCATTTGGTAGCAGTATTTCACCAAATGATATTTTGGATATGTTAAAGTTCACATAGATTAGTAGGGATTGTTTAATGCCTTTAAAATGCCTTCCTAATTGTTCAAGTTTAATGCCTTCCTTAAAATAAGGAACTAATTTCGATAGAACAGGTACTTGCTGCATAAACTGATCCTAAGTATTTTCAGGGGTATCACAGTAAAACTTTCCACACAACTATCGTGAAAAGTTTTCTCCAGGATGGGAGGAAATAATTAGACTGTAACGGCGTGGCACATAGTACACTAGGAGGCTTGACACATAGCACACGATAGACTAGAAAGAGGGCGCTGCTGTGAACTGTTTTGGCCTTTGAGTGGGAAGGAGAGAAGAAGAATGTGGTCTCGAACGTAAAATGGAGGAAGCTGCCTGTAGTTTCCGATGTGACTTTTAATTGTAAATGAAATTATTAATATAGTGATGTGTTTTGAAGGAAATAATAAAAACGGTAAATCCGGTTAATTAGAGCTGATTAATTCAACTACAAGACGATCTTACACTGCGCAATGTGTGCATTTTATGTTTAATTTATAACAATACCAAGTTAAGAACAAGATTAATAATTACCACTGACCCCCCACGGGCTTGCCATACATAAAATTCTATGCAAACATTAACACTTATCTTAATCATTTGTACGGTTTAGGATTAGTCCCTAAAATGCCGATTAAATTCACTCCCCAACGCCACTGGTTAACACGTGGCGAGCGTGTTTGAAGGGGGGTTAGAAAAGGAGTTAATGAGCACAAATCATTGCGTGCTGGTTTCTACATTCTAAGTAAAAGTAAATTTCTACATACTAAGTAAGTTTCTACATTCGAAATAAGTAAATCCTTCGCAAACATTGTCAAGATCATTTATTGCATTCCAAATGCCTTCGGAATCATTTTTTATGGATAGCAGTGCACAGAAAAGATCGTACTTTGGAAAGACGTATATATACGTCCGGGGCAAATAACGCACGGGCTCAGTGAGTCGTTTATATACGCACTTGAGGTTACAGTCGTATTGTACGTTTAGCATCAAAGTATAGTATTATTGAATTTAATACATTGTTATTGTATGAAAGGGGGGCGTGATGAAAATTTTGACTGAATATTGGGTCGCAAGTATTGAAAGTTTGAGAAGCACTGTCTTAAAAGCATCAGAAGTAGCCCGTACCCTGGAAAAAGCTTGTCCACCCCAGATTAAGAGGAACGCTGTCGATCAAGTCAGAGGTGGTAAAATTGAATTATCGCTTGTTTTATTAATGTTGCTTTTAGAAGCAACATGATATGTTATCATCGCATAATTTTTAACCTCGATCAGTTGACGAAGATAAAGCTAGAAATGAACTCTCCTAATTTGTGTATCCCACCACTGCTTGCTCCAACGAATTGAATACACACTTCTCCTGCCATGTGATGCTCTTGGCTGGGAACAAGACTCATGGTCGTTTTTAACCTTCATAGCGCCTTAAGTACTTCTAATTTTTACGCCCCTACACTCCCCTATTTCCAAAGCCCTTCTCCTTTAGGTCTTACCTTACCAGTTTTTGGTCTGAGAGAAATTTTCCCCTCAACTCCCTTACTTTTTTTCATTTCATTGATTTTGCTTTTGGACAGTGTTTCCATTACCCACTACCTATGGACCCGTCGTGTCTCGGACTGGCAACCGGTAGCGTAAGGAAAAGATAGTGGCATGGTTAGGCAACTCTTGTGTTAATTTCTTACATTATTGCATCACGGACAACCCCACCTTTGTGAATTAGTACAGTAAATTAATGAAATCATTTGTAATTCTAGTATAGAATATACATTATTGTATGAACTGTTATATCAACTTCATAATTATCTCTCATCACTTATCAACTTTATTTTACTTTTAGATATCCTTATTCTTTGAGTCATTGTGCTTGTACAATAAGGGGTTTTCTTCGAACTTTGATCATTGCAAAATCATTCATATAACATTATTGTAATTAATTTACATTATTGTATCATTTTGAATGCATTGCAACATCCTCTCCTTCATTTTCCATAGTAGATGTTTTTCGAAGTTCCGCGCGCACACACACTCACAAACAAACACAAGGCATACATAATTCGCTAGGCGGTAGTTCGTTCGATGTCATCGTACTTTTTTTCTTATTTTGCGTCCTATGCACGGGGCTACGGTAGCTCAGTGTTCAAGGTAACGGATCATCGCAGGCATGTCATGAGCTCTAACCCAGTACCACTAAAGACCCGCCATGTAGTGCTGCGATGCACGGTAAATCTGTCGAGATCCTGGTCCGTCGCCAAAAGCCCCCGTGACAGTGAGACGTTAATATTAGCGCCCTAGGCGCATGCCTAGTGTGCCTAAGCGGAAAAGCGGCCCTGACACTACTCGAACCCACGATTAGACCTGAAGAAATCATGAATTTGTATAGCTATCTTTACTCGAAAGTTGGCTGGTGGCGTGGTTGATTTCTCGCTGTAGCCAAGGTTGCGGGTTCGACCCCAGCCCAAGTCGGTGGATTTCCAAGATGCAGAAAATCGACAGCAGCCATGTCCATTGAGCATGTAAAAGATCCCTAGGGGTGCTCTAGGCAAATTTAAATCTTAGTACAGGTCAGAGCTCAGGTGCTTCCCTCTAACAAGGAAACTGGGCGTCAAAATGGGGGGGCACCGCACTAAAAAGAGATGCCAGATTTCGGTAATGTATTAAGTAGATCGATGAACTCTGTTCATAATCTGCCATTAGAAATAAAAAAAGTGAAACCGTGGCGGATTGGACATAGGTATTTTTATCTAGAAGGAAGATGTAGACCAGGGCTTCTCAAACTTTCAATTTTTAATCATAATTTTCATCCCATCCTCCTTCATAGAATAACTACGTATTGCATACAATAATAATACTTTGACGTTACAGCTACACTACGATTTTATTCATAAACCGTATCAAGATAGGTATTGTATATGACAAGCCCCTGTACCACAGTAATTATAAGCTTGATCTTGTGAGATTAATTATTGTGCAGCACTGGTACATTTTATCAATAGGAATGTATATTTTAATTTTTATTGTGACTGAAAGTATATTTTGTTTTGCTTCCTTTCAGTAAATTAGTAATTCTTTAAATCGTTTATTTTCTCCCCCTCTTAGGGGGAGGCACCTGACAGTTTGAGAAACGCTCATGTAGAGAGAAATAACAAGTAAAATAGATTCATGTTCACACAATGGAAGACAGGTAATGTATTTTGAAACTGAAATCCCTGGTGAGCGAGTGAATATCAACGACAACAGCACGAGGGCTTTGGGCGAGGGAATGAAGAGGATGACACCTGAGCTAGAACCCCTTCTCCACACCAAGGGCAGCATTTGAGCCTCGGCAGATTTAACGTGCAACGGTCCCATCTGTACGGCGGGGTCTTAAGTGGTACTAGGCTCGAACTCAGGATACGCCACGAGTCCGTTGCCTTGACTACTGGGATCACCCTTTTTGTTTTCTAGGGAATAGGTCTTGTCGTGGCCGGAGTTGATGAGGGCCAATACAACCGAAGATTTGACATTTTCACGTGAAATATGCCCGTTTGGAAGCTTGAAGAGAAGTTCTTGTATGCAGTCGTGACTAGAGTCCACTAGGTATGGGTCGCATGAGTGAATAAATATTAACGTCACACTGTTCAGCTTCACAAGGGCTTTTGGCGACGTACCTCGTCATTTTGAACTATGGTCAAGTAACGAGGAAGACACCTGAGCTGGCACCCCTTCTCCTAACTACCACACCACACCAACGGGAGGACGTTTGAACTCTCGACAGATTTAACGTGCATCGCTTCCCTATGTGGCGGTTCTTTAGTGGTACTGGGCTCGAACTCATCATATGCCTGCCGTGATAAGATAC
Source organism: Trichonephila clavipes (assembly GCA_019973935.1). NCBI lineage: Eukaryota > Metazoa > Arthropoda > Arachnida > Araneae > Nephilidae > Trichonephila > Trichonephila clavipes. The sequence goes on from BMAU01014758.1 coordinate 44,532, forward strand.
CTTGTCCACTGGGCTACCGCACAGCCCGCAGCTCCCATTAGGTATCGCTCAAGATGACTAATTTTTTTATAAGGCTATTCGAAATTTGAAGAATGTTTCATATAGTGTATTAAATCTGTAATATTTGTGTCGGAATCCATCATTATTGTATTTTCTACGCATTTCTTTAACTGTGATGATAAACTAATTTCTACTTGTTCAAATGAAAAACTATGCATTAATAAAATAGTCCCTAATTTTAACTATTGGTTAATAGAATTATGAAGTACGAATGATAACCATGTCTTATAGGATGTTTTCAATATTCGAAAGTGATTTCGGTACCTCTTCTGTGATATTTAGTGAAAGGATCGCTTTAAACTTTATTAAAATTGTATCAGTTTTGAATTACTCAAGATAATAAGAATTATGTTTTGTTATCTTCTCAGTGAGCATGCAATGTAAAGTGTATATAAACTGTCCTCTATAGGAACTTAAGGGGACATGGTACAGAATACGCCGAATCTTTTAATTTAATGTTTTCATAATTTTTTTTTTTCATTTCCTTATATGTGTACGTATGATACAAAACAGATTTTGTGCTCAAAATTTCATAAAAAGCTAAATATTTAATTTTTTTTTTTAAGAAAATAACTTCAATCTTATGGAGTTATTTTTAAACTGTTATCCCTCCTACAAAATTTACATACACGCATGAAATTTAATCTACAAATAATTCAATCTATGTATAACAGAATTTGGTATGGGATTTACGATTATATGATTTGTACTCATAATACTTTATGAATGCTTACTGAAGATTCTTTTAAAAATATTTAAATTCTAACTTTCTTTATTTTTTTAAAAAGTAAGCATTGCTTTTATTGAAAAATGCATTCTAACTTTCATTCCATGCACTATTAGAAGCAAGTGAAAAAAAAAAGTTTCAAGTATTAAGCGCAATAGAAAAAAAGCTTTAGCATTTTAAATGAAGACAGACTAGTTATTTTATCTTTCCGAGATAAAGTTTTGATTTGTCACTGAAATGTAAATAGAAATAAACGGAAAAGTTATCTTAACTCTGCGTTTCATAAACTTAGAACTTTCAAATTTTGCGAGTTTGTAGAAAAATACATAAAAAGTAATTTAGACTAAAAAATTAGATTCGATTTTTTGACCGATTTCTATCAATTGAATCAACAATCGCATCAATCACACTGTCAAGACACAAATAAAAGATTCTTTTCAATTAGAGTAGAGTACTCCAGTACTTACTCTAATTACTACAGAGTAGAGTACTTACGGAGTACTCCAGTTAATTATTTTGAACGATTTATGAACATTCCCATTGCTTTTCATTGACCTTTTTTTTAAATTTATTGACTTATTTATCATTTAAAGCAGGAGGCTGAATTCGTAATTTTCAGTCACGGTTTTAGTGATGAGGATATCTCAGCTGGCCCCTCACTTTCCAAATTTCCATACAAATTCTATTACGTTCAAATTTGGTAAAAATTCCAGCAAAAAGTGGTGAAAATTTGGTAAAAACGTTGTGAAAATTTTGTAAAAACGTGGTGAAAATTTGGTAAAAACGTGGTGAAAATTTGGTAAAACGTGGTAAAAATTTGGTAAAAACGTGGTGAAAATTTGGTAAAAACGTTGTAAAAATTTGGTAAAACGTGGTAAACGTTTGGTAAAAACGTGGTAAAAATTTAGTAAAAGCGTGGTGAAAATTTGGTAAAAACGTGGTGAAAATTTTGCAAAAACGAAAATTTGGTAAAAACGTGGTAAAAATTTGGTAAAACGTGGTGAAAATTTGGTAAAAACGTGGTGAAAATTTGGTAAAACGTGGTGAAAATTTTGGTAAAAACGAGTTTGTAAAAATTTGGTAAAAACGTGGTAAAAATTTGGTAAAAAACGTGGTAAAAATTTGGTAAAAACGTGGTAAAAATTTGGTAAAGACGTGGTAAAAAAATTTGGTAAAAATTTGGTACAAATTTGGTAAATTTTATGTTATCAAAAACAATTCTGTAAAAATATTGTGTATCGTAATCTCCATCGCCATCGCCATCAAGAAGCGCTGCTTGGCAGAAGCAGTGCTTGGCCCCAAACTATTGTATAACTACCTCTCATCTAACAGGAGCACTAGTAATTCGCATCCAAGATTAAATTTTGATATTGCATATTGAAATTTTTTTATTGCATTTCAAAAGCAACCAGTACCAGTTTAGAGCCAATTTTCAGTAGGGAGAAAAAAATGCTTGAATTTTCGAATTCCTCTCTACACAAAAAGTTATCCAAATGTTAGTCAAAATGTCTTAGAAAGAAGCTTCAAAGAATTAATATTTACAAAGGAAGAGATCTAAAAAGGTTGCATTTAAGAAGCGTAGTTACGTAGTTGCATTTAAGAAATCCCAATCAAAATCATAATCATACTACATTAACATCTCGATCCCGCTTCTTCCTCTTAGTAATAAACTTTTTGAAAGTTAAGAAAACCACATTAAAAAAACTTAAAAAGAATACCTAATAAAATCAAATATGACTTCATGACAGAAAATTCGTGAGCTGGAAAAAATGTCCCTTTTTATTGTCAGGATTCACTGATGTCCATATATCTTACAAGATTTCTTCGTGTTATCAAAAAATTTCTTTTCACAAATCAGATGAGTACTAATCGGTTTTGTACACACGCCCTTGACAGCACATTGTACAAATAAAAATCAAAAAAGTATACACAGCTTTTTTGTCTGCCTTTTTTAAAACACATATATCGTTACCTTGCATCTTCTCTCGAGAAGGTTTGAAAATTAATCTTTTCATCAAGCAATCCTCAGATCTACGAGTAGATTTCTATAGACTTTCTCAAAGCCATTGATTTTATTTATGTTTTAACAACTTTAGCATCAAAACAACAATCACACTGCACACGAAAATCTTAAAAAACTTATGCACTGATGTTTCCTGCAGCTCCGAAGAGCTTCTGACATATCCTCTATCATTTCGTTCTATAGTAGGAACTAACCCTGTGCTGATGTACTGCAATATATGAGACACCATCTTCACTTGCTGCATAAGAGAAGTAGTAGTTGAACTTCACAGGAGATGATCGATGACTCGATCCTCCGCTCCTATCTTGAAACTACGATATTGCTGGTGTTGTTAGCTTAGCTTGTTGGAAACGGAGTGGCTTCATCAATGGGGTAGCTGGTTTCGGCTATTGAAATTGAGCGTCGCTATTGGTTGTTCCGGTGTTCCATATGAGCTTCCATATGAGTATTACGGAGCTTCCGGTGTTCCATATGAGTATTACGGAGCTTCCAGTGTTCCATATGAGTATTACGGAGCTTCCGGTGTTCCATATGAGACATTAATTCGATTGGTTTTATACGAAATTAAATCTTATAAATGATGCCATTCAATTAAAATAAAAAACGTTATCATAATCAGAGTGATTTGGTACGCAAAAAATAGCAAAGGTATTATACACGTTGTAAAGGACTGATTGTTGCCCATCCGGTATAGTAGTTAGGGATGCTGACTGCGGCGCCGTAGGGTCTGGGTTCGATGCCCGAGTAAGACATGGATGTTTGTGCTGCAACCTTCTCTTTTTAGTGATGTGTGTCTTACTTCTGTCTAAGCCCCCGTGTGATACTTTGTGGTGCACGAGGTTATAAATGTTCTAAAAAGAAGAAATGGACTGATTCATTGATTGTTAACTAACACGAGGGCCATTGACTTATAATTTTGAGCCTCTACCATATGACGAGGACATTTGAACCCATTCCCCAAATGTCTACTCCACGACAACGTGACGACTTTGGACCGCGTTAGCGTAGTGGTCAAGGTAACGGACTCGTGACCGGCGTGCCATGAGTTCAAGCATAGGACCCCCAAAGATCCGTCGTGTTTGAGGGCAATGCATGTTCAATCTGTCGAGGCTCAAACGTCCTCCCGTTGGTGTGGTGTAAAATTAGGAGAAAGAGGATGCCAGCTCAGGTGTCGGTCTCATCACTTGACCATAGTTCACAATGATGAGGTCCGTCGCCAAAAGCAATCGAGTAGCTGAATAGTGCGTCTCACATGACGATTTCAGGCCTACACAGATTTAATGTGCACCTGCCCCTCCGCACAACGCTGGACTCGATCTAGCAACGATGACCACTCATCTATTGTGGTCGCATTTTAGGAATCGGTGATTAAGAGTATTTAGGTTCACTGGAATGCATGTTTAACTGTTGCCAAGTGCGTGTGAGGGAATATTATTGCCACCCCATTCAGCCACACCACGGCTCTCGGCGATGATTCTCGCATTTTTGAACCATGGTCAAATGGTGAGGGCGAAACTGAGCTGCGGCAACCCCTTTCCTAACTTCGACACTACACCCATGTGCCAGTTGTCGATATGAAATAAGAATATGAAATAAATTAATACAAAAGAAATTATCAGACTTAAGTGCTTTTTTTTTACTGTTTCACCGCGGCAAGAAACCTGGCGATTTATTTTGTCTGAATTATTAATTCAATTATTTATAAGGAAACTTTGCAAAGAGGTGACTAAATTTATTTATTGATTGAATATTAACGTTACATTGTTTAGCTACACGAGGGCTCTTGGCGACGGACCACATAATTATGAACTATGGTCAAGTGACGTGGACGACACCTGAGCTGGGACCCCTTCTCCTAACTACAACACCACATGATATACGTTTCAGCTCTCAACAGATTTAACGTGCATCGCTGCCCTACACGGCGGGTCTTTAGTGGTACTGGGCTGGAACTCGTGACAAGGCAAGCCACGATCCGATACCTATACCACTCGGCTACCGCGGACAAAGAGGTAACTAAAGGCCCATTCTTCATTACTGTGGTTTTATTGAAGCAAGAGAATCTAACTTCGCCATTATTTTAAAAGGAGCAAGATACGTTCCGGAATCCTTTTCGCAAGTTGCAAAAAGTTCGCCGAACGAACAAATTTTTTCACTATAAAAGATATAAAAGTCGAAAATGTCGTTCATTTAGACAAAAGAAAATGTTAAAAACGCTTTATGTATTACTTTAATTTAAAGAAACATAACGTATAAATTTTTTGGAGAGTTAATCCTTTTCATACCTTTTCTATTGCCTATCTTATTTTATTTTGTTGATAATGACACATTATATGTATTTAAATTCCCATCACATTATTCCTTAATTATATCAATTGATTGATAAAATTATCAATCAATTGATTAAAATCAATTGAAATATCAATTGATTAAAATTAAATCTACTATATTCATATTACCTTAACTTTTTAATACTTCTAAGAAAATTTACACAAGATAAAAAATTTCTAATTATAATATATGTTACAATATGTGTACTAGCTTCGAACGGAATTATTCATTGGTTCATTATTTTATTTCACTTTCGTATAATTTAATGTATTTATATGATTTTTAATTAAAAAATAATTTTAGTGACACGTCTTAAAGCAAAATACTAATAATACTAAAATTTCTTGAAAAAGTCAATATTTTGCCACTTTCTTAACAGAACGATCACGAACATAACAGTCTTGTTGAAATAAACCTATATTTATCTCTAGAGACAATTGGAAAAAAAAACTACTAAAAATGATCTCTACAATGTTTTATATGGTGCTACGAATGAAAAAATCTTGATGAAATGTAACTATTTTTGCGAACACACTTCAAAAGCAACGTCTATTGAAAAAAATTATGTAAGAAAGTTAATATTTTCCTTATTTATTAGTAGATGGCGCCACGAATAAAACAATTGCTAAATTGACAGACGATTTTTTTTGCTGATACGTTAAAAAGAAAATTATTTTACAGAATTTACTTGATTTTCAGAAATTAATAAGCGTTGTAAAAAAAATCTTATAATCGAAAAAAAAACAATAACAATTTTTAAAGCAATTTTTCTTTGTTCTTTTAAATTTAAAGCCACATATTTGTAATTAAGTTTACTGCTATTCTTTTTATTTTCTAGTCAGTAATATACACATGGGTCTGGTTTGGAAGTTCAACCACCTTCCCACATCAGAGCGAAATTACATTTCTTATCACTATTGATTAATTATTTGTTGTTATTCATCCTACGACAAGTTCTCTTCAAGCAAAATGAGATTAAAACTCTCAAAATTTTTTTAAGTTTTATCATTGTTAATTATTGCACCAAACTTGCTCGAGAATTTAACACTGGGGATTTTCGCGTCAGACTGGCTATCTGACCGGAACATCAGCTCATGCACCTCAAGCCCAAAGTCGTGTTTCATGCACAGTAGGCCTTGTCCCTCATGGATTGTCGCGCCACTGAGTTGAGTTAATTATTTGTTTATTGTTACCGCATGGAAAAATATATCGGTACCTAGAGATGAATCAACATTTATTAGTCTGATCACAAGAAAAGATTAGGATTTGCTTCGTTGTTCCTATCTCTTAAGTGTTTGCTATTTACTGTCACCAAAATTAAGCATCGGAACCTCAGAATATTTCAACATACAACTGAAAGGAGTAGTGTCGTTTATGTCGGTCAACCGACGGTTTGTCCTGCATCCGAGGTACCACCGGTAGAGTGGTTAGCGACGCTGACTGCGGGGCCGTAGGGACTGGGTTCGAATCCCGGAGAAGACATGGATGTTTGTAAATGTATAGTGTCTTTGCGGCATGGGGTACTCTAAGTAGCCGTCGAGCCGCAAGTCCTTTCGTGTGGTTGGTGGAAGGGGAAGAGAGATGGGTGGCCCCTGGCCACCCCCAGGGTTTTCTCCCTCTAAATTGGGGTGGAACCGAGAAAAATCGTACTGTCACCTGCATGTTGCTCAAAGCTAAGGCTAACGACAGGCGTAAAAATTCAAGCCCTTAGCCGCGATGAATTTCACGGGCCTCGATCTGACTTCGTCAGGCAGGTGGCACTAGTCACAACAACATATACTTATTAGTAAAAAGACTAAGATACCAATATTTGATACAAATTTTTTTCAGTGAATTTGTGACGGCTCTATCCGCGTCCTTCTTATTAACAAATCCACTTGGGGAATCGTTGGTCCTTAAAAACTATTTTATTAAAAAACACCCTTTGAAGAAGAGAAGATGAACATGTAAATTAGGTCTACTATATAAAGTCTGAGCTTTCAAGTCAAAGAGAGAGATATATAAGATAGATTGCTAGCGGATCAATTATTAATCAAATTTATAGTCTAACGTAGATATCTGCAATATGATAATTGTAATAATTAAGGTGACGATTTGGCACTAGAGATTGAATAGAGATTAGACAGCTAGGAAGGCGGTGTATTCGAAACTGAAGTAAATGTACTGGTATTTAAAGTCTTCTCATACTCCCTTACCTTGTTAATTGCCTCCATATAGCTTTAATTGGGTGCATCTCTTAGTTTTGATTGATTGAACTTGTGTTGTTGATTGTGTTACAAATAAATTAACTGATTTTGAACATGGCTAATCTTCCTTCCCTTTCTCCCACATCTCTAGGCGTTGTAACGAACTCTAGACCCCTTAAAAACCTTTATGTGGCAACGCGGACTGATCCAAAGCACTGGGCATGCGCGAGTTCCAAACTAGAGTGATTCAGTGTTTACCCCTTGACGAGAGTGGTCGATTTTGTGGACTCCGCAAGTGAGTGCAGTGTGGGGAGTATGAGTACTTCTCGACGAGAGAGGTCAGGATTTTGTGAGCTCCATCCGTGACTTGTTAAGTGTTTATATTTGTTATTTAACACATGACTTTTTCCCTCTACATCTTACTTCAAGATTAAATACGTGTATGTAATTAGGACGGTTTCCGAGTCGGCATAGTTACACATTTATGGCGGTACAATGTCTTCAGGTTTCGAGTCTTGTTCCCACCCAAAAGCAACCTTTTCTTCTCTCTTTTTTTTCCCTTGCCCACCTTAAGGATACGTGGATGCCGCACTCTCCAAAGTGAGGAATTTGACATCTGTGGGAAATGGAACGCGAAACGTTCCCATATCGAAATGTATTTGGACCTTGAACTAGAAAGGCCCGGATTGAGACGGAGCTTACGGATTAGTGGACTGGAAGGAGCAAGGGGGTGTGGTTACGGTACTCTCCAAGGTGAAAAACACCAAGCAATTTTTAACGATGAGGTCAGCGAGAAGACTTTGAAAAGCCAGCAGATTTATATCGTGCATCAAACCTGTAACATGACAGGCCGTTTATAAAATCAGGATTCTAACACGTGGTTCGACTGAAACATCCCCTTCATTTGAGCTGGGTGTCATGACCACTGAGCTATTGTGGTTATCTGAATACCGGTTTTTAAAATTAAGAGGGATTATTTTTATTATAAATAATTTCAGTTGCCTGCTTCTGCCTTTCACAAGGTGACCGCGTTAGCCGATGGATCATAGTCTTGAATTCGTTATCAACTTGCGGGTTCGAGTCCTAGTGCCACTCAGTACTCGTCGATTAGAGGGGCTGATGCAGGTTAAATCTGTCGTGGCTCAAAATGTTTTGGAAGTTTGGAAAGTGCTGTGCTTGCTCAGGTGTCGTCCTTGTGGCTCAAAATGGCGAGATTCATTGACAATAGCCCTGGGGTTGCTTCAAAAGGGACATAAATTAAAATTATTGAATCCATTTTTTCCTTCACAAGGTCACTAGCAGTTTATTTAATAATCTCGAACCATTGTCAAATGATTTATGAGGAGACCGGCTGAGCTGGCAGCCTATCCTCTATGCTAAAAAATCAGTGCAGCACATGTTTGAAGCTTCCACGAGAGTGTGAATGAGCGAGTGGATATTAACGTCACACTATTCAGCTACTCGAGGGTTTTGGTTACGGAACTCGTAATTTGGAACCATAGCCAAATGACGAGGACGACACTTTAGCTAGCAACCCCCTCTACTAATTTCACACACCACAACCGTGGAAGGACGTTTGAGCTCTGGACAGATTTAACGCGCATCACCAACCCCTACACGGAGGGTCTTTAATGGTGCCAGGCTCAAAACTCATGACACGCTGACCACGAGTCCGATACATTGACCACTAGTCTACCGCAACTACGCAACATCCATGAGAGTATGTGTTAGTGTGTAGACATTAACGACGCCCTATTCAGCGACTCGAAGGCTTTTGGTTACGGAACTCGTAATTTGGATGCATGATCAAGAGACGAGAACGACACGAGGCCGGCACCACCCATCCTAGCTTCCCCACACTAACGGAAGGACTTTTGAGTATCGAACAAATTCGACCTTTACCGCCCCTCAACTACATGGCGGGTCTTCAGCGGTATCAGGCTCGAACTCATGACACCCCGGCCACGAGTCCGTTACAGCGGCCACCCATGAGTGTATGGAAAGGATACGAAGAACGGAGCTTCAGCTGGGCAGCGACATAAGCATTTTGATTCTTCCACAAAAATTAAAAGGCCTGTTTGCTTTGGCAATGGTACTTTCGGGGAGTTGAATGAATAAGTGTATATTAACGATGCACCCAGAAAAAAAAATAGGGCTATTAGTAGAATGAATACCATTTCATTTGAACCACAGTCAAGCGACGTTAACGACATCTGAGCTGCACCATCCCCTCTCCAAAGTACCACACCATACCAACGGAAGCACGACGCATTTAACGCACAAAATCTGTCCCTCTAAGTGACGGGTCAAGAGAGGCACTAGGGCTCTAACTCATGAAACGCCCACAGCGAGTGCGTGACCATGATCACTAGGCTATCATTGCTTCTTCGGGCCGTTAGGTGAGACGGAAACGCTCGAATTACATTTGGTGCTCGCCAAGCGCTGTTAGTTTGCATAATTTTTCCTCGCTTTTATTCAGTGGCAGCATTCCAATAGCTGCGTTTTATATAAAATCAACAGAAATGACTAAACATTTCAGTTTCCTGAGATTTGAGGACTTGCTGTGAAGATGGTATCGCGTCTGTTCCTGTTCGCCAGAAGAGAATTCGTTCGGTGTTACAGAAAAGATCGTGGACCATCGGAAGATCCCTTCGGCAGATTAGAAATTAGAAAATCCTCGCCTGGTCTATACCTGTCTTTTCTCACTGCGGTAATGGTTACGTTTCTCGACTTCCGGAAAAAGTATAGAATGCGAAAAGTACGGGGAGAGGCAAGAGAAAGGATGGGTATCCAACATCGAGGAAAATAAAATGCTCTCGTAACACTTCTCTGTCCGGGTTTTGAATTGTAAAGTAATTCTTAATCAGTTATATCCGGAAACGATTGACCAAGAAACTCCTTTTGGAACTCTTATTTCACCTAGCAATGCTTTGATGTAGACGTTTATCGAGAGAAATTCTAGAGATTTTATGAAAGAAACTTGCAGACTCTGCAGTGAGAAAAGAAATGTAATGGACTACGTTGACGCAAATGAACGTTCTACTGAATGTAACGGGATGAAGTGAACTCTTGTCTCTGAAACTTTTTAATATTTCATCATGACATTCAATGTAAAATTGATTCATTTTCTGTTCTAATAAATTTTTAATAATTTTACGTTTATTATCTTTTGATTCTTCTATGCATTATTTAAATTTTTACTTTAATACTTTCGTATCTTTAATGGATTCTTGACATTTTCGTGTTAGAGTATTTCCTGTGCTTAAATATTTTCTTAAATTTATTAATGGAAGTGGAGAAATGACTCTGTATTCTTATGTATTGAGGATTTTAGTTTACTAAACTCTAAAACTTAAAGTCCCTCTGAAATATTTCTAGTTGGAATATACCTTTGTCAATTCGATGGAAGCTATGGATTCATGACGCATGATCCCTGGATATATATTCTCTATGAAGCTTCGAATTTGTTGCTTAATGAAGCTTTTGCATGCAGTGTATTGGTGCAATATTTAATCTACTGTTGGACCTTGTATTACACATACCTTAATACATCGGTCGATTGTTGTTGTAATGGGTGGTCGGATGCATTTTTAAATTGCCAAAGGGTGTGAATTAATCCACTCTTTTATTAATCTATTCCAATTTCTTGAGGTAGATTTTGCAAGGTATAGAGACCAAGACTGCTCCCAGAGCAGCATTGGATCAATAAGAATTATTTGAATCTCAAATTTAGTATAATTGAGGTTTATTTGCGAAATAGGTTGGCTCTCTTTATTGGAGACTTTCAATTCGAATGTGTCGGCTGCAAGTAAGATATGTTTAATTATTTTCAGCATCGTTTTCTTGAGTTTGCCTGAAAATTTCGGAATAAAATTTGGATGCTCTGTTTTCGTGCCGGTAAAAGTTTGTTTTTCTGGTTTAGAGTCTTTAGGAGTGTTGGAAAGCTAAATTTTTTTGAGATTCTTACGTTATCAAACTGCATAGATTTTAACCTTTCTAAAAATGCGTACTTTAACCTCTAGGGTAACTAAAAGCCCTTATTTTTAAATCGTTAAAACTGGGCCGCACCCAGTTGAATGGCGAGAAATGTAAACAAAGCTTTGCTTAAAAGTTGAACGTCTAAAACATGTATCTTTTATTGTAATTTGAGCCTTTTATTTCTAGCCGATTAGAAGTCTCGCTGTGTGCATTAAAATCAATTTATCTCTATGTAAATTTTGGTGTTTTCTGAGAAACTACTGTTCACAGGTATACAAATGTTTTGATATATTTATAATGATGGTTAATATATATTGAAATGAGCTTTTCGTAAAAATCGCATTTATTTTTAAATTCTTTTTACTGGAAAAATGGATCGAATTTCGCAATGTCTGATAAAATATTTCATATATTTAAAACTCGGCTAAAGCTCATTTCAGTATGAGAAAGGTGTACTTTAATTGTATGAAAAAAATTTCAAGCTCTTACCCCAATGACATTAATTTTCTTAAATACTTTATTCTTATTTTAAGAGTTATTTTTACTTTTTAGTTCTATCTATCTATCTATCTATCTATCTATAGGTTTTTTTTTAGAGGTATAGAACTTTAATTTGGAATAAAACAACCATGTATTATTCAATTGACATGAATATTTTTATTCGAAAGATAATCTTGTGGCATTACATTTTAAATATGATCAAGCAAGGCGTACATTCGTTGTATGGGCCCAAAATGAGATTGCCGTTGTTCCCGATTTTCATAAGCGAATTTTGTTTAGCGATGTAGCGCACTTCTGGTTGAATGGCTACGTCAGCAAACAAAACTGCCGCATTTGGAGTGAAACTAATCCACAAGTGTATGTCGAAACACCGTTATATCCAAAAAACTGACTGTTTGGTGCGCTTTATGGGCTGGTGGAATCATTGTACCGTACTTCAAAAACGATGAAGGCCACAACGTTACAATCAATGGTGATCGGTATAGAGCCATGATTACTTTTTCATTCCTGAATTGAACAATCATGTCCAGGAGCTGTGGTTCCAACAAGACGGCGCAACATGTCACACAGCTCGTGCCACAATCGATTTATTGAAAGACACGTTAGATGACCGCCTAATTTCACGTTTTGGACCTGTGAATTGGCCTCCAAGATCTTGTGATTTAACACCACTAGACTATTTTCTGTGGGCCATGTAAAGTCATTGGTCTATGTGGATAAGCCACAAACGCGTGACCATTTGAAAGACAGACATTCGCCGTGTTATTGCCGATATACGGCCACAAATGTTGGAAAAAGTCATTGAAAACTGGACGTCCAGATTGGACTACATCCGTGAGCAGTCATATCCCAGAAATCATATTTAAAATGTAATGCCACAAGATTATCTTTCGAATAAAAAAATTCATGTGAATCGAATAATACAGCGTTGTTTTTATTGCGATTTAAAAGTTCTATACCTCTAAAAAAACATCCTTTACTATAAACTGTACTTTTACTTTTTTAAAACTATAATTAATTTTCTATATTGATGTTACTGAAAATCGGGTGCAATTTTGAATCGAAGGAGAACAAATTTCATAGGAAGAGGAAAATTGAACATGATACTGACGGTTAGGGTGATTAGGTTCATGTATGTATTTGAAAGTTAAAAAAAAAAACTAGTTTTACTTTAGTCGCATATGATGTGTAACTTCTGACATGTTATCGTGGTCACAATACGCAATACTAACTTTTTCTGAAAAAAATATGAATAGGGTATGATTGGAAATAATTTTCTATCGAATAATTATATCTTCATTGAAAATTGTATTTAACTATAACAAAAGGAGTAAAATGCAATATTTTATCAAAAATAATTATTCTTGTTCAATTTGCGGAGAATAAGAAGAGCGGAGACAATAGACTTATGATCACTACAATATGACACATATACTTGTGATTTCAAAGTATTTAAAAACTGTTGAAAAACAGCGTTAATAACAGTACCACTGTTAGCTGTCGAAACATTCTAATTTGTGTTTATTTCGAGCTTTTGTTAATCCTTCATAAAAGCTATGAGCGGCTCAGCTTTGGCAAACTGAAGTTAAAGGGAATCCGACAATGAAAAGGAACAAGCATTAACATTTAAAAAATGGAACCATTTCATATCTACATGTTTCTTATAAATTACACTATTTTATGAATTTATGTGGAGTGATACACTATGCACCAATAAGTAGTTGTACGCATATGAGAAGTTTTCCCAAATTCAGTGGTCTCAATTCTATATTGTAAATCATTCTCGTGCGTAAATAAACATAATAAACTACATGAAAACAAAGGACTTATTATAAGGATGCTAAAAAAATAATCTAGAACTATTAATAAAATATATAAACAAACACTGCAAAGAAGCTGCCGGCTTCGCACACTAACAACAAATGAGAAATATACTAAACTGAAACAAAAAATTATGCTAAAAAATTACGAAAAATACTTCATACCTAATTATTAAACAAGGATAATGCAAAAATATAATAAAAATAAATAAAATTTCAGAAATAAGCTTTACACAAAGAGTAAACATATCAAGCATATGAAATTTACACACTGATTCAAAACGTGAGAAATGTTGCTATCCTCGTCACGTGATTTCGACTAGGCGTCTCACTGTCGTGAATCAACCCTTCATTTGGTTGAAGACTTCAGCTTCAAAAGTGAGTTTCAAGATTCACGAACAAACTACTTTAAAGAATATATGTTTAACTAATTGTGATATCGAAAACTATAAATTGTCAAAACATGCATTGTCATCAAACTAAATGTGTATACAAAATTTCAGCCTAATCGGTTGAAGACATGACCTTCAAAATTAGTTGCAGATTCCACCCGAACATTTTACATTTGCAAGTTAAATAAAAGCTTGTGTAAAAAAATGGTGTGTGTGTGTGTGTCTGTATTCGATAGATTCAAAAACCATGCATCAATCGTCTTGAAAATTTGAAAAATTATTAAATACATCGCGAAAGATTTTTGAAATTTTTTTTAAATCAGAGTTGGGGTTCTAGACTCCCGAACAAATATCTCCGAAATATTAAAATAACATTTAATGTATATATATATATAAAGGAGAAAAAGCGACTCATTGTCTAACTAATCACGATATCTCCGAAACTATTAAAACTACAGACTTGGAATTTGTTAGGCAGGTTCCTTTCTCGGAGTAGACATCATCTAAAAACGGATTTCACGAAGATAGAACCCCCAGGCGCGTTTTAGATAATTAGATCCATTGTTAAACTATTAGATGTACAGTCTTGAAACTTGGTACACAGATTCCTTTCATACACTAAATATCGCCAAAAAAATGATTTTTACGAAAATCGACCTCAAGGGGTATTGAGGGTACATAAAGGGCGTTATGCATAATTATTTTCATTTTTTAAACAATTGGACATACAGTCTTCAAATTTGGTAAGCGGATTCCTTTCATACAGTAGAGATCCGTTGCAAAATGAGTTTTGTGAAAATCAAATCCTAAGTGGCGCTGTGGGGACCAAAGGGGCGTTCTACGTAATTATTTTCATTTTTTAAACTAATAGACTTAGTCTTGAAATTTGTCGGCGGATTCCCCTTTCATGAGCTAGAAAATGAATTTTGAGAAAAATAGAATCCTAAGTTGCGTGGCGGAGACTTAAGGGGCGTCATAGTTAATCATTTCCCGTTTTTAAATTATTTGACAGACAGTCTTGAAATTTCGTAAGTGGATTCCTTTCCTGAAATGGAGTTCCGCTACAAAATGGGTTTTGTGAAAATCGACCCCCAAAGGTTTTGCGGAGAATTAAGGGGCCTTATAGGTAATTATCTCCTTTTTTAAACTATTAGACGTAAAATCTTGAAATTGAGTAAGCAGATTCTCTTCATTGAGTAGAGATCCGCTATAAGATGGGTTTTTGTGAAAATCGCTTCCCTAAGTGGCGTTGCAGTGGGGCTTAAGGGGCGTTAAAGATAATTATTTCAATTTTAAACTTTCAGACGTACAGTCTTGAAATTTGATAAGCAGATTCCTTTCATGGGTAGAGATCCACTGCAAAAATAGGTTTGGGGGAAAATTGACCTCAAGGAGCACTGAGGAGGATTAAGGGGCGTAATAGATAAATATTTCCGTTTTCAACTATTAGACCCATTTGCTTGAGAATTGGAAGATATGTTCCTTTCATGGAATAGAGTTCCTCTAACAAAGCAGTTTTGCAAAACCGACCCCCCAAAGAAATGGGGTTGCGAGGATTAAGGAGAAATATGGAAAAATTCCTGTTTTTGAATGTAACCCATTTACTTGTAATTTGTTAAGCACGTTTCTTTAGTTGAATAGGTTCCACTAAGAATGGATTTTACGGAAATCAACTCCAGGGGAAGCGGGGGGAGTTATTGGGGCATACTGATAGACAAAATTCCGGTTTCGAACTACTAGGACTGTAATAATAAAAATTTGGTTTGCATTTTTCTTTTTGTTGAATTGAAATCCGCTAAGAACGCTCTCAACGGGTTTACGGGGCGTATTGATGATTTGCTCTATTAGATTTAGACCTAAAATTTAGCACGCATGTTTATTTTATGGGTAGAGATCTACTGAAAGCTGCTTTGGCGGAAATACATTTGATTATTGGGTTAAGTATATAAGCACAAAAAATCTTTCTACTTCTATTTTAGAAATTAATAGAAATTAGAAATTATAATTTCTATCATTTTTATATCAAGAGACGAGATTTACAGCTATAAATATATTTTTCAATAGAATCTTATTCTTAATTCTAGATATGAATAATTTATATATATATGTGTAAACAGTATATGTTTATACCACGTCGGGAAATATCCAGTGAAGCGGGTGAATAATGACTAGTTCCTCATAATTCACTTATTATAAAATCATGGTGTGAGGCCTCTTGATATCTGAAAGAGGGGATCATACTCCTATTAATCAATTTATTTTTTTCTTATAGTCTGCAACTGCGGTTTCGTATCTTCGACTTAGATGAGTGCTGCGCATAATCATGCGTGTGTATTTTAACTGTTGAGTGATTAATTGCTTGTTTGTTTGCTTTTATATCAGCCCTCTATACATATACCAAATTTCATTAAAAAAATCTGTCTAGTACTACAAAAAAATCGACAAAATCTAAAAATTCTGTTTTGTGCACCAGTGTATTAATGTCGCGTACCGGCAAGGGGACGTGGTGGTTTGTCATGGACTTCGGTACCCAAGGTTACAGGTTCAATCGGTCAAGTAGGTGGATTTTTCTAATGCAGAAAATTGACAGCGGCCATGTCTTATGATTATGCGGCATGAAAAAGATCCCTTGAGTGTCTGTTTAGCTTGGATACTCTCGACAAAATTAAATTTCAAAAGTACAAATTTTGCATCGCCAGAGCTCAGGTGCTTCCCTCTGGGAAGAAACTGGGCACCAAAATTACTGTGGTAGTTAGTATCGCCTAAATGGTGCTGCGCTAAAAAGTGATACCAGCTCCAGGGGAATGTACTAGGTCTGCAAAGATAGAAATACCAAAAATGCAGCCCAATTACAGAAAAAAAAATGTCGTGTCGCCTATTCGAATATCAATACAATAATTTAGGAGAGAATATGTTCAATGAGACTGAGACGGTTTTCACCTAGATAGCTTGGTACAATGAGATAATTTCAAGGTCGTCACAGTTGAGTTGCTTCATGTTACCGGGTAAGCGTCTCCACGGTTTCACTTGCAATTCCAGAGTCACATATGCAAAATTGTATAATTCACTACATCAGTGCTTCTCAAACTTTATATATTCGAATCAATTTTCAATCTTGCCGGTGTGGTGGCGTGATTGGTTTGTTGCTGACATGCACCCAAGGTTGCGGTGTTCGACCCCGACCCAAGTCGGTGTATTTTCATGATGTAGAAATTCGACAGCGTCCATGTGGCATGATTCTGTGGTATATAACATACCCTTGAGTGCCTGTTTAGGCTGGATGCTCTCAGAAAAATTCAATCTTAAGTATCATTTCGGATCGACAGAGCTCAGGTGTCTCCCTCTGGGGAGAAACTGGGTGACAAAATTACCTACGGCGTTTGGTATCCATATATGATGCTGCACTAAAAGAGATACTAGATTTCAGGAAGAGTACAATGGTAAAACATAATCCTGCAGCCCATTAGAAATTTTTAAAAATCTATCATAATTTTCATTGTGCCCCCTCCCACGTAGTAACAATGTATTGAATGCAGTAATAATGTACTTTGACGCTAGAGCTATACCACTGCCTTAATTATAAACCGAACAAATTATCAAGATAAATATTAAATTTTGTATATGATAAGCCCATGGAAATGTCACTAATAATTATTAAACTTGCGTTTAACTTAGTATTGATAAATTAATTATCATAAATACATCGTGGAGTACTCATACATTTACATAAGTATATTACATCAGAATAAATGTATTTTTTATTCTGTCGGAATGCATATTGTTTGGCTTGCTTTCCGTAAATTAAGAATTTTCTTAAGTAATCTTTTACTTTCAGCTTTTCGATATGCTCACGTAAGGTTATCACGTCCCCTGGGGAGCGTACCCCACAGTTTGAGAGAGACGCTGCGCTACATTAATTTTCAGTATTGCTCTGTTCGCAAATTATGGTTCTACAATAGCAGAGGATTCAAAATTAGCCTTTCTTTGAGTTTTAAATAGTCATAATTGTCCCTCGCGCTTAAATGTTTAATTTATGGAGACATAAAATTAGTTTATATTGCGATTTCATATATGGAAGGCATTAAAAATAAGTAATATGAAAAAATCAGTCATTCCTAACTTAAGTTAACAAAAAATTTAATTTAGTTACTTTTTATGAAATAATTAAAATTAAAATACACATGACAGAAGCATAGTATTAAGTGGAAAAACAAAAAATGATTTTCCTTGCAATTTTTTTTCATTTCAATTCTATACATGGTGTTGGATTATTAATTTGGTTTTTCTTATTTATTAATCCCACGTAGGATTCGAACCCATGACCTTTGGATTAGAATTCCCACGCGCTTTCCATTGCGCTACTGGAACACAACGATTAATTTTCCTTTTTATATATGGTGTTGGACTCTTATTTTATTTGTTATTAGTTATTTATGAATTAGTGAATTAATATTCGAAAAAACTGTATTAACATCAAGTGTCATCCACTACAAGTTTAAAAAAATGTATTTGAACTTGAGTGGATAAATAGAATTATTTTGTTAAGCATTGAAAATTTGAGCAAGATATATATATATAAATAAATATGTATAGGGAGAGTGTGAACCAATAGTAGGAATTGTGAAAAATTGGGTTAAAAAGTCATTGGTTTTAAAATGCTTTCTATTGATCGTTATTCTATGACGTTAAAGAAAAAGAATGTATGTTAAAATTGCTAGTGTATAACTATACACGGGGTGTACTAATTAAATTAATGATTATTTATTTAGGGGCATAAGGATCGAATCCATAGCTCGACGTAAAAAAGACAGGACAAACGGAAGTAAAAAGCCATAGACGGTAGTAGAAATTACCAAAAGGGCGTTTGACGTTTTAATTTATGACAGAAAGGTTATTTGTGAGGGATCTCATAATTTTGAACCATAGCCAAGTGACGAGAATGACACCTGAGCTGGCACCCTCCCTCTTAAATTTCATACCACGCTTACATGAGACTTTAAGCTTCGACAGGTAATGAGCATCAGTCACACGCAACTCGGTGGATTACGCCTCGAAATCGGACTTGACTCACATTTTACGAGTTCTCAATTAGGGGATCACACGCCCACCGTGGCCACTATCCCATGAGTAAAAATAATAACAACACTCACCAAGCTCCAATACACCGCAACATATTCTTTTTTTATTTTTTGTCGATTTTCAGGAACAAAAAGCAGTAAAAAATTAATTATTGAATAAATAGTTAGCATTAATTAATAAAATTAATTATTAATAACAAATACATTATTAAATTTTACGTAATATATACATAGGATTTTAACCAATCGAAAAAAAAGGGCTATGAGGGTGTCTTGACCCCTTGGACACCCCTCTTGCGTGCCCCACTGCTTAAAAATTATTAGATATAATTTAACCCAGACATTTCAGAGGCGCTTCTACATGCTTCAACACCCCTTCACACTCCAAAGAGAAATCCAATTGACTCCCAGATTCACTTGAACTCTCTCCCATCTCTCAAGGCTCCAGTTAACGAGCATCATCCGAACAGGTGCGATGCGGCTGTAACAGTGCTGCGTTGCCCTATAAAGCAACGCCAGGACCAATAGGGGGTGGACTTCATAATTTTAAACCATGGTCAAGGACAAGTGGACACCTGAGTTGATATCCACTTCCTGAACTTTCATGCCACGCCAAACTTGAGGATTTTGCCACGATAGATTTCCAACATGCCGTTCTACAAGGCGTGTTCAGTGTGAATAGTCTCAAACCCATAATACGCCAGGAACGAGTTTATGACCGTGGCTCCTAGAAACAAGTAGCTACCCGCTTTAGCTTCCTGCCAGCCGAGGTCTCTAAACCTTTTGCTCTCAGAGACCCTTTTGTAGTTGTATTCTTTCGCCTTTGTGTAGACCCCTACTTATGTAATATTAATTTTTGCAAATTCTCATCAACTTAAATGTTTAACAGACAGCTCAAATAAAAATTACTTTACTAAAGAGTTTTCAGTTGTTAACGTCGCCCATACGGTATAGTGGTTAGCGACGCTGACTACTCTGCCATTGGTCTTGGGTTCGAATCTCGGAGAAGATATGGATGTTTGTAAATGGATAGTGCCTTCGCGCCATGGGGGTACTTTAAATAGCCATCGAGCTGCAAGTCCTCTCGTGAGGCTGGTGGAAGAGGAAAAGAGGTGGGAGGCCCCTGACCACCCCCAGAGTATTCTTCCTCAAAATTGGGGTGAAACCGAGTGAAATCGTTCTGTCACCTGTATGGTGCTCAAAGCTATGGCTAACGACATGCGTTACTTAGCCCTTTGCCCTGATGAATTTCGTCGGTCTTGATTTGGCCTTTGCCGATCAGGTGGCATTAGTAACAATAGCAACATGTTTCTATCAGTAGATTGTTTAAAACCTAAGAAACATATGTGAATTAATTAAATTAAAATTTCATTAATATATAAAATAATTGTTTGATAAAATAATAAATATTTTTAACAAATGTTG
>BMAU01014759.1:0-38227 GCA_019973935.1 Trichonephila clavipes
ATTTTTAAGTGAAAAATCCTTTTTGCTATTATAGTATAGGAGAAAAAATATGAAACATTTTTTTAAAATGGAAAAAAAATAGACTGTTACGAACTGAAATGGAAAACGTGATATAATATATTGCTCTTTGTACATTAGTAACAAAAATCAACATGTATTAATTCTAAGAACTTTTTTCTTTTTTTTTTTTTGAAAAAAGTTGCAAATTTTTGTTGAGTCTTATTTTTGTTCATTTCAAGGGAGAAATTCTAAAATAAATATAAGAATCTTAATTACTTTTTTTGTGAGCTAATGTAATTAAACAATAAAATTCAGATTGTATGTAACCTTTGAACCTAAAATATTTGCCCCTTTTATAGATCTTTTTTTTAATCGACAAAATGTTGTGAAGAGAAAGCTTTCTAGATGCAATACCTGGCTTTCTAACCGGTAACTCGGGTATTTCAATGACCTCATTCCTACGCTTTAGCGTCATCTTAGACATCACGAACAGGGCGCCAACACTTATTATTATTATTTTTTTATCATAATAGTTTTTTTTATCACAATGAGAACTGAAGCAAAAAGTACGTGCCCTTCCAGAGGAAAGAAATGTATTACATTTTACATATTATTTACGATATGATATAAACTTAAATGAATGCAATATTCGAGATTAAGAACTTGTATTACTAAAATCGAAATGACGTGAACTCGCTAAAATATTTAGCAAAACAAATTACGACCCGGGAAATAAAATCTACTGACACACATGTATATACATATAAATTATTTAAATTTTAAATAAATTAATTTCTCTGAAACGTTTAAAATTTTAAAAGACGAATTCTTACGTCACCTGCATGTGAGAAAGTATAATTCTATGTTTTGTATTAAAATGAATGGACATTTTAAGTGGAATGGAATTATTTTTGAGTAAGACAAGTCAGACCTATATATAGTCAAAAATATTTTGGTAAGGAAAATTTATCCACTAAAAAGAGTCCTTAACTCAACTGTTGATGCTCGAAATTGAAAAATTATTAGGACTGCGGTTTAAAAAAGGCTGTTCGAATTTGCACTAATATGACTAGCAAGGCAAATCAAATATTAATAATTTTAATTAAAATTGGTCTCTCATAATTGCCATACATTTTCACACAATAAAAGATACATTTACTCTTAAAAAACTTTCTAGCAGTATAAATATTTGATCCAAAATTAGCAGAAAAAGATTTAAAATAGTACTTTTATTAATGCCAAATAAATACTAATTTCCTGGAAAAAAATTTTCCGTTTTGACTATTCTTTATGAACGCGCGCGTTTAGGACTTTTAAATCCAATTTAAGATAAAATATCAAGATTATATTTGAGAATATTAACATTGAATCAATGTTCTATGGATAGAAGGATAAAAGATAATTATTCTTCAACTATGTATAGAAAGAATTGACACACAAATACTTTTATTCTGTGAAACTGGTTACTGGACTGAAATGTTATATTTGAGATCCATTTCTCTTGAGTATTAATACATAAAAGTATGTAATACATTCTAACACTCAGAAAATCGTAATATACCGTAAAATCCGGCGTATAACACGCACCCATACTTTAGAGCTGAAATTTTTAGTTTTTAGGTGTATTTGCCGTGTCACGCGCACCCCCTTTATGCGAAGAAACTTGGAATGCACGTATTCAATGCTCGTATGTTTTGAAGTCATTTATTCGAGGTATTATTGCAGACTTTTGAAAAAATAGGATACTTCTAGAAATACAACTCTTTAACTTCGTAAGAAATGTCATTTCCTTTAAATAAACAGTATTTCGATATATGTAGAAGTCTAATTTTTTTTTCTATGCTCATCTTTTTTAATTTTTAAGCTCTTATTTTTATACCCGCTGTATAACGCACACCCTTAAATTTCGATCATATTTTTTGTGTTAAAAGTGAGCGTTATACACCGGATTTTACGGTATATATTTTAGGCAATATACTTAATTACATTTCTTATTGAAAACAATTAAAATATAAGTAAACCTCAATCTTTTTTCTATAAGCTCGAATTCTACAAATGTATATTAATAAGGATCTGAAAATCAGAACCCGGTTTTAGGAAACATTCCAGAGAAAATGTTAGCTAAATTTGGAATAACGGTAAACATAAATCGAAACCATTTGCACACTTATGGAACGGGATTTTCAACCGCAGAAAGTCAACTGGCGTAAGCAAGGAAAGTTTGGCGTTACTTTTTTCACGCCACTCACCTTATGATCTACCACCAGCCAGACAACTACTTTCTCTTAACTTTATTTTCACAGATGCGTCAGTTGAAGCAGGTCACTGTAGTATGTTATTGTTCTAAGTGGGAACCCACGTGCAAATATCTGACTAATTTTAATATTTAGACTTAGTCATGCATCGCGTTAAGTACATTTTATTTTTCACATTTTTAGCAGGATTACTTGGTTTGTCCGAACAAAGTAAGTTTTCATTTTAATGCTATATTATTTAAATTAAAACATTTAAGTAAATTTTTAAAAAAATCTGCATAATTTTACATTTTAATGACAATTTGTAAAAATTCGTATCGGCACATCTTTTTCACAAAATTGAATATTTTTATTTCCAAATTACTCGTGTGAAAAACAAACTTGATCGCAAATTTATGGTACAATACTTTTAAGTAATACTTTATATAAGTACTTGAGAAGTTAATAAAGTAGTATATTTGGTATAAATCAAATATATTTATTTCCTTTGGAGCTTATTCATAAAATTTGAGGATTTTAACTGAATTTAGTACTTCGAATAAGAATTTCTCATTATGTCTTTGTGTTTTGTTGCATGTTTATGGAATTATGCGTAATAATTTTTAAATTCGCATGGTATTATTTGATAATAAATCTGCTATACAGTTATAAGATTTTAATACATAACGTTTCATTTATTTTTGCTTTTAATGCGAGAGAATTTTCCATTTATATTTTTCTTCATCCTTACAGAGGTAGAGTAGACTTTAAGTAGATTTTGAGTTAGAGTTAGGAAAGTCGAAATAAAAATTCATAAACTTATAGAGTTTGTTTGTATTTAGCTTATCTCTTGTAATTCAAATATTAAAATTTTTTCCCCAAAAAATTATTTCCGAAAATTGTGAAGTCTTAGTTCCTTCATATCTAATGATTAAATACAACTAATTTTATAAATAATATCGGTTACAAGATTTTAAATTGTATGCGTTACTTAATTTATTATTTTTAAAGTGTTAAAATATTTGGATTGAATTATACGTATAGTTATATTGTTCGTTAAAGTGCCTTTGAGACGTATACAATTCTTTACACAACGTAGACCATTCAAAAATTCGAAGTTGCTCCTAGTATGAAAGAAGTCCTTGAAGTACAAAAATGAACTGTATAATTTTCGCTCAAAATATGATGCAAATTTAGAAGAAAGTAATAAAATTTCATAAGTTAATTTGGTAGAAAGGGAATCTGTTGTTCGTTTTAAGGAGTAGAAGTGTATATAAGGAATTTTAAAATTGTCTATTTATCCCTCGAGAAAAAAACCGCTTGTTTGTTGAAGATATTTGATCCTTTTATTAGTTGAGATATAAATGCGAAATTACTTAGTTTTATAAACGAAAAAAAATTAAGGGAATGCTAAACTTGATTAGAGAATTGTTTAATTATTTATAGAGGTTGTACAAAGTCTTTGTTTCAAGGATGTTCTTAGTTTCGTGCACCTCAGATTAAAACTTAGTTTATAATTCAGATGATTATTACTAATAGTCATCCATTGGAAGTTACTGCCGGATGTTATCTTATTTTTGCAGCTTCTTGCGAGTTTTTTCACCATTAATTTCTGGATTAACTGTTGACTTGTATTTTGGTTGTTTCTTAGCTTAAATTTAAGAAATGCACCTGAATAAAAATCAGCCTCTTAATAATTAAAAGGATCTAAAAATTCAATTTTTTTACTAACACAAAGGGTTTTCAAATGTTATCCTAACTGTATATTTTTATTTCTCAACATTCAAACGTTTTTATAAAATTCCTAGCATGCACGATTTTCTCTTTATGTAGTCCTTAAGGTATCCGACTACCCTAAAACCATGATTTTTTTCAAAAATTGGCAATTTTTTTTGACTTTATTTTATAGACAATTTTATTAACTTAATAACAATACCAAGTACTTTATTTTCCCTCCACTAGATCAAAAACTACAAGCGTTTTAGTAAAAGCAAATGCCATAACTTTACACAAGGTGTCGAACTTTAAAATGCGTTTTACTCGAAATGTGTTTTTCGAAAACTCAAACGGGGACCGCGATTGCTCAAAAAGTTTTGAAAATAATTAGCTGAAATTTTTGCTTATGTTCTGCATAACAGTAGAAGTGTTTGGATTTTCAGATTTATCAATCACTGTTTTATTTCAAAATTTGCAGTTCTTTATGTGAATATAGTCAATGTTTTTTTAAGCAATTTCGTATAATGACTTAGATAAAGGGCTCTAGTTTTTGTAAAAATTAAAATATCTCTTATCGTGAAGGTCACTTCAAACAGGAATAACAAAGTAACACATCAAAATTGAAAAATTGAGAATTTGTTCATAAAATCTTTGTACAGAGCGGGCCCCGTTTATGTAATTTTTCGTACATTTTTAATAGTTTTTCCCATTTTAATAATAATTTTTTTCTTTTACCAATTTTAGGATTTTTTTTTCCTTAAAATATACTAAATATAAAAATCACAAAAAGATCTCCATATCTCCTTTTTTTCAAAAAAATGTTGTCGCAAATATTCGGATACCTTAAGCCACAGACTTCAATGAGGGATATAAGAATGAGACTCACACACACAATATCGTAAGGATTAAAGAAAAATCAAATATAGGGCCCCTAATGTCCAGTATATAAATGCAGTAGTTTTTCTCTAGTAGAAGATTCTTGACACTTTTGTTGTAGAAGGCCTCAAGCAAATGCAATTTTGGTACATAGCAAGTTTTGTTGAACAAGAAACCTTTCCTGTTGAGATATCTTTGATTTTTGAAAGCAGAGTACAAAATTTTTATTCAAGTGATGAATGTGTATCTTATTGGGAATTAATCCTGAACTGTGTTATAAACAGTCCATTTAGCAGTATCATCGCAAACCGAATTCATGAAATTAATCAACTTGCAAGCAATGCCAAAACACACTATCAAATCAAGGCGAGTATAAATTTAATGAAAAATTTTACTGAATGATTAACAACTAGTCAAAATATTTACAAACGATTTCAGTTTTAATTTAACCACCGACATAAACCCACAGCAGTTTTACAAGCTGTTAGTGGAAAACCTGCTTCACCAATTACAGAGAACTGTTTTATCGGACGTTATTTATATCTCAGTAAAAAAAAATTAAAGCAAGTTTAAAATGATAAACGAAAGGAAATAATGTTCGGCAATGCAAAGTAATCTTGTAAAAAATGTATAGTGAAAGTATATATTTTTCTCGAATTTACTTTAAGTTTCCTTGAACTGTTCAGATGCATATAATATTTTAATAAGACCGATTCAGATAAGTAAAATCCAATTTAGCTAATCTAGATTTAAAAATAAAACTATTTTGTTTCTAATTAAGTACGCTATTGAAGTGATTTAAATGCTTCGTTCTATTTATTATTTTTCCTTATTGCAAAATTACGAGGACGTTTCAAATATATTTGAAATTCAGCTGATGTAGTGGACTTTTATTAAAGAAGCATTTATCCTTAACTCTGAACAATGCATAAGCATAAAGTAGTATTCAGCAGCAAATGTGATTTATATCAAAGGTTGTTAAAGTTTGATTTCATATGAAGTTTACAACACGCCAGTTCTTCAAACTGAGAGAATGGTAACGAATTTCGTTCTTCTAAGACAACGGACAGGTGACGAGAAACATTTTTAGATGACATTTAAACTTTAGGTCACTTTCCTTTCTCCTAGTTACAACACAATACCACGTAGAGACCTTGATGCTACTTTAGATTTAAATCGATACACAGCATAGCTCGATAGTTTTTTTTATAAGGAATCGAAATCAAAAATTATATCCCGTAATGAGCTGTCAATCTTTCCCCAGGGATTATTAATGTTTCGGTACTAGTTCCGGGGTCTAAAAGCGGCTTTTAAATTCAAAACAATCTGATGACTTCTTGTTATATAAACAATGCTTTTATGGACTCAAAATATTAGAGATTAACAGTTTTATTGTTTTTGTAATAAAAGCAAATCAAGAGTTTTGAAAATGAAACTTTTACCTTTGATCAAATTCAAATATAACAATCAAGTTTTTAGGAAACACTTTATTTGGTATATTTTGTTATTAAAAATGAACTATTTATAATAAACAATTTTTAGGTTCGATATTAGAGAAAATTATTTGTAATACTTTTTACTCATGGAAGAATTATTTGGAAGGATAGGCATTACTATAAAACTCTAAGGTAATATATCTATAATTTTGTTCTAATGCAATCAAAGTATACTAAATAATTATCAATATGAAGAATAAGCTGAATATATTATAAGGAGCATTTTTCCTGGATTATAAGCCCAGTGGCCGAGTGGTAGCGTATCGCGCTTCCACACCACAGGTTCGAGGTTCAGTCCTCGGCCTTGACAAGGTCCACTCAACCCCTCATCCCTCCTGAAGTGGGTCGATAAATGAGTACCAAGCTTGCTTGGGGACATAGACACTGGGGTCTCGCTTCAGATTGACCACCTGATCGGGACACCTGCTCATGCACCTCAGCGCCCAACGGTCACGTATACTGGGATGGGCACAGTAGGCCCTGGCCCTCATGGGCTGTTGCGCCACTGAGTTTGAATTTATTTTTCCTGGAGTACTTATAGAAAAGAATGTTCAGGAATAATATACTCGAAATTTAATTTTTAAGCTTCATTTATTCTGCATTTGAGCTATTCAAAAGTAAATTTGAAAGAAACTATTTCACAAACAATTTTTTTTGTAGAAATACTCTATTTACGAGGAAATCTATAGAAATGCTTCTCAAACTTAATTTTGTATTATTTTGTGTTTAAAAATTAAATTTTTATTACAAAATTGTTAATTTTAATTTAATGAGTTATAAATATCAATTTTAATTTTTAATAACTGAAATTTAAAAACTTACATTTTACTTACAAAATCTACTGTTGTAGTCAAGATCCTTTTTCTTTTTTAAACAATTTACAAGATACGCATAATTTATTTTATTAAGTTTGTTGTTATTCTTTAGAAGCTCTAATTTCTATCTTTACTGCAATCTTTACGCACAAGAAAACTTTTTTCCTCGTCTCATCACAATAACTTTCGATAAAAAAAGCAATGTTTTTAATTTCGAAAATTTTCAATTGAAAACAAGTACTTTTATTGTAAATTCATTAGCAATACAATTTTATTTTACCTTACTTGGATATTAATAAGGTGACCAGTTTCCTTACAATGAAAAGAAGAATGAAAAATTTAAGAAAAAATTACAACGTAAATATATGGAACATTTTAATAATGCAAACAAGAATACACCGATTATGCTTACATCTCTTAATTATTTACATAAACGAGTATTTTTCCCATTGAATGATTTTTTTTGTCAACGTATCAATTTCTAATGCATCGGAAATTGCGGAGCAAGAAATACCCTTCATATTGAACTTCACGAAAAAGGCTACAACTGAATGATCAACATTCAATCTTGATTTCTCACTTGTCCAAAAATCATTACCAATGAAAAAACTCAACTTCTGCATAAGTTCCAGAGCAGCACAACTTAAATTTAACAAGAGTAACTAAATTTTCATATGAAATGTGTTCCTTTTTGAAAGTTAAATATTTCCACCCATCTTTTTATCAATTTCAACATGCTGATTTCCCCATTGTTCTCGTTTACCAGAATTTAAATATACATCCAGTCTTCTAATTTCTTCAAACAGACAATTGTCATCGAGTTCAATATCAAGTATTTCTTTCTATAAAAACTAAACAGTTTTCGATATCTGTATGAGTACAAAATACATGAATATCTCCGATAATTCATCCTGTACCGAGATATGACGTATAACAGTTCAGCCTAGCATCTCCGAATACTGAGATTAACAGATTAGTTTTAAAATATTGAAAAGGAGGACGTTTTTCCGAAGGACATAACTTAAAAAAAGGACTCCTTAAAGGAGGACGATTAGTCACACCTTAATATTAACGAACTTATTAAAATATAAGCAATACAGCAATATGTTAGTTCAGTTGCCTATAAGATTTTAAAAAAAATTAAGTATTTCAAAATACTGGAAAAAAAATTCACTCGTATTTAAATATCTTGCGAAAAGTAAGTCAGAAAAAGATAAATTCTAATGCGCGATAAAATGAAATTTATACAAAATAAATGCAAGTATACTTTGCAAAATTTTTAGGACTAACAGTTAATATTAAAAGTAACTTCACAATTATTACGTTGACTTCATTATAACTACCATAAGACGTACTTACTAAAATTTTTTTTATTAAATTTTAGAAATTTCATTTTTTTTTTAATCAGACGACATTTTATTTCACTTCCAACTTAATTCAATTTATTTATTATGAGGTTAATTCAAGACAATTTATAAAGCTAGCATAGTTAAATCATTCCTCTATTTCATTCCCACTGCAGTATGCAGAGGGAGGTTCAGGCTTATAGTCTGTTTTGTAATCACCTGTCGTGTGGAGGGACTGAAGCACATTAAACCAGCTGAGGCTGTAAGTCCTCACCATTGCCGTGGTGTGGAAGTTTGTAGAATGGGGGGTCGTTTTGTTCACTTGACAGGGTCTCAAAGTTACAAGATTCGTCACCAATAGACCCCTCATTGCGAGCGTTAGTAATCAATTAATGAACAATGCTTGATATTTTCTTTACAGAAAAGATTGCGTCTAGCAACTGATCCATGTCTGTGTAAACGGAGGTCAGGATTTTAAATTTCGATTTATTAAAAGTTATAAGAATAATTAAGAGGCTTTTTCTCGTTGTATTAAATCTAATAGGACCGAAATATTTTTACGAAACAGGATTGTGAATAGTTTTCAAAAATAAGATTTTAAATTCGTCACCGCCATTTTACTATTCTTCGGAATTTGAAGGACTTCCTCTATTATATTAATTGAACACTTATACTATGACATTTGTTTAATGTGTTCTTTAATAACAATTATCCAATATTCTCCCACCTCCATCAGATATGAAACTGTATTACACTTTAAACTAATCTGTTCTATAGTTTTAATGAAACTGGAGCGATAAATATATATATATATATATATGAGCAGCACTATTTTTAGCTAATATCGGGCTTAACTTTAATAAATATTTAAAATATCCTCCGTAAAAAAAATTCAGGTAGTATAATCAGTCACAGTATTGTGGAGGAGAAACCAATTTTCATTTACATCAGATGCTCAGAAACTTTTCTTTGTCAGAACAGCGTTCTTGTAGTTCTCTGACGTTGATTATTAAGGAAAAGGTAAAGTACATGGCTACATCAAAATAAAATTTGACATAAATTGCTTTATTCAATTATTTCTGTATCCAATATTTATTACATTCTTCGTTTGTTGTGAATTATGGACTTATTTAATTTCTGATATAATTTGGATTTACTTACGCTGATTTTTTTAGCTAATTTTTAACGTAAAATTTTATTAACACTCCTTCATGATAATTTTAAAAGCTTCTAAATATGTTCTGTCAAACAAATTTAATTTTAATTTAAAAATTTTAAAAGGAAGCAGAAAAAATACACAGAATCGTTACTGTATTTTTAAATCAATTTTAAAATATAGCACATTCAATAATATTCAATCGATATATAAGACAATTATTGAAAATATTTATAAAAACAGTTTTAATATTAACTTAACATATTGAGTATGTAATACATCTTATTCTTGAATTTATGAAAAGCAAGATTCGTGTTATAATTAAAGTATAATTTCTATTGCATTCAAACTTGAAATGACTGATAGGAATGCGAAAAAGTTCACTTCTTGTTCCAATGTTTATCAGGTTTCATATTAAGACAGAGTTTTGTATACATATAAATATGCCAAATACCATGCGATTTTAGTTTAGTCTATAAAATTCGCGGAATAAAAAATAAAATCCAAGTTTTTTCAAAGAAATTTTCTGAGTTAGAAGTACAAAGCATATACAAAGAATAAAAATTTTCGAGAATCGCTATTTTCTTGCAAGTCTCAGGAATTCTCGCGACAGAATTTTTAGCACAATCGCTACATAAATCTATCTTGGAGATATACACAGTTGTTCTTCCGAATCCGTGCGGGGGATATACATTCTGCGATTTCCCTCGTATATCTGAAACTATAAATAGTACTAGGCCTAATGTATACAATACTCACAAATATAATCAATCGTATTTAGTGCAGATATAACTAATAATTTATGATAAAAGGAAATTTAATTATATTAATTACTATTAATATAAATTAATTACAATTAGCAAATAAATCCTATGTTTTTACAAATTAAGAGCAAGGTGATTTTTTTTTCACTCCTAATTTATTGTTTACAGGGTTTTAACTAAATGTTACTTTGATTATTTTACTTTTTTTCTGAGGCTGTCATTGAGCAAAATACAAATTAAGACTAACATAACGCTAATTCGAAAGTTAAACGCAAGTCTGTGCTATTTTCTTTGAAACTGGTTAAAAATATTATATATCCTTCATTTGGGTGAGATTTTCCAAATTCGTTATTTTATACTCGTTTAAGATTTCACATGACCTTAAATTGGATAAAAGGGAAAAGGATTTGTGTTAATTTTATTTTTGTGTTAATACATATTTAAATTTTAGTTATATTTCGCTTTTAAGTTTGAAATTAACAATTATTTCAAACATCGGAAGGAAAAACATTAAAAAATTAATGGATTGCTTACTAAATTTTCATTATTTTTCAGCAATAAATTCTAATTGAGCTGTGAAAGTAACTTTTTAACTTCAGTAAATAATCAAAATTCCTGTGATGGATAAAATGCATCACGTGTTATTTTTATAATTGTACATTTTTTTTAATCGCCACGACTACCTCGGCAAGCTTTTTATTGATGAACGGAGTGTTGTTTTCAGTGAAAATTAAAACTTTTTGTGCATAATTAGAAAATATCCAATCACTACTTTTAAAAATGATTGTCTTTTCATATTTATAAAATCATAATTGTGTAAGTTCGATAAAATATAAAATTCGTCAATGATGAGATTATGTGGCACTTAATACACACACAAGCAAAATTGAATGATTAAACGTGTATTTTTAGTTTAGAATTTGAGATTTTATCTAGTTACGGAATTGAAACTCATTGAAATATGAATATAAAGAATTTTTGCTATGATTATTATCAGCATTTTTTTTACTTTACAACGATGAAATATCTCGGAGACACATTTTTCTAATCATTTTAACGTTTCTTTGGAGTATTTGGTTACTATTTAAATAAGTAGAAAATATTTCTCAACAAATTTCCTTTATGTCATTTAAAAAAAATTTCATGAATTCCAATTTTAGGACAGTTGTGTATTATGTTAAGAAGGGGGGGAAAATCTGGTTCCGTTCAACGACACCGCTTCCATTATTATCGACATAGTTGACCTTGCTCTTTTTAAGACTCGCCTACTGTTACAAATGCCGGTTTTTGCAAATGACTGGACGGCTGGAATTTGTAATGAGGGGAAAAAACCCAAACAAACGAAATATAGTTTTGTAAACTCTCAATACCTGAATTTCCTGATCAAGAACAAAAGATTGTCAAAAGATCACGATCCAGTTTTCTGACATTGGAGCGAAACAGCCAACACCCTAACGGGAGGCATCCGAAAGACACGAAAAAGAAAAAACACGCACACACACCCAAGAAACACAATTTTAGGTCTCTTAATTTCCTGTTGTCATTGGAATCAAAGCTTCGAACCGTTACGAAGATAGGGTAGAAGAGTACTTAATCTCCAGATTTGTAGGAACGCTCAAATAAAAATGTCCCGTCACGGTTTTACGAACTGGCATTAATTTCTAATAAGTAAATAAAATGGCTCCAATATTTTGATTACATGCCGTTTTTAATTGATGCAGCATAGACTTCGCAAAATATTTACTTAAATCAAAAGTCATAATCTAAATTTAAGAAATGTATTTTTGCATATTGGTCCAAATCAGGCGATTTTTCAATTCCTATTAGTTCATACTCTTCCTATATATATTTACTAGCCGTTACCCACCCGCTTCACTGGGTATTTCACGATATTGTATAAATATATACTGTTTTAAATATATAAATTAAAGATATCTAGCATTATAAGAATTCGATTGTATTGAAAAATATATTTATAGGTGTAACTCTCTCCTCTTGATATAAAAGGGACAAATTATAATTTCTAATTTCTATTAATATCTAAAATATATATAGAAGTAGAAAGATTTTTTGTGCGCTCTCTTAACCCAATAATCAAGTGAGTTTCCGCCAAAGCAACTTTCAGTGGATCTCTACTCCATAAAATAAATATACGTGCTAAATTTTATGTCTAAATCTGGTAGAGCAAATCGGAATTTTTATCATCAATACTCCGTTGAGAGCATTCTTAGCGGATTTCAATTCAACAAAAGAAACATACAAACCAAATGTTATTATTATAGTCTTTGTAGTTCGAAAACGGGAATTGAGTATTTATAGACTACCATCAGCTTCATAAATTGAAGAAAAAAATAGAAAGCGAATAAATAGTAACAAAAAATAAAAAAAAAAATATACTAGTCCAACACCATATATAGAAAGGAAAATGGGAAAATTGCAAGGAAATTTCATTTCTATTTTGCCACTTAATATTGTCGATTCTGTGCGACGTATGTATGTACATATTTATGTTAATTGTAATTATTTAATAAAAAGTAACTAAAATAAAATTTCTTTGTTGACCTCAGTAGGAATTGACTTTGAATTTTTTTTTATATTACTTGTTTTATATAATTCCAAGAATGATTTCCAGTCACTTATTTTTTGGACTTACATAGCTGTTTTTGTCATTTTTCTTAACATTTTTAAAAAAATCGCGTTTTTTTTTTTGTTTTAATCAGGAATTCGTGCGTCAAATTTAAGTTTTCTTCTTGTCGGGGTTTTTTGCTAGCAATCGAGAAACTTCGGATGCACACTTTGAATATTTTATTAAAAAGAACAGATAATTCAATATGAGAGAGAGGTAACGTGTATTAATTTATACATAAAGTTTCTTACACGCAGTGCATTGATTTTTAAGTCCCCCAAGTTTTTAAAGGTAATTTAAATATTTTTATTTTCTTGGATCATTTTACTATCCAGTTCTCAGTTATAAGTAATACAGAATTGTATGTGTTTAGTGGGGAATATTTTTCTTTAGAAATAAACAAAGAGTTAACCACTCAAAATCGTATTAATCATCAAAACTTATTCCTTAAATTTTTTTAGATCATCCTTTTAAAATCATTTCATTCGATACTTTCACAAAAATGTTCTTGATTCAAAGAGTGAGCAGAAGAATTAATCAAGACAAATTCTATTATTTTCAACTTATAAAATTCTAGAAAAACTTTGAACTTTTCACACAACTACAGATTGTGTTATTGCTATTTTGTAATGATTATTAGCTACATAGCTATTTTACTTTCTTGTGAAATATTTATGCCCTCAAAAGAAAGGAGTTTCGTATTGATCGGGTATTTAAAATTTCATATCCTCTTTTTTAAAAAAAAAAAAACTTAGTAAGATTCACATCGTAAAATAAAGTTAACATCTCTCAGACTTTTTCAAAAATTCTCAAGCACTCTAAAAAAATCAGGTCAGCAGAACAATATCAATATCTAGGTATATATTATTTTTATCCATCTTTTCCCTCTAGTATAAATATATTAAATAGATTTAATCCGTAGATGATTTTAAGCTTACACAGAGAAAGACTACTAGATTTCGAGAGTTAAGAATAGCTTTAAATGAAATAGAAATGTTTCTCAAGGCTATAAAAAGGGACGATAAGTTTTTTTTTTTAAGGTATAGAACTGCAATACCTACTGATCTGTGAAATAACTTCTTTGTCCACTGCTTATTTAGGCCAAACTGATAAGCGGAGGAGTTTTATTGTTTAACTTTTTAAAAAGTAACAAAAACTGAAACTGGTTTGTCAATTCTTGCTTGTAACGTGGTGGATTTACTTTAATTTTCTTTTTTTTCACGTTTGGAAAGTTTTTCAAATCTTTGATTGAATTCATTGACAGAATTACGTTACTCGTAAGACTGACTTGAATAAAGTACATGGTTCACACACACACACACACACACACACACACACACACACACACACACACACACACACACACACACACACACACGTACACACACACACACACACACACACACACACACGTACACACACACATACACACACCGTACACACACACGTACACACACACGTACGCACACGTACACGCACACGTACACGCACACGTACACACACGCACACGCACACACACGCACACACACACACACACACACACACGTACACACACTGTACACACACACACATACACACATACACACACACGTACACACATACACACGTACACACACGTACACATACACACACATACACACATACACACACACACACACACACACACACACACACACACACACACACACATACACACATACACACATACACACACACACACACACACGTACACACACACACATACGTAAAATCCATTAGCTGCTTGTGTGAGGATTTTACGTTCCTTTATTGGTGGTCGACTTCGAGAGATGAACAGTCCTCGCGTATATCTGAATAAGAAAACATTATTCAATCTTGAATGATTTTTTATAAGGAAATTTGTTTCATATGCACCCGACCTCAATTCTTTAGCATTAGGAAAGCATTTCTAAAGCATTTGTTAGCCGATACGCAAGTGGATTTTGATGTAGTTTGGACAAATTGTTAGATCAGCCTGAGCCTCAAAGACTTCAAGTGAACTAAAGACTTGAAACTGATGAGCCACTCGACCCTGGTTCAAAATTAAGAGTTTTGCTGCCAATAGTCCTTTGTGTTTCTCTGTTATGATGATCAGTGCTACAAAACCATTTTTTTGTTCTAATAGCTCTGAAAAATGGAATTTCAATTATTTAGATTTCTTTATTAAAAAACTTAGTGTTATAATATTGTGCTTCGTTTGATGCAATATTTTTTCTGATGGCTTAGACATATGAGATTGACTATGGGAGATATATTTGGATAAATTACTCATGTATCCACTTTGTATTCAGAAATTCAGAATTCAAACAATTTTGTATTGTTTGATTTCTTTTAGAAATTTAAAAAGTCGTTGATCCTCCAGAAAAGGGAAAGAAGTTGGAAGAATTTAATCGAAATATTGTAACCACACACACACACACCAGAGTTAAGTGTTCTCTTATAACTTGCAAAAATAAATTCGTGAACGATGCAAGCAAGTGTCATGAAGCATTTTGATTATGAGTTTATTCTCTTAAGAGGGATGAATTCCGAGCTCGGGTATAAAACTAATAACTGCAAGGTGTGGGCCGTAGCAAATTTGTTTCGATATTTTCTCTAGATTAAATTTAAATAGATTTAAAAAACAACTTTAGGAATATTTAATTGTATGGGATATGGAGCAACGAAGTATCTCCTTTTCGGAAGATTCTGGGAATATTTTAATTTGATGCTAATTGCTCTGTACTACAAATATATATTGCATATGCATTGTATGGATATTAAAAATGGTAGTGAGCTTTTTCTATTTGTTTTAACATTTTAGCGTGCTATGTATTTAGGTTTTCCAATAATTATTTACAGAAGATTATCAAGAATAATTTCTGACAATATTCTTTTTATAACAAATTTATTGGCATTAATGCTACTACCTACAACTGCTCTTTAAGTCATCTCTGACAGATAGTTTTCTTTGCATACATTCGAAAACATTCATGAAGTGCATAAAGAATGCAATAACCAAAAAGCCTCAACAAAAGTAAAGAAAACGAATTTCTCTCTCTCGTGTTTTGATATTTTAAGGGTAAAAGACTTTCTTTTGCGGAAAAAATAATTCATTTCAATTTAAATTCTTTTGCTTTGTTTTTATACCCATTTATTTATGATCAGGGTGGGTCACGTAACTTCGAGTTAAAACATACTATAAAGAATAGAAATTTTTGTCAGATTTAGTGCTCCTTTTATCATAAAAAATATTTCAGTCATCAATTTCCAATTTAAAACACAGTATCGTAAGCCATCGCTGTGAATCTTATAATAGTCAGCTTAAAATATAGTTTAATATTGAGTGATTTTTAATAATATTGATGTTTAGTTTGAGGTTTTCCGCAGAGATTGTTTTTTTTTAAAGTTAAGTTTTAAAAGTCTGACTAATATCTGGTTGTATGAAGTATAAAAAAAATATTTTAACTTTTTTTTCTAGTAGTTACACATACTATAAAGGCAAAACTGATTTCATATTTTTTATAAAAAACAGAATCTAAATTCAATCAAATAGAATAGTATGATACGAAGGTCATTATAGAAACGGAAATATATTTAAGTGAAAAATTCTTTGATTTAGAGGAGCATGGATACGTGTGTCCAAATGTAACAAATTTAGAGAACATTTTCTATTACAACAACTTCGTTTTTGTTTTTGAAGGAATTTTTTCCCCTAAAATATAGGAACAAATTTGAAATGATCTTTGAAAAATAAAAGTTATTCATAAACTGGCTTAACTCCGTATTCTGTAAGAATGCTTTGTTTGTATGCGTATAAACATGTCTTAAATTATTTCAGCGAGTATAAAATATGTTGAGCCTCATGAATAATAGAATATTGTTAAAATACGTTTCTTGTGGAAACAAGCTTTTACTGGAAGTGCTTTTATTAAAACTAATTAATCATCAACTAACCAGAGCGCGCGTATTCATATTTGTCGAGAAGTCAGATTTATTTTTGAACTCAATTTTTTTTTCGTATTCGTCCACAGTCAAAACTGTAATAAGAACAAAGAAATTAATTAGTTTTAAAATTCCCATTTTTCTTAAATATAGTATCGGTTATTTTTTTCCCTCGGTATTTGATTTAATTTTTTGAGGGAAAAGTTTAAAATTAATCTTCCACTGTATGTGTGTGAATCACTTTTTTCTTCTATTTCAGATTTTGAATTTTCTTTCCCCATTTTTATACCTCGCAAGTGAGGGTGTGATTTTTGATTCAGTTAAACTATTTGAAAATGAGCAAGAACAAAGTATTGTTCTTTAACCTGGCATTCGGGGCATCTGCTCTCTTACAAAGAAATTCAGGTTCTTCTCAAAGTTTCATATTTAAATGAGCTTAGTATGCGACATAGTTGCTAATGTAAATATTTTATTTGTGCTCATTCCTTTATTTTATTAATTCATTTGGGAAGAAACAAATAGGTTGAGTAAAAAAACATACATTTTGTAGTAAATTAATTTAAGGTATCCGACTACGTTCAGAACCGTGATTTTGCTAAAGCGTATAAATGGATATTTATGGTATTTAGTGTCACTTAGATTAGAAAATGTATGTAAAATTGTTTTAAGAATAGAGTATTACAATAAAAAATTTTTTAAGTACAATATTTTGACAAAAAATGAACATAGAATGACCAATTTTCAAAATATTCTCCTTTTGTGAAAATACTTCTATTACAATAATATTTTGCCTGTTTATAGCCCAGACCTCTGCCCAAAGGCTCAACTAGAATTTTTGAAACATATAACTTAGAAGTGGGTTTATCCATGTTTTACGAAAAAGGAGAAAAATTTTAAAAAAACCCGCCGAAAATTATTTTAATTGGTTGCAACTCTGAAAATAATGGGAATTTTTCAAAAATGATAGTTGAGCCTCTGTGCAGAGGTCTGAGCTATATACAGGCAAATATTATTATAATAGAATCATTTTTTACAAAAGGAGAACATTTTGAAAAAGGTTATTCTAAGTTAATTTTTTGCTGAAATATTGTATTTGAATAATTTGTTTTATCAAAATGTGCTTAAAAATTTTTTTATACATGTATTCTATTCTAAGTGACACTAAATATCATGGGAATTATCCATTTATGCACTTTTTTAAAATCACGGTTCCGAACGTAGTCGGATACCTTAAGAGCGCTCTAATTATATCAGCAGACAAAAAAAAAATTATTTTATCAATCACGATAACATTCTTATTGTACTCGCATTAGGATCTGATAAGTTCATAACATTAATCGAATAAGAGTACAGGAGACCAGTTCAAAAAATTTTTCATAACCTTGTTAGGTGTGAGCTCGGTTTATTTATGTTAAATAAAATAAAAGCAACAGAGAAACGAAAAACCACATACCACAGATTCAAATTATGACTTTAAAAGTATTGAAAGACTTTGTTTAAAAAGAGCAAATAATCCTTTTTTAATGCCAAATATACAACACAAAGAATTCGTTCACTGTTTTTGTTTTCAGTTATTCAAAAATTCATTAATTGTTCGTATTTATTCTATTCCTAGCAAATGGCAGAACGATATTGTGTGCTATGTTTCAGAATCTGCAAGATTTATCTCAACTTGGCATATTTATTTGACGAATCCTTCGTGAACAAAAACAATGTCTAATTCATACAACGGAGAACATTAGGAATTTTGCCCTCAGTCTTATTCTCTAGATGAATTGGTATTTAGTCAAAGTAGCGATCACACAAAAGCTGACGCTTTTAACATACCGTTGAATGTCATAGGTCAAGATCAAGTGATTTGTATATCAGTAAGCAAATCGAACCAATGTATTTTGAGTAATTAAATTATGCAGCTTCTAAGCAAGTTATTTTAAGAGTATTTTTTCCCTTAAAAATTAATACAGAGCACCCGAGTGCATTGTTAAAAAGGACTAAAAGGAAACAATTTAAAGTCAGTAAAAATGCAAATATAACTGGCTTTTAAATATTTTTTTCTATATAAAATTGTTTTTGAATATTCTTAAAGAATCATATTTTAGTAGTAATAAATAATGTTAAATGCGTAATAAAAAAAAAATTCAAAATCGTTGCTTAAGCTCTAGAAACTAAAATTATTTTTAATAAATGAACACATGAGTAATTTAATAAAATTCTAGAAATTTTCCTAATATACAGCAATTTGTGCATCAAAATCGGTTTACGAAACGTGTACAGTGGTCCATATAAAGCATAATTACTCGGAAAATCTTCTAGAAATTATTGAATTTTGCAATGAAAATAATCTTTAAGAAACTATATGTATATTACAACT
This sequence comes from Trichonephila clavipes, assembly GCA_019973935.1. Taxonomy (NCBI): domain Eukaryota; kingdom Metazoa; phylum Arthropoda; class Arachnida; order Araneae; family Nephilidae; genus Trichonephila; species Trichonephila clavipes. The sequence continues at coordinate 19,343 of BMAU01014759.1, forward strand.
TTTAAAAATGAATTTAATACATGAAATTGCTTTTTGATTCAAACTGTTCACACAAAAATGGTTTTCATTGCGCTGTAAGGCTTGACAGAAGAGTTACAGATTAATGGTTGAAGAAAGCTACGAAGATTAGAGACCTATATTTACCAAACATCGTCGCGTGAAATAATTGGGATTGTGTTGCACATTGAATCGTTGAATTAGACCTCGGAATCCTCGCGTAGCATGAACCAATCCTGAGAGGAATAACTGGATTAGTAATTATTTTTCTTCTGCCAGAGCCACGGCGATTTTATATATGTGGGCATGGAAGCTTAACGAAAATAAGGAACCAACCTAAGTGTCGTGAGATATTTTTACCGGTGAATGTCTCATCGATAGCCCCTTCCAATTCCCCACCCTTTTTTCTTTATTGCATCTTTAATACGAATAAATCGCAACATTTCAGTGATATGAAGTGGATATGTAGCTCAGGCGTCACTTTTATGAAATAATTGTGGTTAAAAAAATTACGAAATTCCACGCCAATAGCGCAGTGTATATAGTAAGAATAAGGTCACACACACACATAGTTGTGAACTCGATGTTCGAGTCCTGGTACCTCTGAAGATCCACCGTGTAGAGATACTGATGCACGCGTAAAATCTGTTGAGGCTCAATGCCCGCGTGATCAAGTGTGTATGTGTGTGTCAAAGTGGCATGAAGATTTGGAGGGTGGTATTCCAGCTCTGTTTGTTATCCTCGTCACTTAACCGAAGTTCAAAATTGCCATTTTAGTGACGAATAGTCCTCGTGTTGCTTTACAATGAGGTTAGAGAAAATAATCAAATTACATTCCAAACTTTATTTTAGAACAATAGCGCGTTACGTCATTGGTTAGTTAAATAATCATAAAAAATTGAAAAAATATTTAAATTTCTCCGTTTTTCAAATTTTTAAGTGTTAAGTGCGAGAGGGAGGCTTTTAGATAGGTCAAAGGTAACTTGTATAGGCTATAACGATCGAAAAAGAACAATTTTGTAGGGCGCACCCTAATACATAGTGTTATTAGGTATCATTAAGTAAACATAGAGAACCATACTTTCCTTTTAAGACAACTTAAAACTGATGTCGAATACAATTGTATGTGAATGCATTAGCGCATACAACTGTTAAAGACATTTTTTTTGTAATGCCGAAAGGTAATGATAAAATTTATTTAAAATAGAAGCGTAGATTTGTGTGTGAATCCACATTTCTTGCAACAATATAGTAACGAAGGGAAGCAAGTTTTTTTTTTTATTGGAACTTTCCCGCAGTCAAGGATTTCATTTGCTAGAAATAGATCTTTGTCCTCGAGAATATACTATTTGTTTGAGTGTTTTTTAAATTTTTGTACAGTTACCTTTTCCTTGATTGTGACTTGCTTTAAAAATAGGGATATAAATAGGGTTTTTGGAAATGTTTGGTAAAGAACTTTCTTTATATCTCGAACACAAAGTATTAATTGATGTAATATCACTAACAATTAGTTTGCTCACTAACTCCAATTGAGAAAACCACTTAAATATGATATTAATAATTCCACTTTATTTTACATTCCTCAAGATTTCTAAATATACTGATAACTTCATTTAATGATTTTTTAGATTACTTTGAATTATGAATTGCATAACAAGGAGTACTTCGGTAATTGTCACGATTCCCATTAACTGTAAAGCATTGATACGATATTTTTAAGTGCTAAATAAATGAAACACGAAAAGTTGTCAGGTAACTGTTTATTTTACTTTGCTTACTCTTTTGATTATTCATCAATCGAATAAAACGAACACTCAACATCTAACACTTTAAGAGCACAAATCGCAGAAGTACGATGTCTGTAAATTTCACGTTACATCTAAAAACCAGCACCACTACACCTATATCTGTTCAAGGAACATGGTAGGCCAGTAAAGAAAAACATGAGTCTTCAAGATCTCACTTACATGGAGCGAAGTAATTTCTCCACCTTCATTTAAGACCATGTCCACCACACAAGGAAAACATGATAGCTTAGAAATTACGAAGACCAACTAGAAAATAATTAAATGGAAAGGCATTTTTAAGAAGAATCACTACCAGGAGACATCAATGGATGTAACGCAGTGAAGTGAAGGATGAACTGCTCTCTTAGAGAGCACAGGTGCATCTACTGCGAATTAGGATTCAATTCTATCCCTGCACAGGAACGCCACTTCATTAGCCTACATGGTATTGAACCCTCTTCCACTCAAAAATAATCCAAACCTCTTCCAACCAATACCGTTGGTCCTTTAGGAGCTCGCATTGTGTAAAGTACATACTAGCTACTGCAAGTCTTGCGAAAGACATAAAAAAGCATATAGACACTAGCATAGGTAGTCCCGAGAGGATCCTGTATCAAAATTCATTCAGGGCTTCTTTTAGGGTACCTTAATATACTATAATTTTTTGCTTACGTGTTTTGGGGGCCCTGAAGCTTCAGCGCCCCGTATCATTGACACGGTTGATATGGCGGAAGCTACGCCCCTGCATATAGCCACAGCATCAATGCTCCTCTAAAGGATACGATTTTTTTAAATGTATTTCAGGTTACTGCCAAATAACATTTTTGATGCATCTTGTCTTTAACTGTATACTGCATGCACAATCTACTGCCCTAATAGATTCCTGAGAGGGGCATCAGCTGGAGGAAGCTTCCCGGCTTTCATGAAAAGAATTCTTGTATTCACGCTTGAAATTCTACATCTAGAGCGAAGGAAGGTTTGATACGCGCACTTTCCTTGCTGCTGCTGTGAAAAACCCTATTGATGACAAGGCATCTCCTCCCCCAAATGTAAAGATTTCATCTATATTAAATGAATCTCTTAGTTGTAATTACTGTCTTCGAAGAACCAACAACTCCACCTGCTGAAATTACACAAGATTCCAATCTCTAATAAAAATTCCACCACGAAACCAGATCTAAGGCTTGACACTCTTCTTCCTTCCTCCCCTTAGGAGAACACACACAAAGATGACACCAAAGATACAATTTTGGGAAACAATTACGTCAAGCTTTCGGGGGGGGAACTACTCTTAAATACTTCCCATAATTATCTCTTACTTGATCTTAAGCTGCGTTCACACTTTTAACACCAAATATGGCTTACAGCGACCACCTTGAAAAACTCCTGAGCATGTTCCACAAGAACCTCGACCTTAATGTGAAACATTGGTATTCGATATACCCCTCGGAGAATCAGATCTATGCCTCCAGAACTGCTTGACAACTGACCAATGTTCTATCCAGTCATGGCAGTATGAAGAATATCCTTTCTGTTGCAGCTCCAAACGGGATCTCAATCAAAAGTCTGCCCGCAGAAGGCCAATGATACAAGAGAACTCAGTCCCCCTCAAGATTTCTCGGGGACCAAAAGCTATAAAAGAGATTCCGAAGACGATAATCGCTAGCAGTTGAAGATCCAGGTACCAACCCACTTGCTTCCCACATCTCTTCTGAGGCGGATCTTTCAACTGTTCCATTGGAACCATGGAATGCAAATACATCTCAACCATCTGGAGAAAACAAGGATGAGAATTCCTCGCATCAATTTACCTATCTAAGCCAACTTTGTGGAACTTATGTACAGTTTTCCTGGACGAAATTAATGAAACTAAGGAGAGACTTCCTCTCCTCATTGGCCGTTGACTCTAAAATAGGTGTTTGTGTCCGTCCCAACGCCATCGTAAAGAGTGAAGTGGGCAGTGGCATTTAAGGTCTCGATAGTTTTTTTGCAGAAAATTAGTTTATCCTCTCAATCTACGCTCAGGTCTGGTAGCAAGTAACAACACTGTACTATTTGAAAATAGTCGCCTCGTTCCAAGAAGCCAGGAATCGCTAAGTGATCAAATACCAGCCACTTTTACTTCCTTAGTTGAGCATTATTCTCGTTGGGTGCTCTGGGGATTAGGGTTCCAGGAAACGATCCTTTTCTGAGGGGTATTTGTTCCAGGTCATACTTAGTTCTACTTCGCATATTGAGTGTCTCTAACTTCATTTTCTGGAGCAGAGACATAAACATTGAGCATTTGACAGTTTACTGCTGGAATAAGAACTAGCATATCTGATTACTTTCGATAGAAAAAAATATAAATAATAGTTGTGCAGTCTCTTTGTTTTTATTTGTTTTGTCTTTAGTCTCTAGTTATCTTAAATTTCCTTCTTGAGCGAGAAAATGTTTCCCCACCTAATAGTACTTTGTGGCTTTCTATGCTCATGTTAGATCGATATAAGTCTTCTGAATTGTCAGTTTTTTCTGTCATTGGAGAAACGAGACAAATATGGGAATGTGTGATGAAATACGGTGACAGTCCTATATATTATATGGGACGTACAGCAACCCTAATAACTGTTCTCGTAAAAAAATTTATGTAGTGAGTTTCTTGTATACAATATCTCCTGTAACATATAACTTATATAAACTATTAAATATTATATTTCTACTGTTTTAATGAATATATTGATCCATGGCAATCCGATTCGCCTCGTGGGGCCGCTGTAGCATAGTGGTAATTGTCACGAACTCGTGGCCTGCATATCAAGAGTTCGAGCCTGGTACCACTAAAGACCCACCGTGCAGAAGGGGCCGATGCACATTAAATATGTCGAGGCTCAAACGACCTCCTGTAGGTGTGGTGTGGAAGATAAGAGGACTGTGTCAGCTCCAGTGTCGTCCTCGTCACTTGACCAGGGATCATAATTATACGAGGTCCGTCTCTAAAAGCCCTCGAATATCTGAATAGTGCGACGTTAATATTCACTCACTCACTCTCACGCGACTTTTAAATCTTTAGCTATGATTGAACCCTTTTTTAAAGGGAATTTGAACCAGTTTTGTCCCCTTTTTGACGGATTCATTTTATCAATGAACTTTTAATTATAATTTTTTGTACTCTTTATTTTATGTATGTAATTTAATATTTTGTTCAAAATTTAGAGATAAAAAATATATATGTGGGGAGGCGGAAGGGGGATGAGAGTAAATACTTAATTGATCGAACGGTGAGTAAATACTTTATCGAACATTTTGTCAATGAACTTTTAATTATAATATTTCTGAACTCTTCATTTTATTGTATATTACTTTTCTGTATGTAATTAAATATCTTGTTCAAAATTTAGAGGTGAAAAAATATATATGGGGGAGGGGGGAGAGAGTATGAGAGGAAATACTTTATTGATCGAACAAAAATTAGGATTTTGTATTTAAAATGCTATATTTATAACCGTCAGGTGTAATAAAAATAATTCTTAGAAACATTATTCCAACATATCTTAAAATAATAAAACTATAATACTCAAAGACCTGAAATATAAACTAGACTGAAATGGGAAAATACAATTTCTAATACTTATAAATTCAAAATGTAATAATTTTGTAAAATCTTTGAGAGCCCCATGAAAGTACATTCTCTGGTTCATTTATAAATTAGACAATTCCCGGAATTTCATTGAAATTCTCTCAAATTACCAGTTGCAGAAAGTTTTTCCTTCATATGAAAGTTAAAACTTCTACCGAAAAAGAGGCTGTGTTAACATCGCGCAAAGTGTACATATGAATAAAAATGCAATCAAATTAATAAAGCTCTGCAATTTGTTTCTTAAGGAGAGCTAAATATTTGAGTTCAGTCAGTAGCGCACACAGGAATTTTTCAAGGGGGTCCGGGTCGAAAGTTCACCATTCTTGTATTATGCTCCTTTTGATTTTGTCGATTTTCGGGAACCAAACACAGTAAAAAGCTAATTATTGAATAAATAATTAGCATTAGTTAATAAAATGAATCATTAATAACAAATACTTAAATTTTACGTACTATATGCTTAGAATTATAACCAATCAGAAAAAAAATCAAGGGCTTTGGGGGGACCGGACCCCCCCTCTTGTGTTCACCACTGAGTTCAGTATTTTGCGCTAAAACAATCTTTGTACAACTATACTTTTGCAAGGGTAATTCTTCGATTATCCACAGCTGAGAAAATCGAGTGGTCTTCCTAATCCTTTAAAATATTCCAGCTATTTAAGTAATTGACATTATTTTAGATATCCTTCCTTATTGATATCTCCATATGTATTCAGCAAGCAGAAGTTTTAATAGAATTAGATTAGTGAAAAATATATTGGAATGAATTTGCGAATTTTAAGAATATTTACTTGCCAACAATATTGAAAATTTATATTTGAGGTCGCAATCATATTTTTTAATTGTTTCATAATCTTTAACTGTTAACTTTAATTTTCTTATTAAATTTTTACTACCACCCCTTAAATCATGCCAAATCATCCTCTAATGCTCAACATCAACCTTTCTGATAGGGGATTAAGACCTCATCTGAGATCATGTGCCCCGATGATCATTCTACCCATTTTGTACCCATATTGAAAATTTAAATAATTCCATGCACTTCAAAAATCATACAGTGAGAAATATTTTTATTAAAACCATTAAAATTAATAACCTCTATACACTCATGGATAGTATTGCCATGTGAGAAATGTTTTTAAGCGTATCCGTCCTTTAAATTAATTTTAATTAAAAGTATTACTTAGATTATATATATATATATATATATATATATATATATATATATATATATATATATATATATATATATATAATCTAACTACAAACAAATATTGCACAGAGAAATTTTACTTTAGTTAAAATACTATTAAATTTTTAAAAAAGTTTTGGGCAGTTTTTGTCACAATTTTACTTTTTAATGTTTAATTTAAAACATTTTAATTCATATGCATTTTAATTCATATGCATTTAATTATACAATGGAAAACTGTACGCAGACGGGTTCAGTTTAATATATATATAAAAAAAATTCTCAGCGTAGAGTAAAAACATGACATGCAAGAAGTGATATATTTAAAAAAGGAGTGAATTAACAAGAAAACTGTTAAGTAAAGGCAACCGTTCCTTAAATTTATATTCAATTCATTCAAGTGAAATTAAACAACAAATGTTCTATTTTGCTCCATTTTTTTTCTTTTTCAAAAACAATAAAACTACCTTGAAAGACGATTTTGGTATTCTTGTTTGTAAAATAAAAACTAGGAGAAATGTTAAGAGAAAAAATGTGCTATGTAAAAGCAAATAAGTTTTGAAACCGAGAATCGTTTCCCCCTTAAACACCTGAAATTATTTTATTCTCATGACTGAAAGGCTTAGTTGGAATTTTTTGTTAGTTCATCGGCTGTGATCTTCACACAATATTCAGCTGTATTTGTACATGCTTAAGCGAAGCATAAATAAATCTAGCAGTGTCTTTCGTCAAATTTAAATTAAATGCCAGAGTCTGTCTGGAATGGGTTTTATATACAAGACTGTATACTGTAGATTTTGACGAGTACCAGTTAAATTTCTACTTCGCTGTATTTTTAACCATATTACCATTCTTTAAAAAAATACTCATCCTACAATTATGTTATTTTGCCAGAGAGAATGCGATAGTGAATTTTGAACTTACTATAAACCATCATTAATCTGGACTCCATTTTTCGAACGTCGCATGATACTGGACAGCCATTAAAAATTCATAATTAATACACTGAAAACCTGACCTGCAATGTGTTGAAAAAAGGTTTTATTTCTACCTTATGCGTATCATAAGTAATGCATTGATTCAGTGGCGTAACATACACAGGATTGTAGGAGGCCAAAATTCCGCCTGAGGCCAAACACGTATCCTTCGAAAGATTCAGTTTGGGGCACAAAATCTGACTTTGCAGGGGGCTCTAATGTTCTTCGTTATGCAACTGCATTGATTCTAATGCTCTCTAGTACAATCAATGGAGTAACGTACGCTCGTGCAACCCCCTCATCACGGGGGAGGGGAAGTGGCAGGTTTCCTGGGTACCCAAAGCATGACAAACGCCAAGTACGTATTTAACCAATTTATAAAATAAAAGCTGGTATACCCGTGCGAAGAACGGGTATTAAATTGAAAAATTAAATAATACAGATTGAAGGATAAAGAAGTTTTTAATGAGTTAATTTTACGTGAATTGCAAATTAAACAAAAGAAGCTTTTTGCATATCTCAGCTGTACAAAAAGAAACCAAAACATATTTGTTAAATTTTAAGTCTGTGAATCTAACAGCTGATAAAGGATTTTTTATCTATAACTCCCTGTAACTCTCTTGTCAGTCGATTTTTGAAAACACCTTCCTAAACTGATCTCTGCTCAGCAAAAGTAACACATTGTTACAAATTTTGTGTAATGAAAGCTTAAAAATAGTGTAAATAATTTATATCTGGAAGTGTAACACATTAATATTACTTTCTGCTGTATTTATTTTATGTTAAAATCTTGCCACCACCTCCCTTCGAAATCTAGTTTTAATATGAAATAAAAAAAATAGTGATTACACTGATCAACGGAATAAATTAAAAGCGAGCGCGCACTGAGGCAGGGCTTAGACCAAACAAAAGGGAAAGTTTTGCTTCCCACAAAAGATAGATACGTATATGTGGTCGCGGGCTTTTTTGCAGGTGGCAGAATTTTTTCCTACTTTCTTGGCAGTTATCATTATATTTTGGAAACTTCACACAATATCTTTTTTAAATTATAGCCTATGTGTTATTCTGATGTATAAGCTATATTATTGTTAAGTTTCATTAAAATCCATTCAGTTTTTCCGTGAAAGAGTACCAAACATCTATACAAACTTTCGCGTTTATAATATTAGTAATTCTGACTTTGCTAGGGGGCTAGGGCTAATATTCTCCGCTATGCCGCTGAGAGCAATTACTTATCAGCTTATTTTGTATTGCGAAATGTTTTCTTTTTACTGTATAGAAAGTTTACTGCGTTCCCTGTCTCATTTTAAGGTAAATTTTATTCGGACTTTAATTAATCCAGCTGATCATTAATCCGTACTGATAGGGATTCTAGAGGTTGTACTGTATTTAGGTTTCTTGAGTGTAAGAGAACGAAGTATAATGGGGAGCAGTTGCACATAAAAATATCAAATTTGGTGGTATTCGTCAAAACCTGACAAAAGCGATACATAACATATTTGTATAATTATAACCACAAAAGCAAATTTGTAAATAGAAAAATAAATCAAGATGTACACCTTAATGCAGTGTTTCTCAAACTTTCAATGCTTGCGACCCAATTTTCAATCTTAATTTTCATCGCGCCGCCCTTCACACAATAACAATGTATTGAATGCAATAATAATGCACTTAGACGTCAAAAGTACACAATATGATTTTAATCATAAACCGTACAAATGATCAAGATAAGTATTTAATTTTGTATATTAAAAGCCTACGTGAATCACTAGTAATTATTAAACTTGTTCTTCACTTTGAATTGAGGGATTAGTTATCAAATACATTGAATCTCAGCACTGATACATTTATAACTCACATTAGAGACATTTATAAGTATATTATATAAGTGTAAACGTATATTTTATTTTTATTATGCCCGAGTGTATATTTTGTTTTGCTTCATTTTAGTAAATTTGTAATTTTTTTAAATCCTTTATTTTTGACTTTTCGGTATGCTCGCCCCCCCCCCTTGTAGGGTTATCACACCCCTCTAGGGGGCGCGCCCCACAGTTTGAGAAACGCTGCCTTAATGATTATAATACATTCTCTAAAAGGTATCTTTTCCATATTTAATGCGTTAAATTAGATGCTAAAGATAGTTGATATCGAACTTATATTCAAACAATAAGGTTATAATAAAATTAAGGTTTTGCCAATTACTATCTAACAATCTAAAATTATCGGATTAAATGCTTGTTCCTTGTGTTGATCAAAATTTTTAAAACATGAACGCTTGAAAGTTTTTTAATGATAATTAAATGTAACATTTTAACTTATCTCGTTTTATGTAGCATCAGAGACGAAATTAGTTTAATTTCTTGAACACTGATTAGTTTGTTGAAAAATATTGTTGAAAATATTTTTTATGTTGAAAGTTTCATTAAAGCTTAGATGAATTTTTTTTAAATTATATATATTCCTTTAAATTTTAATATTCTTTTTTACATAAATATTTTCAATTTTGTGTATATTTTGTAAGAAGCAATTTGTAAGAGATAAGCCCGTCTTTTTATATATACTTAAATCTTTAGGTATGGAAAATTTCTATTGCTTTTGAAAATGTTCGTAGCCTGCTATTACTACTTTAGGAAAGAATTGTCTAGCGAAACGTGACTAGTATTTCATATTTTACCACGAAAAATTTTGATTTAAATTAATGAAAAAATAATTTTCGAGGAATTGGTTTTTTATAATACGCGAAGAATTAGCTAACCAATAACATGGAATGATTTCCAATTATTTCTGTCCATTCTTTTGCTGAAACTGGAGCTTTAATTTCAAAAATGTTTCAGATCCGATAAAAGAGCAATAATCCGATAGCCCGGTCTAACACGATTTCAAGAATTGTTTTATCAATGAAAATCACCATACGTATATAAGGTGACCATTTTTTTTACAATGAAAAGGAGGATCGCGTGCACGAAAAATTTAAGAACAAGTTATAACGTAAGTACATGAAACATTTTATTAATTCAAATAAAAATACACTGATTACACTTGGATTCATTTTAATTATTTACTTAGACGAGTATTGCCCATTGAATGATAGTTTTGTCAATATATCATTTTCTAATACACATTGGAAATTTCGGAGCAAAAAATATCCTTCACACTGAGTTTTAAGGTAAGTATTGCAGCTAAAATATCGACATTCACTCTTATGTCTCACTTTTCCGAAAATCATTTCCAATTGAAAAACTTTCTGCATTGGTTCTAGGGAAGCACAACGTAAATTCAACAAGAATAACTAAATTATCATATGGAAAGTGTTCATTTTTAAAATGGTTAAGTATTTCCACCCATCTTTTGTCAATTTCGGCATGCTGATTTTCCAATTGTTCCATTTTATTAGAATTTAAATATACATTTAGTCTTCTTTCAATTTCAAACAGACAATTGGCATTGATTTTAGTATCAGGCATTTCTTTCGTTAAAAACTCAACGTAATGTTCTATATCTGCCCAATTTACATGAGACAAAGTCAAAATATGCCATTGAAAACTGTTATTTCCTGTGCTATTTGTTTCAGACCATTCTTCGATATATTGGAAAAATTTTTGGTTCATCTCTGAATAGAGATTAATAGATGAGTTTTTAAAACATTGAAAAGGAGGACACTTTTCAAGGAAGGACAGAACCTATAAAAGGAGGACGGGTGGTCACCTTACCATTAGGGTTGCCAGATGTGATCGAGAAAAAAACCGGACAACTTTTAATTTTTTTATTATGTCATAAATATTGCTGAAAATGACAAAGAAGCTTACAATCTACTTATTTGTATATTTGGCATTTGATGACACTGCTTTTAACAAGGGTTTATTGGTCGAAATGGCATCTTTTAATTCAGTGCAACTAGAGCTTATATTGAAAAAAATGCACAATTCACTTTTTACTGTATTTACAGCGAGACGATTTCTTTCGTTAGTCCATACGTTTCCCATGGCGGTGAAGATACGTTCCACAAAAGCGATGGATACAGGAACACTGCACACAAACTGCACAATTTTCAGCAGATTCGGTGCTTCTTTTTGGAAAAATTTGCACCACATTTCAATTGAGTTACCTTCGAGTTTGAGTGAAGGAAAAACACTCTGAAGTGCAGCCAGTGTTCATCGTAAATCTGTTCAGGGGGAGTTTGCTGCTTCCATGGAGATACTGACCATAGTTCGAGCAGTTGATCCAGCGTGGGCAATCTTCCGCATTCGAGATTCAAACAACTGAACGTTTTATAATTTTGGTTTTCAAATGGATACCACTTCTGTGTAAGCTAGAGCTCGGTGATACGCATTTGTAGCGTTTTTAGTAAATTTTTCAACTTCATGGTCTGGAAGATGGCCCTTTTTTAATGCCACATGGACTTTAATTCCGAAATATTTGTCATTTATTTGAAATTGTGTCGTGAAATTTCACCATTATGTTATGTAGATTAAATGCTGCTGTGGTATGTTTCTCTACCAACAGAATAATTTTTTGAAAAAAGAAGCCATAAAGTTATGAGGAAATACAAATATAGTCCATTATAAGTAGGATTAGCTTCACCTAAAAATTTCGTTTTCTTGGTCTGATAAGATAGCGTAGAGAGCCGTAGGGCAATTATCAGAACCTCGTTCTATGAAGTACCTTTTCAATGGCCCCCATGATGAAAGCATCCTATCAAGAGCATTAAATAAACTAAGCCACCTTGTAGGAACGTGACGAATGACTTCTCTGTATTCGCTTTCGAAAAATCAAAGCACTCCTTCAAATCTTCTCGTTTCTTAGCGGAACAAGAGAACTTTGCAAATACTTTCAGCACTATATTTTCGACATCAACAGGCATTACTTTTAATGCATTTTTTTAGCGCAGTTATGAAATATGTGGTCATTACAGTGAGCAGCAATTATGTCGTTGTTTTCTTCAGACTTCAATTTTTGAAAATGGAATTATTGACTCCAAAATTAACAGACGCGTTGTCCGCTCCATATGCTGTTACTCTATTTTCATGGGAGTCGTGATTTATCCATGACTTCACATAGATGTTCCTTAATAGATGTTGAATCTTCAAATGAGTCTTCGTAAAAATCCAATATTTTATGGCATATGCCGCTTTTTGGTGAGAAATATTGAATAGCAACTGGAAAATTTTTTTCTAATACCTTTATTTGATGCATCAGTCGCTACCGAAAAGGGAACATCATTCTTTAAATCTTCCTGCACAGGTTCCATTGAATACGGAAACAAAACTTGGTTTACCAAAGCTGTACATTTAGTGCGTCCTCCTGTCATTTGCTTTACGATATCTGAATCGTTTATCACTTGTTTTAATACTTTCAAGGAGCAATCTTGAGCAACATAAGAAATGTGGTGCTTGATATACTATGGTAAAACTCAGTTAATTCGGCAATATCAACTTTTTCACTTTGGGCGCTGCCTTTTGGTGTAAAGACTTCATTCGGGGAGACATGGCTGCAGCACTTTCACACTCTTTGTGCTTCTTTGCCTCAGCGTAGTGGGTAACTGCTTTTAAGCCATCATAAGCTACAGTGAACGAATTTTTGCACAATTTGCAATAGCCTTTTGTGTTTTCATCGCATTTATTTAACCAAACAAAACGCGATTCTCAATCAACATTATAATGACAAACTCTTCTTGTTTTCTTAGTTGGAGTTCTCTTGCTGTTAGATGCTTCCTTGTCTTCCATTTTGGCACACACATACACGACCATGACAGCGACACAAATAATAGGAATCGAATATACCCACAACAAGAACAATTATGGACTGACAGCGACTCCCCGCTACCGGCCTCTTTCCCCGTCGGAGCTTGGAGGGGAAGAGTGGAAGAGGAAGGTCGAGAGTCCGAATCGAATCCGAACCGAAGGTGGCTCTGGCTGCGCAATCCTATCCACATGCACACGCGTGTCCAAACCATGTAGATATACACCTAGGTACCCACAATCCTACTCGTTGTGTTAGTTGTCTGCCCAAAGCACCAGATATTACGCAAAATGTATTTAAAACCGGACATTCTTTTGTCCGGTTTACCCAGATTCTCTTGACTGGACTAACATGAAGAAAACTGGACTGTCCGGTCGAAAACCGGACATCTGGCAACCCTACTTACCATATACGATTATAGAATGAAGGAGGTTATTGCCAAATGCAACCGGGCCTGAAAATGCGAACAAAGTGCACTATGGGCTTCATGGTTAAGGTGTTTTCGTTTTTATTAGTGCTCAAAATTACGAATCGCGTGCGTCGTAGAACGTTCAGAACGTTCATCGTTCTGATGCAATGGTGATAAAAACCAAACTAAGCATAAATTATTAAGTTTACAATATTACATCTATTATAACATTTCATTCCATAGCTCTAGAATCAGTGGCGTAACGGAGAATATTAGGGTCTCCCTGCAAAGTCAGGTTTTGGGCCCCAAGACTGATCTTACAAAAGGGTATTGTGTCAGTTAGACTTTGGACCTCCTAGAATCCTGCCTTCCCCCCAGCAATGCGGGGGTGTACGTTACGCCACTGTGTTGAACCAACACTTGAAACATGAGCTTTTGCAGACATTTAAGGGTGTTTTGAAACCACGTTGAATCTGAAAATTATACGTAGTAAACAGTGGCACACACAAGGGTGGGGTCCTGGGGATCCGAACTCCCCCCCCAAAAACCCTTGATTTTTTTTCCGATTGATTTTAATTCTATGTATATAATAAGTAAAATTTAATTATTTGTTATTGATGATTAATTTTATTAATTAATGCTAATTATTTATTCAATAATTAGTTTTTTAATGTATTTTGTTTCCGAAAATCGACAAAATCAAAAGGAGCATGATACAAGAATGGTTAACTTTCGACCCCGGACCCCCTTGAAAATTTGTGTGCGCTACTGGTAGTAAATGAAAGTGGTGGCCATATAATATTGAAATATTAAACCCACGCACACACGTTTATTCTAGGACATTTTTCCGATATCGTCAATCATTCCCTTAGAACAGTGATTCTCAACCACAGTGCCGCGGCACTTTTGTATGCCGCCAATTTTTTTTTAAGAAGTTATTAATTATACTCTGAAAAAATTATAAAAACCGAATCATTCTGCAGTTTTATAGAAATAAACGGAGGGTATTCGTGGTACATGTAACTTATTCTTTCGTGGATAGATGGAAGATAAGTAAAATTCTTTTAAACTTATTTTATTGTTAGTGTGCCGCCAAATTTTGAAATTGTTAAGTGTACCGCATCAAAAAGTTGAGAATCACTACCTTAGAAGATTAATTGCTACTAATACTATATTAAATATATAAATTTCAACAAAAAAATACACAATCCATTACTAAAGATATACTTTGTATTATCACTTATATAAGTTACAAATCACAATCTTTTTTCCCTGTTATATTCAGTATTTATATAAAAAATAATTATCAATTTATATAAGTGTATAAAATACGATACCTGGAAGCACTTAAGTATATTGCTTTTGAAATAAATAAGTCTATGCTAACTTTTTCTAAACTTTCGTCTTTTATTTTTTAATTTGTTTCCTGGGCAAATTATATAGTTTGAAAGAAATATCAGAAAGAAGAATTTTTTAAAGTTAACAGTTAGCACCTATTATGCCTAACAGTTTTAAGCGATTATGGTTAAATCGTTCGAGTGAAAAACAGTAATTTTGGAGCTAATATACGGAATAAAAGTATCAAATTCTACTCAGTTGCGAGCTTTCGCAACTCAAACATGAGTCCGCTAATCTTGGAGTATGAAATCTAGCATATTTTTCTGGAAATGCTTAGCACATTTGCGCAGACCTATGTAATGAATGTTCCTTGTGACCCGTAGTCAAGGACAGCTCTTATTTGTTTTGTCTGGCCGCGCGCGCAGTAGAATCGCGTTCACGGTAACACATGCCGCCGGCAGAAGTGCAAAAGATGCTAGTGTGAAATTTATGGAAAGCTCATTTGCATTTACTTGAATAAACTGATCGGCTGCTGTCGCCAATTGATTCAACATGAGTGCATTGAGATGTGAGTGTTTTGACATAGCATTCTTATGAATATTATTTTTTTTATAAGCTTGAATAGTGTTTCGCTTTACTAAAATGTCATGTAAATGAAGAACCGCATAAAGAATTGAAGAATTCATCAAAAAGAAAAATTTATATTTAACTTTTTTATATGAATTGTTTCCGTATCAAACACCCATGTCTTAAAAATAAATTAAAAACTTTTCGTACTTAATATATTACGTATAATGAAGTACATCTATAGAGAAATACCTCAAAAATGGGAACAATTTTCTGCTACTTTTTTTATGTCTATACTTCTATTGAAGCATGTTAATGAGAAGAGATGGGATGATATATGAGTACTTCGTAGCTCTGAATATAAATAAAATTCCCTTTATGAAGAAGGGAAGGACTAGAAACTAAATACCAATATTAGGATTTTGTCTCAAAAGCTTTTTGCAAAAAGTCTTTAAGACCATTTTCTTCATTGTTTTATGTGCGTTTCGTAGGCTTCCATTCAGTCTCATTGTTCTTGAAAAAAAAGTTTTGTATTTTAAAAATATTATTTTGTAAATGTTCAAAATTTTAATAATTTTTCATTCGATTTCAATAATTTTTTCTCTCAATGGTTAAATGTTAGTACATAGTTAAATCTTCTTTGCTGTTAGATGATCTAATAAATTTTAATAATTTTAACGAGAGCCGCCACTACTGAAACGGCTATCCCACTTGGGGATTTGCCGTGTCTGCGAAGGCTAAGTTGCCAATATGCAGCCCATTAGGGTGAAAAAGATAAGTAGACTGAAACTCTTTGACTATCAAAACACTAAAAAAATATGGAATAAATAGTCTTCAGAATAGTCTGTTAGTCCCAAAACATACTAGGTCAGCAATTAATATCCGACTTGTAACTTTAAGTAATTAGTAATTTGTATTAAATGTAGTATATCGTCGTTGTCAAACCAATATCTGCTATGAGCACTTTTTGGAGATTTCGACATTTTGGCTATTACTAAGAGACCAAACGTCCTCCCTTAGGAAGGACAGTCCTCCTTTTATAGGTTCTGTCCTTCATCGAAAAGTGTCCTCCTTTTCAATATTTTAAAATTGATCTGCTAATTTCTATTTTCAGAGATGAACCAAACATGTTTCCAAAATGTCGAAGAATGGTCTGAAACAAAATATCACAGGAAATAAGTTTTCCATGGTGTTTTTTGACTTCATCACAAGTAAATTGGGCAGATATAGAAAACTGTGTTGATTTTTTATCAAAAGAAATGCCTGATATTAAAATCGTTGACAATGTTTTGTTTGATGATTTTAAGACTGAATGTACATCTAAATTATAATAAATTGGAACATCAACATGCTGAAATTGATAAAAGATGGGTGGAAATACTTAACCATTTAAAAAATGAACACATTCCATATAAAAATTTAGTTATTCTTTTTGAATTTACGTTGTGCTGCCCTGGAACTAATGCAGCAGTTGAAAGTTTTTTTTTTTCAGTTGGTAATGATTTTTGAGAAGTGACTAGTGAGAAATCAAAATTGAATGTGTTAATATTTTAGTTACAGTTCTTACCGTAAAATTCAGTATGGAGGATATTTTTTGCCCGAACTTTCCGATATATTGAAAAAATGATGTGTGTGTGTGTTGACAAAAATCAAAAAAAAAATCTTTTAATGGGAAAAATACTAGTTTAAGGTAATAATTATAAAGAATGTAAGCGTAATTAGAGCATTTTTGTTTCAATTAATAAAACGTTTCATATATTTAAGTTGTAATTTTTTTTCTTAAATTTTTCGTCCTCCTTTTCATTGTAAAAAATGGTCACCTTACTATTACGATTAGTTTACAAACCAAATTTTCATATAAAAAGACTGCTGTATGCAGTGGCGTAATGTACATACCCCCCATCGCGGGGAAGGGACCCAAAGCAAAGTTGTTTATGATTTTGCAATTGTTAGATCCGGCTTGGGGTCTAAAACCTGACTTTGCAGGGAGGCCCTAATATTCTCCATTATGACACTGGCTATGTGAGACTCAAAGCATTTTATTCGGTGAACTGTGGTTGCTAAAAAAAATTACTGTGCTTCAGCCAGAATATTGTCAAATAAAAGTATCTCAAAGCAGTAGCGCACACAGGAATTTTTCAAGGGGTGGGGGGAGGGCCGGGGTCGAAAGTTCGCCATTCTTGTATCATGCTCCTTTTGATTTTGATTTTAGGGAACAAAACGCAGTAAAAAACTAATTATTAAATAAATAATTAGCATTAATTAATAAAATTAATCATTAATAACAAATACTTAATTAAATTTTACGTACTATATACTTAGAATTACAATCAATCGGGGAAAAAAGTCGAGGGCTTTGGGGGGTCCGGACCCCCAGGACCCCCTCCCTTGTGTGTGCCACTGTCTCAAAGTCATACTTTTTGCATATAGCAGATATTGGTTTGACAACGAAGATATATGAAAATGTCTTTCGTGAAAATAAAATAAATCTAATAGCCCCTTTATTAATTAGATTTTTACCTAATTAGCTGTCAAATGTTTTTTTAATAAAAATTTTAATAATTTAATATATAATGTTTCTCACTTATTTTTGAATATATATTTTGCATTCCAGTTCTGTTTGAAACTGATTATCAGATTCATACATACATAACTTTGAATTCACTCATAAATTGTCAATTAATTTTAAATAGGCATTGAATACTGTGTCACAAAATTTCAAGTTGAAATATTGGTATGGGAAACATGTTCGTAACGAATTCAATTATATTTGTATCTATGACGAATTAGAATAATTCTCGAAGTATAAGAATTTGTTTAATGAGTCGGATTTCTCGCAATTAATTGAAAGATAAGCAACTATTTCCATTGTTTTGAATGCTTCCTGAATCAAAAGTATAGTTTGTTCAATTGCATTTTCCTCCTGTAATATTATCAAGTATAAAAACAAGGCTTAACTTTATAGCACTGATTAACGTTTAAAAGTTGATTAACCCAGATTATGCTGCGATATAAATAAATTTTTAAATATTTCATATTTGTACGAAACTCATTCGATCAAGATATTTTATTTCGTTTATTTACACTTATTTCGTCCGGGAGGGAATTAATGTTTTTATAATTAAATTTAAATTTGTGAAGAGTGAATTTTGTATGCATGAAAAATGTTTGAAATAGATTAGCAAAAAAAAAAAAAAAAAAAAAAAGAATCTAATAAAACCCAAGTTCTTCAAAATTGAATTCAAAGTTTAGCAATACGTAAC
>BMAU01014760.1:0-87147 GCA_019973935.1 Trichonephila clavipes
TATGATTGGTTTATTTCTCAACTTTAAAAATTAAAAAAAAAAAAAGAATCGGTAATTATGTATATATATATATAATATACATACAATATTCGCCGAGTGTAGTATTTTGTCGAGTGTTAGCAGAGTTTCATTAATACATCTTCAGTGAACAAACATCTTCTTTATTGTGACGCACACATATCAAAAGTTTAGGACGAAATTACTGTACATTTTCACGTTGATGAGACACACAAACTGGCGACGATTATAAAGCAAAGTGAACAGGAGACAAGCAACGGCAACATCTTGGAGGACACAACGCAAAGACACAAAAAGCAGCTATTTACATTCTTACATGATGATGGCAAAGAGGAAGAGAGCGGGATTATATACACACAAGAAGTTTGGTTTTATACCAACAGTGCAAGCGCGCGATGATTGCGTAATCGTAGTTCTGATTGGCTAGAATGGGCGGGAAAGGGATTTATGATGTAATAATATTAGTCGATTACGATTAAGATCAGGGTGTTAGTTTCGAACCAAATAGTTAAAAGATTGTTTGAATAGTATTAAAAGAGTTAATTAAAAAAGATGCTAGAGAGAATTACACACACACACACATTAAATAGAAACAAACGAGATGTCAAATCAGTATAATGATACCTACACACCTCGATTTAAAAATACAAACACAATCGTACTTCAATTTAACAAATTCATTGGAACCGAACATTTTGTCCATTAATTCGGGGTTATTTGTTTTAACGGAGTGTAAAAGAATTACAACTTTTTAGCTCTTACTTTTTGGAAATTCTATGATAAGTAACTACACACAAAATATCCATAGTTAGAAATTGTACACTTATTATTCAACAGCTAAAAGTACTATCAGTGAATTATAACACACCTGCTAATTGGAAATTTTTAAACATTGACTAAAAATGTGTCCCATTCTTTTCGATTCCTGACTCGAAAGAGCTTATTTTCCTCATACAGAAAAGAAAATACTCGGACACACATTTTCATCTATTGCATATAATATTTTTCACAGATTCTACAAAACATGTAACGCATTAGAAAACGCAACATTTTTAATAAGGGGTTTCATTATCGAATTTCTGCGTTAAGAATTGCTACTCATTGGGTACGATAAATCAACAATTTCGTCAACTGTAGGTGCACAGATAGGCAGTCTGTCATCATAAATGTAAGAAGTGGGATGAAATAAGAAAGGGAATTAATTATCCTATTCAAAACTCACGTGATCTGTTACACTCACGACTCTATACCTGTAATGCCTAATAATGGCCCGTATCTTTTCCCTATCGAAATCTGCTGCAAACAAGAAGTCTTTTCTGTTCCGGACTAAAAATGTCATTCGAAAAAAAAAATCCAATTTTTTAATACAAACTAATAAAAAAAATTCCAGATGTTGAAATTATTTTTTTAGTTTGAGGTTTATTGTTTGTTAAACAGAGTTTTTATTTTCATTTTAATCGGGGAAAAGAGAAGACACAGTTAAATAGGGGTTCGTAAAATCGGGGTTTAACTGTATATCAAACGCTGTAATTTGACTTTTTATGAACAATTTAAATGTTTGAAACACCCCATCAGTTGTAAGAGAACTTATTCACTAGCAGTGGCGTAGCTAGTTCTGGAGTGGGCGCTGTATCAAAATTCCTTCGGGGCCCTTTTTAGGTACATGAGAGCCCTGTTATTGGGAATGTAGTTACACCTGTTGGAGTCTCCCGTAGCTTGGGGGCACCGTATCATTGATACGGCTGTAGCTACACCCCTGTTTACTAGATCAAACTGACCTTTGTAAATTCAGTAACAATTTTGATTCATATTAATATGTGTCGCAGCAAAATGGAAATCTTTTATGTTTATATTCCAGTTAAGACGACAGTTTTAAAGATACTTTTGGTTGTAATTTTATGAAAGAACAAAACGTAGAAGTATGTGTAAAATGAATAGTAGTACAAATAAAATGGCCTAAACAAAGATAATATAATTAAAATATAAGCTGTAAAGGTTTGCTTGACGCGTCAGGGTGTGGAAAAGATGGAAGGAAGACTAGCCATATTAAAAATAACTCAATTTATTCTCAATACCAACGACAACAAAATTCAAGAAACCAAAGTTAGAGAAGCTCCCAAATACCAAAAATGGAAAGCAAAATTAGTGAGATATGAGAAAACTTGAAATAATTAGATCACTTACGTCTAGTCAATAGCTTCTACTTCTTAGCTACCTAATCTAGTCTAAATCCTAGTAGACAGATCGTCAACTTTAATATTACAGTAATCAGCTGCTAAATATCTATGCCCAGTAGTGCACACAGGAACTTTTCAAGGGGGAGGGTCCGGGGTCGAAAGTTTGTGACAAACCTATACGGAACTTTATCACTAACCTTCTGAGTCATCTTTTAGTGAAATTTAATTCCTTACCTATTTCCAATCAGCTCCAAAAAATAGGACAGGATTCCTTGTTATATATGTAGATTAGATAAAGTATTTAAGTCAAACGGAATAGTAAAGCAAAAGGAAGTAGGAGAGAGAGATTGAAGCAGAAAAGGTATAATAGTGAAGTTAGAGATTTGTTATTGAAGATTTCTTGGTGGATAATTTAATCTCAAGAAGAGTTGAGATTCTGTGTGGTAAAAATATTGGTTTATATTTAAAGTCTTGTTAAAGTTTTATATTAGGAGTGAGATTAAAGTTAAATGTTCAATAGGAACATCATTGAATATAATTCTGGGATCTCTTATCGCGGTAATCTCTGCGTGATCGATATTTTAATTGTTAATTAATTGTATCATTAAATATTTAAGTTTATTTAAAGGAAAGTCCCTTTTAAACCTCATATAACTATTAAGATATATTTGTTAATAAAAGTCTTTGATTCTATTTGGAAAAGATAACCAAATAAAGCAAGTTATTTATAAAAATGGCTACTGGCTCTTATCTGACTCCAAATTATTCTTGTTCTCAAAGTGAGATCCAAGGGGATCTTCACAAGTTCACCATTCTTGTATCATGATCCTTTTTTGATTTTGTCGATTTTCGGGAACAAAAGACAGTAAAAAACTAATTATTGAATACATAATTAGCATTAACTAATAAAATTAATCATTAATACCAAATACTTAATTAATTTTTACGTACTATATACTTAGAATTATAATCTATCGGAAAAAAAATCATCAAGGGCTTGGGGGAGGGGTCCGGACCTTGTGTGCGCCACTGTCTATGCCTCATTTCAAGTCTCATTAACCACTGCTCCCGTTAGCACACTCAGTCTAACCTATCTCTCTCCTTCTAACCTCAAAGTTTCCATTTTATATACAAGTCTTAATTTGCATGGTCACATCTTCTTCGGGAGAAAACTTTATAATATAATAATTTTAAAGACCCAATACTTCCCAAAAGAATTAGTTTTAAAAGGAACGCGGATAGACCCGTCACAAAGTGACGATATTTCAGTTTGAAGGAATAGAGGTGATAAAAGTTAATGAGATATTTGCTATACAATTTATGTCAGGACGAATTGTAGAGCAATGAGAGGAAAAATATTGGAATGTTTTAAACTCATGATATTCATATTGAGCTGTATTGCTTAAAGTTTAATTTAAGTACTTGTATTACATAAAATTATTAGCAAAAAAAAAATGTTTTCAAATAACTTCAAAATACTATTTAAAATGAGATTTACTATCAAAAGTGTTTAGAAAATAATCTCCTTAACTTCAAACAGTAACGTTATATATAGTATATATGTTTTGAATTTTTAATATTGCTATATTTTGAAAAAGAATATTGTTTACACCTGAAAATGTTCATATTTAATACCTATGATGTAATTTATAAGTATTTTAGATAGCGTTGTATTTATATCTTATGTTTCAGACTCTTTTTTTCTTTCTATTTTATTTATTTATTTGCTGATATTCACGTGTGCGATGAATTCACACTTAAAATAATTTCGTTCTTCTTAATTTTGTTTGAAAGTTTTAGAAGATTTAGTCGATAACAACGCTTAAATTGTAAAGAATTATTTATGCGTTGCAAATTTTAAGACCTTTTGAATACAGAATGCAAATTCCCTTGCCGAATTGTTCTTACATTTTCCTTCAACTGTGACACAAAATACACCACCTGTAAGTATAATACATTTCTGCTGTTGGGATTCCAAATTTTTAAATATTTGGTGAAATAACACAGCTTATGAATTTTTTGTTTAAAATTCATCTACTGGTGAAACTGATCATGAATTTTGATTTAAAATTCATTTACTTAGGTTGATTTTAGTTATGTTTCTTAGCGATTAAATACTGCTGAATCAAATGAAACAACGTTCTTTAATATTTATTTCAACAGGAATAATAATATTTATTGATAATGCTTTGAGGAGTGTTGAACATTAATTATATTTAAAAATTTTCTTTATGATCATTTACTGACTTTTTATATATTATATATATAATATGCTAATATAATTTATTTAAATATATATATATATATATGCTATGCTGCTGCTATAGATATATATAAATGCTAATATATTTATTAAAAATTTCATCTTTTTCACTTCTATGTTTTAAATGCCTCAAATTTTAATGCGAGGATAAACGCAATTTAAATAAACAGCAATGAAATTACTATATGCTTATCCATTTATTTTCAACAAATTCGCGTCTTTACATAATGTTTTTTTTTCGTTCTTCTCAGGTGCCAAATTCATGAAATTCATTAAGCAAATTTTAGTATTATCCTAGCAATAGACAATATTATGAAAACTGTAGGGTTATAAAAATAAATAATATTGCTTAATTGATGCAATTTTCACAGAATTTTACTATCGAAGTAAAAGGTATTTAAATCAAATTATAAAAGCATCTTTCACTCTAACTCAAAGATATTTTTATTGCAAATATTAGTCTATCAATAATCGAGTAGGGGTAAAATGTCTTGTGAACTGATTTCTCTCAATATATAAAAAAAGTTTATCATGTTCCTGAAATTAATTTATTACGTACTATAGTTACAATGACAATGTTCAAGATAACTCACCAAATTGGCAATCCTGATTTTTCTCGTTTCGCAAACGCTGAATTGGCAACCATATGATTCGTTTCACATAATCACCAGTACGGTTGTAATAGTACATTATTGTAAGCTCTCTCATACAAAATATCTCAACGATTGCCGTGACTGGAGATCGTTGCATCAGAAAAAAAAGCAAGTTTATCAAAATCTGAGAATTTTATGAATGAAGTGTTGGACGTTGCAGCTGCAATGAGAAATTTAAGAGGAGCACCAAAAACAAATTTTGCGAAAAAAAACAAATAAATAAAACTACGTAACACATGTAAATTACAGTTTGAGTAATGAGTATGAACAGTTGCATAATTTGTACTACGGGAGGCAGACAGGGGGTACACCTCCTCCTAGATGTCCTTAAAATTATAATACAGCAGCATAACAATCTATTGGTAGTAATACAAATGAATATCGAAGAAATATGGAGAAAATTTTCTTTCGACGTTAATGGAGATATATTTGCTTAAACAAAACAGTAAATGAGTTAAAATTATGAAATGGCGTGATCATCAATGACAAACAATTACAGAGGAGAACTAAGTATATTGACAAATTGGCATTAGCTTACGGAAGTTTTATGTAGTAAATCTATTATATAATAAGAAACCTATCATCATTTAAATAAATGCACACTCATAATAGAAAAATTTGCTTATAATTTGCTTATTTGTTTGTATTAGCATTATTCACGCATTGGAATCTTAAACGAGGATTATGAATTTCTGAAGTTTCATCAGTTGAGCACGAAAAAACGAATTTGTGAGAATCCCCTGGATTTTCACCCGGACACCAAGATTGGATTGAGGCAAAGAACAACCAGACGACATTTTTAAAATAACAAATTTATATTTATTCACTTGAATCAATTATCAACCATCTAATTACAAAGATTAGTCAATATGCCTACGTCAATGTGATTGACCCTTACTATTAAATTAAATCACGAAATATGATGCTAATCAACTATTAAACTCAATTGAACGGGATTACTGTAATAAGGACCAAGAGATACACACCAATTTGAATTAATAGCATTCATTAACTTCCACTAACTTTGTATATATTTACTCTTATGATTTGATAATCTATATTTAAATCTCACCTTCCTTTTACTACCTCACTTTCAAGGCGTATCAAACTTTCCAACTGTAGGTCACTGCCTAATGATCAACGAGACGTTAATCGCACAATCAACTTGAATCTTCTTAGAACTCCGTCAACCTATATCTTGGCGTAATAGTCTGTCTGCTAACTTACAAAACTCTCCTTAAATACTTTGACTAATTTGCATATCCCTGTTTCTTCTTTTAGAGTTGGTTGGGAATATACACATGAATTTACAATCCCCAAAGACGCCAAGAGTATTTGTGATAAAGTGCCATTAGCAGATCCGTCAAAAATTGTTATCTTTTCTTTCCCTGAAACATATAAATAGGTTTAGCTTTATGTTCCCTCTTAAGCATCCATGCAATGAACTACCACCGATTTAGATATATTTATAATAGTGAACATCAAATACTAATTAAAGTATCCGACTACGTTTGGAACTATGATTTTACAAAAGTGTATAACTGGGTAATATTTATGATATTTAGTGTCGCTTAAATTAGAAAATGTATATAAAATTGTTTTAAGAATATTATTTCAATAAAAATTATTTAAGTACAGATTTTTGACAAAAAATTAACATAGAGTGACCCATTTTTAAAATACTCTCCTTTTGTGAAAATGCTTCTATTATAATAATATTTTGCCTGTATGTAGCTCAGACCTCTATACAGATGCTCAACTAGAATTTTTTGAAATATATATCTTACAAGGGTGGGTTTATTCATGTTTTTTACGACAACAGAGGGGAGATATGTTAAGAAAAAACGCTGATAATTATTTCAGTTGGTTGTAACTCTGAAAATAATGTGGTTTTTCAAAAAAATACCTCAGACTCTCTGAAAAAGTCTTTACTTTATGTAAACAAAATATTATTATTTTAGAAGCATTTTTTTTATAAAGGAGAACATTTTTGAAAAAAAAGGTTATTCTAAGTAACTTTTTTTGCAAAAATATTGTATTTAAATAATTTTTTTGTCAAAATGACCTTAAAACAATTTTTATACATGTATTCTAATCTAAGTGACACTAAATATCACGAAAATTATCTATTTATGCGCTTTTTAAAATCACGGTTCGAACGTAGTCGGATACTTTAAACCTTTCATAGGGCCATTTTTTCTCGTTAAAATATTTTTTAGAATTGTGGTGGATTTATAAAAAGAATAATTCCTCTAAATTATTACCTAAAATTACTTTAATTTTAAGACATTTTTTCGATGGGAAGTATGTTTCCCTTCGCCCGCTATTATCTATACAAAGGTGGGACATCTTTTTTATATCACATTACAAGATACTTAAAATATAATTTGTAAATACAGTAATACCTCGATTAACGCTACTCCGACTTACGCGAATTTGGAGTTACGCGATTTCAGATCTCGTCAATTCGTCTTTTGCTTAAGCGCTGCACAACTCGGTTACTTACTCACATCATCCTGTTAGTTTTGCTAATGTACATGTTCGGAAGAATGATGTGGATGTAACGATTAGCCAAAAAAATTTACTTTTTGTGTTATTTATTTCTTATCTACGGATTATGTGTTTGTTGTTACATGCTATAATTGTTATATTTTGTTTGTTATATTTACTCAGATCTAAGAGATAGCTATGTCATCCAAAGGAGAATAATCCCTGGGTCTAAAATCACTTTGGTCGTTAGATCCAAGTTCAATCATAAGATCGAATGACATTGTGATAGGAATTTGACAGAAAGCTTCAGATTAATTGAAGAAGGGTTACAAATTTTAGAAAATATTCTCTCAGAAGAGTGTATTTTTAAACAAAACAAGGAATAAAAAATTATTAGTATGCCACGAGGAAATTTTTTGGGAGAAAAAAAAATATCTTTGAGCTGGCTTTTCATTAAAATAACTTCGGTTTTGCAATTTTGTATTTGTGTTGTGTGTTGTGTGTGTATTTCTGTTGAACGAATTATGAGGTCAATCACTAACAGCCTTTTCGTTGCTTCAGTGAGTGAGTGGTTATTAGCATGCACTATAAAGCACCAGGACTATTGGCGACGGACCTCGTAATTTTGAACCTTGGTCATGTGAGGAGGACAAAACCGAAGCTAGCACCCCTCTTCGAACTACCACATCAAACCAAAGGGAAAACTTTGAGCCTCGATTCTTTTAACGCACACCAGTTCCCCTGTAAGGCGGGTCTTCTATGGCAGTGATCCGCAGCCCCGGTCCGCGGACCGGTACCGGTCCATGGATCAAATGGTGCCGAGGCCGCCTAAAGAGCATTAAGCTATTGCCATTTTATTTAAAGTGGCGCATTTCTCTAGGAGTTCCGTAACTTTCCACCGAAATCTCTTTATATCCCGTTAAATCACATTTATTCATTTTTTTGGTGTAACTATATTTCATTCTGAAGGCATATTTAAATATAACTAAAATTAAAATTGTTAAATCAAACAATCTAAAATATGAACAATCAACGTGTCCCACCCTCAGCGGGCAACGGTAAAATTATCAAACGTTGACCGGTCCACCGCATACGATAGAAAGGTTGCGGAGCACTGTTCTATGGTACCAGAACTGGACATCATGACACGCTGGCCATGCGTTGTGACCTTATCCCACTAAGATGCCATTGCCTCAAAGTGCAGGAAATTAATAAATAATCAATTATCCTACCATAAATTGGATAACAACTGTTTTTTGATTATGCAATAGGTGTAGCTTCTTCATAAGCTCAACAGCCTTTTACAGGCCAAGGCTGACTCACCGATCCTCCTCCAGTCGACTCAATCAGTCACGATGGCTTTCCATCGGTTGATTCCCATTAGTTTGAGGTCCTTTTGAACATCGTGTAGGTGGTCGTCCTCTATGTCTGGTCCCTTCAATTTTCAAAGTTACTTTTGGTAGGAAAAGCAACGGCATATTTGTACAGATGGCATAGGTGGAACTAATTGGTTAAAAATCATTTTCTTTTCCTATAACACACAACAACTAAGGGTGGGCCAAGGCTTTATTAAGAACCCTCTTCCATTCCGATCTCCATTAGAAACAGCTCTGCAATAATTAGTCACTCTCGAAATTTTAAAACTGTCCTCCCCACAATCAACCATCTCAATTTAGGCCTATCCCTGGTTCTAATTCCAATAGGTTTGTAATTAAAAATTCTGAAGGTCAAGAATGAGGGATCCACACGGCAGATGTGGCATACCAAGCTTATAAGACCAATCTGTGTTGTTGTTGTTGTGGATAATGCCACCTGCCTGACGCAGTCGAAAGACCAGCCCACGAAATTCATCATGGCAGGGGTCTAGAAGTACGCCCTGGGCCTTGGGCACCATACAGGTGACAGTACGAATTAGCTCGGCAAAATTTCCCGAAGGGATGATGACGACGACGACATCACCTATCTCCACCTCCACAATTTTGCCATGGGACTGGAGGGGAGGGAAATATTCTCAGTCCCCCTACACTCGTGATTCAGCCCACAAGACTTTCTCGGACCCACTGATTTAAAAGTACTTACTCGTGTGTACTCGGAGGTATTTGGTGGCATCGGGCATCGAACCCAGGCTTTCCGGTCTGGAGTCCGATGCTCTAACTACCAGGCTACCCACGGCGTGCGACCAATCTTGATAGATTTAGTGACATCTGCTTCCTTAAATAGTTTATGAAATTTTAAAATTATGTCGTTTTTTTTTTTTTGTCTTCACAATACATTATCACTCACAGCACCGAAGATATATCTAAGATCTTTTTTTTACTCAAAGATGGCTAGTTGTTTAGCGTGTGATTTAGTAAATACCGGTCTGATAATTTTTTTTTTTTTTTTTTTTTTTTTTTTTTTTGTAATTTTCGATGTCTTTTGATCAATTTTGACTTTAAGGTATCCGAATACGTTTGGGACCGTGATTTTAAAAAAGCACATAAATGAATAATTTTCACGATATTTAGTGTCACTTAGATTAGAATACATATATAAAATTGTTTTAAGGACATTTTGACAAAAAACATTTATTTAAATACAATATTTTGGCAAAAAATTAACTTAGAATAACCTTTCTTCAAAATGTTCTGCTTTTATTAAAAAAATGCTTCTAAAATGATATTTTGCTTACATAAAGTAAAGACTTCTCCAGTGAGTCTAAACTATTTTTTTTGAAAAATTCACATTATTTTCAGAGTTACGACCAATTGAAATAATTATTGGCGTTTTTGTCTAAAAATTTCTTCCCTTTATTGTCATAAAACATGGATGAACCCACTTGTATGTTATATATTTCAAAAATTCTAGTTGAACCTCCGTGAAGCCGTCTGAGCTATATATATAAAGGCAAAATATTGTTATGATAGAATTATCTTTCACAAAAGGAGAATATTTTTGGAAATCAATCATTCTATGTTCATTTTTTGTCAAAATAATTGTACTTAAATAATTTTTTTTGTAATACTATTCTTAAACAATTTTATATTCATTTTCTAATCAAAGTGACGCTAAATATCATAAATATTATCCATTTACACGCTTTTTGCAAAATCACGGTTCCGAACGTAGTCGGATACCTTAAGAAAGCTCTTAGATCTCTTTAGAAGGCAATGATTTAGTTAAACTTCAGTCTTCATTAATTTAAAATTATTTTCAATTAAATAAAAATTGTTAATAAAGTTGATGCCAACATTATTATATTCATTAGATAACAACTATTGTTGCAAAATTTTGTACCATAGTATTTCTTCATTGTAAAGAAGCCACGTAAGAAATCTTATTTGACACTTATCTGTTAATTGTTACCCCAAAAATAATTTCAAATATCCGTTCAGTTGCACATTGTGCATTGCGCGTGACCCAGAAATATAGAACTGATTGCATATTCATAATTGTTGCAATATATACAGGTAAAGGAAACAGGAAGATTGTTACGCTTATAAGTCAAAACATCTACTTGTTTTAAAAACTATTTTTCCTCATTGTCACTTAGCAAAACAATACTAATATGTTTTTGAGCTCACACAAGTACTAAGTGGATACAAATATTTTTTAAAAAAATACAGAGTGTATATTAATTACTTTCATTCTGTACGCTTCTGCCCTTACGTGCTTTTCGTGGAAAAATAATTCACAAAGTTAGTATATAAGAAAATAAGTAAATTGTTTTATATTTAATAAGTGATTATACATATTTTTTTACTTTTTCTTAAGTTTTCAATATTCAAAATTTCTTTTACATACCTAACTTTTTTTTTTATTTATGTTAAGAAATCACTGTAATGTTATTATTCTTAATTCAGATTTCAGCGTGAGGTTAAAAATCATGTTTGTTTCATATGGTTTTTACGTCATCTGTTTTCAGCCGAAAACTTCATTTTGTTTAAGAGGACTTGGTACCCTAAAATCACAAACCTATCGTTTTTTTTATTTTCATTTAATCTTATTCCTTGCATTATTATCTTTCGATTGATGTATCACTTGTGCATGTCGGAAAGTTAGAAGTTGACTAAAACTTCATTTGAAAACAAATTAGGCAATTCAGCCACACCCCCTTTTAGAAAAAAAAAGCTAAAAATGCTTTATGATAAAAAATCTATTATAAATAGAAATAATAACTATAAAAAGAATGTGTAGTATTAAAAAGCAGAATATTTCCGAGGCAATACAATAATGTAATTTTTCTTCCTTGTGAAATGTGTGCATGTAAAATTTTAAATTAAGGCATTTTATATTAATAATTTTTATAATTTCAGTTCTTCTTCCTGATATATTTTTCATACAAATGTAATACTTTAATATTATAAGAAAAAAAAAAACAGCTAAAATTTCTGTCGTGACAGAAAAAAAAAAAAAATTTTTACATTTTTCTTGAATTTTCATGGGCAATTAGTACTCTGTAAAACTTGATCATTTATAAAAATGTGTGGGTTGAAAAAAAATATGAAAATGCAATTATTTTAAAAGAAAAACGTATAAGTAATATCTTAAAGTGGTATTTTAAGTTTAATTAAGCTTATAATAATTATTTTTTCAGAATTATAAACTTTAAACCTGTTTTTCTCAGTTTGTGTTTTTCGAAACCTTAGTGCATTCAAAATGCTACTTCCTTCGACAATTATTTACCTATCACTTCCATTTTTTTTTTTTTCTTGCGTGTTAAAAATAAAGCATGTAATAAAATTAGGGATCCGTTTTGCTATAAACGGAATACTTTTTAAAAAAAAATGTAAGACATATTGGCTTTTCGTTGATTTTTAGCCTGTATATCAACATTTTTTTTTTTCTCGAAAACGAATGAAGTTATTCTAAAATAGATCCCTAAAGTTGTTTAGATCATCCATAAGAGTATTATAAAAAAAAAATTCAGGTAAAAAATAATTAATTTTTTACAAAAGGAGTAGGATTTTTAAAATTTTCCCAATTTTCTTCAAAAATTAAAATTTTAAAATTTGTGAATAATATATGAAAATTTTCATCTGGTAACATTTTCTTGAATAGAAACATTGTATAAAATGCTAAAATATAATTTTTGAAATACGTAAATAAAGAAGTTTGCTGAAAGGGTGCCAAGTCCCCTTAATTCTATTTGTTATGTTAAGCAAATTTAAGCAGCAAAAACAAACGCTAAAAGTTGCTAAAACTTTGATTTTAATATTTAATAAAATAGTGTATTATTAGTCCTCCACAATCGATGCTTTTCAGATATAAATCGTAAAATTTCCTGTTGAAAAATGCATAAAAT
Source organism: Trichonephila clavipes (assembly GCA_019973935.1). Taxonomy (NCBI): domain Eukaryota; kingdom Metazoa; phylum Arthropoda; class Arachnida; order Araneae; family Nephilidae; genus Trichonephila; species Trichonephila clavipes. The sequence continues at coordinate 12,886 of BMAU01014760.1, forward strand.
ATTTATAATCGAACACATATAGTGTGTGTGTGCTTAAGGATTAAAAAGGAATAAACCTTCGAAATTTTTTATGAGCAAATTAATATGAGATTAATAACAGAAGCAATTTTTCTTACTATGGTAACATCTAATATTCTGAACTATAAGAATATTTCATGAATTTAACATACAGGGAATTTCAAATAAAATTGCAGTTATCTCAAATATGTTATTTTGAAGATTGATGTTGCTTGTTATGAATAAAAATATTCAAGTGTGATATTCTTGATATCGGGTACAAAAAATACTAAGTAATAAACTTTTTTTTTTCTTCAGATTTACCGTAAAATCCGATCTACAGAGTGTTTTCCAGGTATAGAAGTTTAAGTTGGCCTTACTTTCAAGATGACGACCGATTTAACAGCTGTCAAGTGATTTATTCTCAGTTTGGTTTGGCAGTTCATCATGAATAGACTCACACCTGAACAAGGCTTTCAAATTGTGCAATTTTATTTCGAAAATAATGGTCGATTTTCATAAGCGAATTTTATTTAGCGATGAAGCGCACTTCTGGTTGAATGGTTACGTCAACAAACAAAACTGCCGCATTTGGAGTAAAGCTAATCCACAAGTGTATGTCGAAACACCGTTACATCCAGAAAAGCTGACTGTTTGGTGCGCTTTATGGGCTGGTGGAATCCTTCTTCAAAAACGATGAAGGCCACAACGTTACAGTCAATGGTGATCGGTATAGAGCCATGATTACTAACTTTCATTCTGAATTGAACAATCATGATGTCCAGGAGCTGTGGTTCCAACAAGACGGCGCAACATGTCACAGCTCGTGCCACAATCGATTTATTGAAAGACACGTTTGGTGACCACCCAATTTCACGTTTTGGACCTGTGAATTGGCCTCAAGATCTTGTGATTTAACACCGCTAGACTATTTTCTGTGGGGCTATGTAAAAGTCAGTGGTCTATGCGGATAAGCCACAAACTCTTGACCATTTGGAAGACAACATTCGCCGTGTTATTGCCGATATACGGCCACAAATGTTGGAAAAACTCATCGAAAATTGGACGTCAGATTGGACTACATCCGAGCCAGCCGTGGCAGTCATATGCCAGAAATCATATTTAAAATGTAATGCCACAAGAATATCTTTCGAATAAAAAAAAGTTCATGTCAATCCCGAATAATACATCGTTGTTTTATTTCAATTTTTAAGTTCTATACCTCTCAAAAAAACACCCTACATAACACGCACTTGTACTTCAAGCTGTAATTTTTTAGTTTTTAGGTATATTCGTCGTATAACGCGCTCTCCTATTTTAAGAAAAAACCTGAAATGTACGCATGCAATGCTCTAAAATTTTTTGAATCATTTATTCGAGGGTATTATTCCAAGCTTTGGTAAAAAATAATGTACTTCTGGAACTACAACACCTTAAAAAAGTTCATAAGGAATGTTATTTCTTTGAAAGAAACAGTGATACATGTAGAGAAGTTAAATTTTTTTTTATGCTCATCTGTTTTTTTATTTTAAAGCTCTCACTTTAAATACCCGCCTTTATAACACACGCACCCGTAATTGTGATTCTTTGTGTGTGTGCGTGTTAAGTGCGCATTATACCCGGATTTTTACGGTAGTTTAAAAAACTTTGAGAAATGGAAAAATCAGTGACAAATCTTAAAATTTTATTGAAAAGTTGAAAAATGGCTTATGAATTTGGTTATGTCGACAGACAAGGGTCACCGGAAAGCCATTTCTTGTTTAATCCGCTTCCGAGAATTATGGAGAGCTAGTTTACTTTATTGTAATTTATTTCACACTTTATTAAGAAAATAAGAGTAAGGGTCTAATTACTTTCGTTGGTTGAATTACCATCGATATAAATCTATTTGAATGCAATTACCAACCGTTCTATTTATGAACAGTCGAGTGACGAATCCCCGACACAGAAACAAATACCTATATATTTTATCTAAGGCAGCTTTCTAAATTGAGAATTTAGCTTAATGAATCACTTTTGAGCCCCAATTGTATTTGATATGCACAATAATTCTTATTTTCAACACGATAAGCTTTAATGGAGGTTTTAAACAGATTCCTGGTCAACTTAATTCATGATCATGCTTAAGAGAGTGAGGATTTCTAGAAGTTATTCTATGAACTTTTTTGATATTTTTGGACTCTAAAGAAATTGTAATTAATAAATAATTGAATAAAATAATATGGGAATGAATATTATATCAAAAAATACACTGATGACCACAGAATGACACACCAAGAAGGACCAAATATATCACAGCGAAATTTATTTGGCAGATAACATTTCGTGATGAAGATCTAAACGATTAAATTTTACAGCCTCTGGTGCGTGGATGAAGGCAAAATCAGTAGGGTATTGTAGTCGCCATTGTTGGCTATAACCACTGCCATTCACGGCATAGAATCAAAGAGGCTTTGGATGGTCCCTGAGGTAAAGCAGCTCTATCCTTGTGGTTTCAGATATTGCCAAAGTTGATCTGGTGTAGCAGCGGGTGGTGCATCCCGGGTCAGTCATTGTACAAGTATGGACCACACGTTATTGATTGGCGAAAGTTCGGAAAATACTATGACAAGAAAGTTACCAATCTGGATGGGAAATTCCTTGAATATTGCGTGCCACGTGTGGTCGCGCATTATCCTTGAATAGGCGGATGACGCGCTGAATGTATGGGAGGACCATGGACTCCCACACCTCAGAGACGTAACGCTGGCTGTTCAGTGTACAGGCAATGTGTAATTCAGAGGGGTGCGGGAAGTGAAATCCAATACCACCCAAACCATGATACCGTAGGACTCAGTGCACTTTGCCGCAAACTGCATCGAATGGTATGAACAAAACCCTCGTATGTTGTGTAACAGACTGAATGTGTTGTGCTGTGGTTGTGATGCGGCCGTGTGATCCATCGCTGCAATGCTCATAATCCGCCTGTCATCACAGGTTGTGGTGCAACAATGTATGTGATCGGCCCTTTGCTTTCCTCCTGTACTCAGCAATCAGCGATGACAGATCCGCATTACAAAGCTTGCTTGGCTTCGTCCAAAACGTTGACCGATTTCTTGAAGGAAAATTTGCAATCCCTATAGGCTACTATTCTTCCTCGGTCGAATTCAGAAACTTAGTCAAAAAGACGCTCGATACTTCCACGAGGCATTGGTATAGGCCATTATTCTTCCTCGGTCGAATTCAGAAACTTAGTCAAAAAAGACCCTCGGATGTTTCATGAGGCATTGGTAAACAGCTTACACACACACACACACACACACACACACACACACACACACACACACACACACACACTCACACACACACACACACACACACACACACACACACACACACACACACACACACACACACACACACACACACACACACACACACACACACACACACACACACACACACACACACACACACACACACACACACACACACACACACACACACACACACACACACACACACACACACACACACACACACACACACACACACACACACACACACACACACACACACACACACACACACACACACACACATACTATTATAACAATATAGACACACACACACACACACACACACACACACACACACACACATACACACACACACACACACACACACACACACACACACACAACGCACGAAAAACAGCTTTTGTTAAATTTGTGATGAAGATTTAACTTAACCTGAATAATCATGTAAGTTATTTAGACGTCAGCATTCCTTTAACACTGGTTTTAAGATCAATTCTTGCCAAAAATTCGACTTTTATTAAAAAAATGTGTGTAATTACAAATTTAATGTAGTTAAAAAGTTTTTAATGTTAATTAAAATGGTGTTTTGCCATTTGTATTTGCCAATATATTATGATTTTGTCATGTATATACATTATTTATATTAATTGTAATTATTTAATAAAAAGTAAATAATAAAAAATTTTCTTTGCTGATCTAATATGGAATGATTTTAAACATTTTTTTGCATATTATTTGTTATCTGATGAAATGTTTGACAGTATAATATGAAGTACCGGAAAAATGGAAAATGACGAGCTAAATCATTGGAAGACAAGGAAAAATCTTCCTTTACCAAACTGGAAGAATACCATAGTTCTACAAGAATATTTCGTAATTTTCTATTTTTATTTGATACAATAAACTCACATTTATGTTTTTCTGCGCTGATTTTTCGATTTGATATATATTCTACTATGGTAGTTTGCACCATTAGAGAATATATTACGTATTTACGAGCATCTACGCATAAATATGTCTAATATCTATAAGATTCGCCCTGTGTTTCTGGAGAAACCAACAGTGAAAAAAGTAGGACTGCAGCCAAAGTGCTAATAAATAAGGTGATAAAAGTAGTAAAATTTCAAACTATTTAAAAAGGAAAATTTATTTCTAAATATTTAAGGTCTGAACGTCCATAGGAGCTATGTTAAATTACGTAAATTTATGTACTTTTATTCTCAGAAACTGCGTATCCCACGGATGTACTTTAAAGCTGCTCATGTGTACTATAGAGTGTTTTTTTTTCAGGTATAGAAGCTTTGCTAAGTATTTACTTTCCAAGAGGGCGACCGATTTAACAGCTGTCAAGGATTTATTCCTCAGCTCTTTTTGGTTTTAGCAACTCATCAAAACGATCAACAAGCGTAAGGCGATTCGTCGAATGGCCCAAAACGATTGCCGTTGTTCCCGATTTCATAAGCGGATCTTTGTTTAGCGATAAAAGCGCACTTCTGGTTGAAATCCGGGGCTACGTCAACAAACAAAAAACTGCCGCATTTGGAGGAAGCTAATCCACAAGTGTATGTCGAAACACCGTTACATCCAGAAAAACTGACTCGTTTGGTGCGCTTTATGGGGCTGGTGGAATCCTTCAAAAAAAACGATGAAGGCCACAACGTTACAGTCAATCGTGATCGGTATAGAGCCATGATTACTAACTCCTTTTTCATTCCCTGAAATTGACAATCATGATGTCCAGGAGCTGTGGTTCCAACAAAGATTTGGCGCAACATGCTCACACAGCTCGTACCACAATCCATTTATTGAAAGACACGTTTGCGATCGCCTACTTCACGTTTTGGACCTGCAATTGACCCAAGATCTTGTAGAGATTTAACACCGCTAGACTATTTTCTGTGGGGCCATGTAAAGTCATTGACATGTCTATGCGGATAAGCAACAAACGCTTGACCATTTGGAAGACAACATTCGCCGTGTTATTGCCGATATACGGCCACAAATGTTGGAAAGTCATCGAAAATCCGACGTCCAGATTGACTACATCCGAGCCAGCCGTGGCAGTCCTATGCCAGAATCTCATATTTAAAATGTAATGCCACAAGATTATCTTCTCGAATAAAAAAAATTCATGTCAAATTTGATTAATATACCATTGTTTTATTGCAATTTTAAATTTCATTACCTCTAAAAACACCCTTTTGCAAATAACACTGTAACGAAGAGTTTTGTCTTTTGCTTAAAAATTAAACTAATTATGAATTTTTAAGAATTTGTACAATTTTGTTTCCTTAAAATTTGGTTTTAAGTCATATCTAAAAAGGTTTGCTAGATATGCACCCACTCCTTACGTTAAAATAGTATGTAAACATATTAAAAGCTCCTCTTCTCACTGAAAATTTGAGGATTATATCATAAGTAGTTTTTGAGAAAAAGTTACATAAAGCAAAGGAAATTACATTTTGAAAACTCGGCTTTAAAGCAAAAATTTGTGTAATTTTGATCGTTTACTTTTTTAGAACTTTCCAGAAGCATATGGAGCCTTTTTAACCTCTGCTCTTACAAAAGACTCTTCTAATTTGTTTTTTCATTATTTTTGACAATTTTGTCTTTTTAGGGATCTCAAGATACTTTCGTTACACGAATCCTACGTCCATCTAGTTTTTGAAGTATGGCACATAGGTATAACTTTTGGTTCAGTAACAGAATGCTTTGAAATCATTAATTTTGCTGCATGACACACATATTGAACTGTGCAATAGCCATATTTACCCCTAATTTTAAATTTTTAATTCCAATAAAACAGATTTTGGAATCACACTGACCATAGCGGGGCTATTAACTAACTCATTTGGGTTCTGAGACTTTCCATGTAAATATTTTTTTTTTAATAACATAGATCACCTAGATCTCAAAAATTGCTTCATTTAATTCATTAGTATGTATTATTAGTATGTATGTATGTATGTATGTATGTATTAGTATGTATGCACGTGTGTATGTATTTATATCATAAGTCTTTCTGCCACATTCAGCTTCTGTCTTTTGAAACCCGCAGCAGGCATTTACACCCGCGGGACATAGACCATGTTGAGGGCTTTCGTTTGAAGACAGAACATGAAAATAAATAGCCCAAACAGAAGTTTCCAAATACTGTAGATCAATTATAAAATTTCTAATAATAGCCATACAATATCTTTGATTTTTTAAAATTAAATGTCAGTGAGTCGGTTACGACCATTTAAGCGTTTCCCATTGCTTAACTTTTTCTCCTGTTTCACTTTTAAGATCCAAAAAGACGTCTACCCATACACCTTTGATAATCCCAATACACTCTAATTTTTCCACTTGAGCATCATATGGATTCGCGCTCATTAGAAACTTATGCAAAGGGAAACACAAGTACCCTATCAGAGCTCGTTTGATGCTCGTCAAGTGAGTAGCTTTATTTAAAAATTAATAAAACTATTTCTATATTTATAGTATATCCTCATATATATTATTTTAAACAGAAACATTTGAACTTTTAGAAAATATAAAAAGTGAAATTCAATTTTTCAAAAATTCATGTGCCGGACCCCTTAAATACACATTCATTGTCGTCTATACGCCTAAGTGTAAAAATAAAATTAAAAGATTAGAACATCTTATTATTATATATTAAATTATTTTGATACATGAGAAATTAATAACAAAATATAAAAATGTGAGTTGGCAACAGGAAATTTGATGGTCGCACTTTGAAAGTAAATCAAATTCACTCGGGTCCACTTTATGTTGTGGTAATTGAAGATCAAATGCGGAATATACTAGATGTACTGACAATGGTTTGTGGTTACTTTTTAAAATCTTAATTTTTTATCTGTTTGAAAAAAATCGTTTAGACTCCGATTTTGCAGAAATTTGAATGTATCCATTTAGGTGATTAGTTCAAAAGAGAAAAAACTCTCCACATATGTTGTTGTGGTAAAAATTAATGCCACATGTCTGACAGCGTTAGTTGAAGTACACGAAATTCATCGCGGAAAAAAGGCTAGATTTACGCCAGTCGTTAGCTATAGCTTTGAGCACCATGTAAGTGTCAGAACGTTTTGCTCGGTTCCAGCCAGTTTTGAGGGAGAACACCACATGAGGGTGTCAGGGGCTTTCCACCTCTTTTCTCCATCCACACGAGCTTGGTGACTTAACGGTTTATTTAAAGTGCCCCCATGCCTCAAAGGCACTACATATTTACAAACATCCTTGCCCTCTCCCGGGTTCAGACCCAGGCCCTACTGCACAGCAGCCAGCGTTGCTAACCACTATACCAGATGGGCTACCTTCCAGATATTTGATTGGAATTAACTAAAACTTTAGAAAATCTTATGTATTCCCTACCAAAAAGAAAGTATGAAAAGATCTTAAAATTGAAATTAATTTTGTCTAAAAAGCTATGAATTTCTCTTTAAATCACTCTCACAGACCGAAAAGTTTTTTATTATACCAAAAGGGGGTTCTATACAGAAATAAACATACAATAGCATAATAACTTCATTTTTTCTTTACAATAAAAAGAATTATTTTCCCTCAATTTTATGTCCCAATCAGTTTATTTGTTCTCGGAATTTCTAGCAAGCGCATTGAAGAACAATTGCTTCCTCATTCTCTTATAAGGAAAAGCCTTCTAATCCCAAGCGATTACGACACTTGATTAGCAACATCGTTTCTTTCTGAATTTTCTAATTAGAAGCCATTACTTTACAAGCACCGAGCGTTACTCTTCCATTAGCACAGTTAAATTGCTCTAACCCCTTAGGCTACAGAGCAACATTTTACGGCAATCAATTGGTGTGGTAATCTTAATCTTTGTAAATAATTGTACGGTCAAAACTCGATGCCATTGAATTTGACCCTAGGTGAATAATTCTTCCGCACATCCAACAGACAAGCCGACGACTTCGGGTTTGTTTGAGAGGTGTATAAATTGGACTTATTTCTGACCTCAATTCACAGGAAAGCTGTATAACTGTAAGACAAGACCAGAATGACTGTAGATAATTTTTGTTTTTTGGTTTAGTTTTGTAATCGCTCTTTTAGTCTCAACTGCATTGACGACTTGAACACCCGATCATGCAGGTGTATTATAACTGTTAAATAGTACTTTGTATTACCGTAAAAATCCGGCGTCTAAACGCGCACTTTTAACAAAAAATAAGATCAGGTGCACGTTTTACGTGGTTTGAAACTGATAGTTTTAAAAGTAAAACAAAGAGGCGAACACACATAAAAAATTAAGACCTGAAAATAATGCTTATTAAAAAGAAATGACATATCTTATGAACTTTAAGGATTGTAGTACCGGAAATATACTATAAGCTTTAAAAGTCTGGGATTATACCTCGAATAAATCACTTCAAAATATAAGAATTATTGGATACGTACATATCAGGGTTTTCGTAAAAAAGGGCGTGAGTGTTACACGGCGAATACACCTAAAAATTAAAAAAGCAGCTTGAACGTATGGGTGCGAGTTCTTTCAACAGTGCGCATTATACGCCGGATTTACGGTATATCAACTAATGTGTAAGTACTTCATTTCATTAAAATCTCTGTAGAATGCTCTCATAGATACACCTTAAAAATGAAAATTCTCTGGCTATATGTTTATGTATATATGTGTGTATGTTTTTATATGTGTATGTGTATATGCATGTGTATATGTATATGTACATACGTATGTGTACGTATATATGTATATGTATATGTGTATATGTATGTGGGAAATTTCCACATGAACATTCTATGGAGGGCGCTGTCAAGGCAGCCACTAGGAGTTAACGAAGGAGAGGGGATTTAGCGAGCGGGACGCTAGACGCGGAGGTCGATGATCCGGGCTGAAGGAAGAGTGCGACGAGAACGGTGGCCGAGTAGGGACCCACCAACCCGTTGTCCACAAGAGAGACGCGTAGGTCACTCTCCAGCACTATCGTGCAGATTGTCATCCACTATACCAGAACTGTCGTTAGAGCCAGAGGGGCTTAATCGAATTGTAGATACTGTATTATATGTGTTAAACGTCTGTCGTAGTGAGTAGAACTGTGTATTGTGTCCAGCATTAAACATTAGATTAGAAACAAACGAGAGTGTGATCATTGAATACCCCTAGAACTGTACCATAATCCCACATGTATATGTGTGTATATGTATGTGTATGTGTATATATGTATGTATATATGTGTAAGTGTATATATGTATGTATATATGTGTATGTGTATATATGCATGCATATGTGTTTATATGTATGTGTGTATGTGTATATATGTAAGTATGCATGTGTATATATGTAAGTATGCATGTGTATATATGTGTGTACGTATGTGTGTGTGAATGTGTATGTATGTGCATTTGTATATGTGTATATATGAATGTCTGTGTATGTGTATGCACATGTATGTGTATATGTGTATATATGAATGTCTGTGTATGTGTATGCACATGTATGTGTATATGCAATATGAATGTGTGTATATACGTGTATATATGTAATAACTTAAATTAATGTATACTCTAAATTGGAATTTTCTGTATTGATAACGTCTTATTCCTATTTCCTATTTCGAAACGCGTCCCATTTTATCTTTTTCTAAAGCATTTAAAACATTATATGTTGTGGTATATTTACTACTTATTCTTTAGATCTTGAATTTTTGATAGTTTTTGGCAATTCAAAAATGCAGATCCTTTCTTGCTTTATACGTGTCTTTTAACCGGGTTTCAATGTTTAAGCCAGGTGTGCAACCCAAATCGGTTGGTCAGGCACTAAACTGAGATATATCAAAATAAAAAAATATTTAAAATATTTACTATCATACAGCATTCAAAATATGATATGTCAACATTCAATTATTGATGTGATCAAAAAACACCAAATTTACCTTTTACGGGATCCACAATTGATCACGTAAGGTTGATGATCGACCGATTGCACTTGTTGGTGGAAGAATATCTCTTAACCTACAAGGTTCTTATCTACAGTAGATTTATGCTACCATCTGAGGTTACGTAGTATAACAACTATGTGCGTAACATCTTCACATTTATACTTGTGTTACAGTACGTTTTGTTTATAAAAATTGATTTAGATTTTTCAAAATTTTTATTTCAAATGCAAAAATGCTATTAAGTAAAAAAGAACAGCTTTTTGTAATTATTACACTGTTTTGTCAAAAAAGTTTTTTTCTGCCCGATAGCCAAATGTTTAGTTTTCTTATTATGATATTAATTATTGCACTGTGATTAAATATATATCATAAAATGAAAAAGAATTTATAATTTCAAAAGGTTAAAATATTAAACATTTTTATTCTGCTGCCGTAATTATCTTACATTTCTACTAGCTGGTCTGACAGTCCTGGAGGGCAAACTCATGGAATCCATCATCGGATTCTTTCATTGCCAAATAAAACATGAAAAAAGATTACTAATCTGAACTTAAAAATATAGACATAAATTATTTCTCTGACAAATAAAACTAAATACACTACTCACTCTCAACGAAATTCTTGTTGAAGAGGAATAACACACCCAAGCTCATCTGCTTTCCTTCATCCATCAACACCTGTTATTACAATTGCGGAAGTCAAATGAAGGAAAAAAATATTTCGGTTAAAACTGCACGGGGGAGAGGTGGGTGGGTCAAAAACACGATATTTTTGATTCAACCGTCTGTAGTCCAAATGTCTAAAATGATATAGACAGAAACTTAAATTGGACCGCAAAAATTCTCAAATGGGCCGTGGGTTGGGCATGCCTGCAATGTGATATCATTTTTATAAGTAACTAATTACAGTCGACTCTTGCTAATTTAAACCTTTGATAATACAGACCTCACGCTAATTCGAAGTATATGCTCAGCCCCTAGAAAAACTCTTGATATTTTTCGAACTAAAACTATACGTTTTGATATACTCAATATTTCGAAGTCAAATCTGTGGCTGGCCAGACTACAACACGCGATAATTCAAAAGTTATCTTATAAAACTCTCGACAATTCGAACACTCACTATCATGTACAGTCCTGCAGAAAATAGGTTGGAGCTTACATGTTTTTGTGTTGTATTGTCTCTGCGTGTCTCACCTGTAACGTAACTGCTTTGATGACCATCTGTCTGCTATCCCTTCTTTTTGCATTTCCCGGTTACTCGAGCAAAAGACACTTTATTGCTTTCTTTCTTCCAGTGGACAGTAGATCGGCCGCACTATTTGTCAGCATGCATATTTTTCGCTTAACACGTAGCCTTGTAACGCATGTGTTCAGAAAGGATGGTCCGCTATCGTGAAGAAAAAGATGCATAGGATTGTGTAGAGGAGCAGGATCGGTTTTAATACAAAAATGTATTCCTTTAATACAGGACTTTTAGCTTCTGTATAATATTTATACTGTATGATATATACTTTTAAAAATACTTTAAAATAATTTTTATACATATGTGCAATTGTTGTATTATTTCTAGTTTCAAATTCAAATGTGTGACAAAAAAAAAATTTATCTCCGTGCATTTTTTGGGAGTTCTTTTTTTCTACCCTCTTAATAATTCGAAGTTTTCATTAGTCCTTCCAACTTCAAATTATCGAGAGTCGACTGTATTCCCTTCGTTTAAACAAGTGGCTGTATTTTTTAGAACACGTTATCCCCTGTTCTTCCCATGTATAAAAACCTGATATTTGAATAATTCCCACTTTTATATTTTGGCACTTATACGAGAAACATGCTCAAATAACTCGCTTGATGTTCAACATAAATAAATGATGTGATCAAGATCAAGCCTCCTTATTTCTTCCGCAACGAGTACTTCATCATAGTTGACAAAAATGTAAATTATTCGCGGCAATATATTTCATGTATAAGAATGTATATATTTGTATATGTATATGTATAAGAATATATATATATATATATGTACATGTATATGTATAATAATATATATATATATATGTATATGTATAAGAATATATATATATGTACATGTATATGTATAATAATATATATATATGTATATGTATATGTATAAGAATGTATATGTGATGAACCCCCAACCCTTCAAGTGTCAGTTGGGATAAAACCTACCAGAACAACTCAACCCGCCTACCGTATAAGGACTTTGACTTCCACTCCGGCGAACTTACGAGAACCACGTGAACGAACGGCGCCATGGCTACTGATCGATACTGAAATAAGACTCGTAGAGTTACTCCAACACATGATATATAGATATATAAAAATGTATATATATATGTATATGTATAAGAATGTATATATATGTATATGTATAAGAATGCATATATATATATATGTATATGTATAAGAATGTATGTAAATGTATATGTATAAGAACGTATATATATATGTATATGTATAAGAATGTATATATATATATGTATAAGTGTAGGCATGTGTGTATTTGCAAATTTGTATATTGTATATGTATGCATGTGTGTGTATAATTTATGTTATGTATCTTAAAATAACTTTTACTAAAGACACACCAAAGTCTAACTATGTATCTAATGTAATATATGTTTATTTAGAAATCAAAAGATTCTTGTAAATTCGGACTGTATATTAATACCAATAAGAGTTAGAAATACCAATTTGTGACTTTTGCGTATTTCTAAATAAATTTTACTTGTGTTTTAAGTTTTTTTTTATTTCAGTCGAAAAAGAGACTTCAAAATATTTTCCTATATTATTTTTTAAAAATGTCGCTCTTCAAACGTTTTTTTTTAAAAAAAACTTTTTTTCGCGTGTTATTAAAAAAAAGAGATCATAATGTGTGTGTGTGACACCCACAATATTCTCACCCTTGACTCATCTGTGAATATTTGGAAAGACACGTCATATACCAAAGAAAATTGGTTGAAATCCTACAAGTCGATGTCTATTTATATCTCACCACCGATTTTTGAGTGAAATATTCCCGAACTTCCGCGAATTTAAACACGTGGCAGTAGAATCGATAACGATCGATTTCCGTAGAAGCTTAGAGGCATGAATTCTAAAAAACACATATCGGTTATCCCTTTAAGGGGGAATGCACATTTCATCTGCACTCAAAAAAAAAAAATGTTTGGTAGAACAAAGGCTCAAATAGGGTATCTAAATATTGTTCTGTAGAGTTTCTTCCGACAATCTTCGAGATTCCTATTTTGCAAAGTACTTTACCTATGAAAATGTTTTAAAATAACCAAAACGTCACAAAATGTCTAATCGATATCTCTAGCGAGAAAGGTGCTTTCAATTCTGATAGAATTTTTGTAATATTTATCTATATACTTATTTGTAGCCTAGTGGTCATGGTCTCGACTCGTGGCCAGCCACTCATGAGATCGAGTCCAATGAAGATCCTTGTGTAGAGAGACTGACGCATATTAAATCTGTCAATGCTCAAAACCTCCCGTTGTCATCATCTGGAAGTTCGGAATGGGATTTGCCAGCTTATGTGTGAGTTATCCTCGCTGCTTGATTACGGTTCAAAATTACGAGGTTCGTTGTCAATAGCCTTGGTTTTATGGCACAAAAACAAAAATTTTCTTGAAACTATATGTATATATATATATATATATATATATATATATACGAGAGTTGCGGGCAAAAGTCATGGCAACTGTTTTTTCTTGAAGGTACCAGTCTGGTTGGAAAATGTGACATATACAGACGAAAGGACAAAGGTGTTTTTTTCGTCTCCAACATGTGGACAATGAATAGCACTGAAATATCGTAACACACTAAATGATTACGGTAGTATAAAGGGCAATATGGTCTTCACGGTGCAAAAGAATGACAACACAGTACACCCACCGTGCTAATGTAAGGTATGGTAAGGCCTTATTTCCAAGGGCTTCCACCAATTCACTGTGATATTCCAACACATTCCCCCCGGAGAACAGCTATTTTGATGCAGAATCCGCTGGCATAGCAAATTCTGAGGGGACCCTGTATCAAAATTCCTCCAGGGACCTTATTTTAGATATGAGAATCCTGTTAATTGGATTGTAGATACACATGTTGGGGCCCCTGTAGCTTGGGGGCCCGTATCATTGATACGGCGGTAGCTACGCCCTGGTAAGAACGCTGCTCAATACGGGTTACTCCATCACACGACACTCACCAATTGACTGATTTCATATCCCTCGCTGCGCTACTACTAGCTATCACATAGTTTTGTGTACACACTGTGCTTGCAGAACTTCCACGCGACACGCCGTTGTGATCCATTCACGTTTATAAAAGAAAAAAAAAAATAGTTGCCATGACTTATGCCCCAACCCCTTGTATATACAGTCCGACCCCTATTTAACGAATAATGAACACCGAATTTACGAATTATTTCAACAGCTACAAAAAAAATTTATTATTGTTTTTTATCTGAAAAAAATTGATTTTTTTTTCTAATGACACATCTTTTTTGGCCTGAACTGAAAAAGACTTTTTTGTAAGCAGCAAATTTTGACGGGATAGGGTGCTATTAGAATTATTAGACTTTACAGGTGCAGATGAGTCCCGTGTCACCAATTGTGTGAGCTTTGAATAGAAAAGAAAAATTCCTTTAATATCTGATCCCACTCCACAAAACGTAGGGGGGTATTTTAACATTTTAACTATTATGTTACATTTGATGACGGATGGCACTGTTATTATCAAAACTGTTACATTTTCTAATGCTTTACATTTTGGGGGAAAACTGTGCAGCAGGATGTAAATGACGCTGTATTTTCTTCTCTACATAATGTCGAAAAAGAACTCTTTCGAGTCAAGTATTAAAGAGATTTTTCAGACGTTTATTAATCAGTATTTTAAAATTTCTAATTTACTGGTGCGTAGTAATTCACTAACAGTATTTAAGCTGTTAAATAAAAGTCCTGCAGTTTCTAAATGTTGATATTTTTTATGTGGTTGCTTATTATAGAATTTCCAAAAGATAAAGTATAAAAAATTTCTATCTTTTTTTTTCTTTTTCGATGCCAATATAACGAATAACTCGAATTTTTACAACGAAATGTACGGTACTGATGAATTCCTTAAATCGGGTTCCGACTGTATGTATATATGTATAGTGTACCTTATCGTATCTTTTTACATTATATTTACCGTACATCCCGGAGAATAATACGCATTTTTAACACAAAGAGTAGGACCAAAATTTATGGGCACGTTATAAGCCGAGTATAAAAATGACAGCTATAAAAAATATAGAAAATATGAGCATGTGTGTGTTGTGAAGCCCCCGCCCGTGGGGACTCCCGTTCTACATTATCTACGCATGTTTCTGTGGGGAAGAACGAAGGATCACTCAAATCATTCATTTTAGAATCTGTTTATTAAGATCCTAGCTTAAACACAATACACAACAATAATAATCTAAGTAGGCTGATCTAGAATGAGATGACGCAGCTCGTATTACCGAATAATCGCGTAATTGACCGTCTAATCTAACTCTATATATTAAATGCTATCTCACTAGTAATCGCACTAATTCGCTTACTGCTATATCTTAGGTAAACAGCTATCTTCAGAAACACTTCTGACGTGTAGCTTTAATCCGACTCTGATCCTTTTAGCCTCGATCCACCTTTTGGATTGACTGTACTGGACCGATTAGACTAATTTCCGAACTCAATCTAGACTAATTCTCGAATTTATCTCAATTCACTTCTACACATAGGCATAGACCTTACAGCTCTCGCGAACGCTAAACTTCCACAAAACCACGTTCTTCTTCTTGAGTTGGTTGGAAAGAATTTTTATTCTGGCGCCAAGCAACCCAAGAGGACTGTTATATAAAAATGCGATGAAATCCCCGTCACAGTGTGAGGGATTAGGTCCTCTCTCTTGCCCGCCTAGAGGTGTGAGAGGAAGGGAAGAAACACTTGCCATATTCAAATACAATCTATTTATTAATCTCACAAATAGCAACACTGATTCAAGTAACTTCAACGAGAAGAGATAATCTCAATATAAGTAATATGTGGATTAAAAAAGCGAGATGCCCGAATTATGAGAAGACTATAATTATCGATCCTCTCTCTCTTATTCCAAGATCAAATCTACTATCCCAATTTATCTGAACACTAATTAAACTCTCAGTGACCAATCGCCACTTTAATCCTTTCACCCGTCCAATATTTCAAATAAGACTATAAACTTGAATAATACCTGATTAGTAGCAATCTGTCATATCTCCTCACTTTCTCTCTCTTCTCTCCTATTCTCACTAGCTAGAAAACTTAATCTTCATATAGTAGAGCTAATTTGAATAATCACGTTTTCCTTCAGAGGGTTGGCTGTGAATAAACGTGGCTTGATAGACCAAAGATTTTCCAATAGGATTAATGAAAGTACGCGGATAGATCCACCACACATGTAATTGTTTGATTTCTACATATACATTGAGCCTTCTTTTATAAATTTTTTTCATCTTCTAACATCTAGATGTCTCACTGCGGTTTTGAAATTTGTTTTGAATGGCTTATCTTAAAGCTGAAGTACATAATGGCTTTCATCCACCTGAAATACTTACCATGTCTCTGTGTTGCACTCTGTCAGTAATTTCTGCGTATTATTCATGTTTTAGATATACAGGATCTGAACTAAGACTTTCTGCATTCTTCAAAACGCCAGAACCCTTGCCCCAGCTTTAGCCGAACATTTCATATCTACAATTTTAAACCGTTTCGTCCATCCATTTTTCTCGTGCACATGAATGAAAACATCTTTTGGGAAATTAGATTTCGGTAAAGGCTTTCTTTTAAAAATACTGTGGGTTTTAATGTTGTACTGACCGCTAAGCAGTAGAGCAGGCTATAGGATTGTGAGGGCACCTGCCTATATGTAGGAGGTAGGGAAGAAACACTAGCCATGATCCAATCGATCTATTTATTCATCACACAATATAACGGCACAAATTCAATTAATAACAGTAAGAGAACATCTCGGTGCTAACCACGAAAGTGGAACAACGACGAAATACACGAAAGATTAGGAGACTATCAAACTCGATCCTTACTTTATATAGAATCGAATCTATTATCCGATTTAATCTAATATTAATTTAATCTCAGCGATCAATCGTCACTTTAAATCTTTTTCCTAACAAGTATTTATTCATAATAATCCAATAATGATACTTGTCAGTAACAATCTCACCAGATTTCTGGTTTGCATCCACCCCTACTCTCTTTTGCTAGAAAACTTTGATTATATATAGTAAACTTAATTTGAATATCACGATTTTCTTCTTTTAAAAGGTTGGTTGTGAATAACGTGAATTGATAGCCAAAGAGGATTAGTGTAAGGATCGCGAATAGATCCGTCACAGGGCGAAGCGAAATACTTCGTGACCTATTATGTGAACCATTTTCATCAAAAGAAAAAAGAATTTGCCTCATTAAAAAAATGCGCGTTATACGGCGAATTAATTTAAAGATTTTTTAAAAATGCTAGCAAATCATCAAATGTGAAATACATTTCAGTGGTGCATCTTGATATCAAATTTAGATGCTTGAGTTAATTTTAATTTAAGCTCTTCTTCGGATGCTGATCATTGCCATGTTTTATTTTTGGCGAGAACACCAGAACCAAATTGATACTAAAAAAAGAATCTTTACATGCCACATAATCATACGACAGGCAAGCCAACGATTTTCGCATCCAAAAAGTCCATCATCCCCAGCCGCGGTCGAACCCACAACCTTGGACTTATAAAATGAGCACGCTACCTCTAGGCCACCAGAGCAAGTTTTTCTTACTTATTTATTGCAATTATTATGGTATAAATGGACTATTTTTTTCCTTCTCAAACATATTGAGTACCTTCAAATAAACATGGATATTTTCCCCTTTTATTTCATACTCTTAATAAAAAATTAAGTTTCCAAGGACAAAATTGGTTTCAACTCCCTCTTA
This sequence comes from Trichonephila clavipes, assembly GCA_019973935.1. Taxonomy (NCBI): domain Eukaryota; kingdom Metazoa; phylum Arthropoda; class Arachnida; order Araneae; family Nephilidae; genus Trichonephila; species Trichonephila clavipes. Next base: position 31,123 of record BMAU01014760.1, read on the forward strand.
AAATGATCATTTATTCAGCTTTTGAAAAGAGAACATTTTTGGAATTTTACCCTAACAGTTTTCAAAAATAAAATAGGCTTAAACTCTGGAAAACAAATGTGCTACTTCTTATAAACCAAGTTTTTACTGTATCCATTTGTTAAATTCTATTTTAAGTTCCTTCCTAATTTTAAAAGAATTTCCACTTGCAGAAGGTAAGAAGTAATTACAGGGATTTGATGCGAAACAATTAATTAAATTCTTTTTTAACGGATTCATTATTGATTATCATCTATAGCTGAAAATAGAGTGACCTAATTAATACCAAAATAAAGTGTCAATGCTCTTGTATTTCGAAAGATGATTCATTTGTCCATTACATCCTGGACCAGATAATGTGAGAGTTTCCTTTGAAAGATTACATTCCTATTTCTATTGATTCACTGCAAGTTTCTTTATAAGGAGTTTTGCTCCACTTTTAGAAGTTATTTGAACTTTATCGGGCAAGTACTTTCAATTACGGAAACTTCGTGAAATTCTACATTTTGAAAAACGTTGTATAAATTGTAACAATAAGTATGAATTAAGGCGAAAAAAAGGAGAAAAACACCCGAAGTAGTCATTTCATTGAAGAGATTTAACACAATTATCAGTTTATTAAGTCTCTCTAACCCAGTGTTTCTCAAACTGTGAGACGTGCCCCTATAGGGGCGTAATAACCCTACAGGGAAGGGGGAGGGAGCGAGAATATTGAAAAGTCGAAAAGAAAAGAAAATTAAAAAAAGTTATTAATCTACTGAAAGGAAGCAAAACAAAATAGATTCTGACGTAATAAAAAATAAGATACACTTTTACTTACACTGATTTAATACATTTATAAATGTATCAGTATTGTACAATGTGTTTCATAATTAATTTAACAGTACTAAGTTTAAAACAAGTTTAACAATTACCAGTTACCCTATTGGCATGTCATAAAATTATATACAAAAATTTAATACTTATCTTGATAAATTGTACGGTTTACAATTAAAGTCGCATTGTAGCTTTACGTCAAAGTATATTATTATTGAATTCAATACATTGTTTTTGTATGGAAGGGGGGGCGATGAAAATTATGATTGAAAGTTGGGTCGCAAGTATAGAAAGTTTGAGGAGCACTTTTTAACATCAAGAGCGTTTTAATAATATTTTGAGCATGAGTTTGGGAATTATGATAGAGATGAGTCAGAGAAAAGGGGTTTTATTTGTCTTATCTTTTAAATTTATTTATACACTGCTGGACAATTGCTATGACGGATCACAAATTGCTATGTAGCATAACATTAAGCGAGACATGAGGCCTAGTAGGATAAAATATAGCTGCCACACTGTTCAGACATTAGAATAAAGAATATTTATTGTTCTAGAAAGTACAAAAGCTGTGAAACATCTGAAAGAAAAAAAAATGTTCATTTGATCTGCGTACGGAGAAATGGAACAATGCATCTAAAAGTCAGCAGGCACCTTAAAGAAAGGTATCAGTACGGGATATGTCCACCGTGGAGTGTGATGCAACATTCCACACGTCGTACCATACTTTGCACAACATTATCCAGCAGCTGTTGAGGCAATTTATCCCATTCATCTGTGAGTGCACGGATGAGGGTGTTCTTGTTTGTCAGAGGATAGTTTCGACCAGCAACTTGCCTCCCCAAAGCATCCCACACATTTTCAATGGGGTTTAGATCTGGAGAACGCGCTGGCCATACGAGACGTTGAATACCCTCGCTGTCTAGACAATCCTGACCAGCGAGTGTTCGATGACATGTTGCGTTGTCGTCCATAAAAACAAATTTATCACCGACAGCACCACGGAAAAGACGAACATGAGGAAGTAGAACTTCATCAATGTATCGTTGGCCAGCCATAGTCCCATTCGCAACCACATGTAGGCGCGTGCGGCCATTGATCATGATGCCGGCCCACACCATGATACTGCATGTCGGATATCGGTCCTTTTCCTGGATATTTTCTGGACGATAAGCAGTACCACTCGCGCCAGATCAGTTGGCGTCTACAATCCGATGACAAACTGAACCTGCTCTCATCTGAGAATAGTACGCATGCCCAGTCCTGTTCAGTCCAATTGTGATGCTCACGACACCATTGCAAACGGGCAGTACGGTGCTGTCTGGTCAATGGGACACACACAACAGGTCTGCGTGCGTATAGTCCTCCTCCCCTCAAACGTCTGGCAACAGTTGTTCGGGAGATCTGCTTTCCTGAGGCAGCAAGAAACTGATTTGCCACCTGCTGAGCTGTAGTGCGCCTGTTCCTTTTTGCTGATAGGACGATATATCTGTCTTCTGCAGGCGTCGTACTTCTAACACGACCTCCCCCGTGCCGTCTACTACACATTCCAGTAGTTTTAAATGACTTCCACAGCCGTGAAACAACGCTGTGTGTGATGTCGAACTCCCTGGCAACATCTGTTATTTTTCGCCCTTCTTCGATCTTTCCAATAATTCGGCCACGCATAAAATCATCTATGTGATGTCGGGAAGACATGCCAAAATTTTAAGTTCGTCTATTAAATCTTTCCTGTAAAACTTTAACTTGAAACAACAGCTGTCCACACGCGTCAAAACCTTTAAAGCTCTTATGAACGCTATCACGTGATGAACAGACTTGGAAAAAAAATTTGCATACTCATACTTCTTCTTACTAATATCCCGCACTTATTCTAATTTTCCACATTTTGCTTCCTTTCATTTTGTGGTTGCTATGGATGATAGTGTTATCCGTCCTTAGCAATTGTCCAGCAGTGTACATGAGGTATAGATTGTAAAAATGGATCGCAAATGGTGAATTTAATTGAAGAGGAACGCCAAGAATGATTTGTCTAGGGCAGTAGCGCACAGGAATATTTCAAAGGGGGGTCCGGGGTTGAAAGTTCACCATTCTTGTATCATGCTCCTTTTGATTTTGTCGATTTTGGGGAACAAAACGCATTAAAATACTAATTAGTGAATAAATAATTAGCATTAATTAATAAAATTAATCATTAATAACAAGTACTTAATAAAATTTTACGTTCTATATACTTAGAAATATAATAAATCAGAAAAAAAATCAAGGGCTTTAGGGGGGTTGGACAACCAGGACCCACCCTTGTGTGCGCCACTGGTCTAGGGGTCTCCCTCCCCCAGTACCTTCCAGCGCTTTCTCGAAACAGTTTTTTACGTCATAGTCCATGCTGTTATAGATCTCTCGAGTAATTTCCAAAGCATCCTTCTGTCACTAATTCGCCAAAAATGGTCTCCAACGTGCTAATTCAGTCACCAAAAATGATGTCAACTTGGCTGTATCGCTAGCAAGTTTCCATTCAGATGCCATTATAATGTAAGGGAGGGCGTTGCTTGCGAATATTACAATTTTTAACATAAAATAAGTACAACAGAAAGCAATATTAACGTATTAAACATCCGGATATAAGTTATTGACTATTTTAAGATGAAACAATAATAGAAGTACAAATCAAAAGGCGGAGATGAAGACATGAAATTTGTTTTTTTCTTGCTTACAATACACTGGTGTGCAAAAATTAAGGACGAAGTCGAAAATTTAGCATATCAGCTGAACGAAGAGGCAGAGCTGACAGAAAGACCAATCAGGAGATTAAGTAAGGTGATGTACGGTAGCACATGCGCAGATATGCAGGTAGACGTAATGGGGGAGTGTCTGAGTAGTATAAAGCATGTTGTCGGTGTAAGATCAGTATTTCTGGCAAAGAGATTGTGTACGCCGTATAGCAGTTAAAATCACACCGAGTTGCTGCCTCAGCGAGAAATGGCGAATAATCAATCTGTTAGACGACATCTGGATGCTTTACCCGAGGTCGAATCATTGGGAAGTTGGAGGAAGGCCGCAGTGTGACAAGTGTGGCTGCAAAGTTCGGAATTGCTCACAGCATCGTTTCACGACTTTGGAGACAATTTCAAACTACAGGAACAGCTATACGGGGTTCAGTAGTGGTCGTCCACGAGGAACGACACCTGCAAATGACCGGTACATTGTCTTACAGGCCAGAAGAAACAGGCGGAAGACAGCGGGAGAAATCGCTAGACACACGACACAGGCGACTGGACGACCGATATCGCGTTTTACCGTGGCCAGAAGACTGCACGGTGGTGGTCTGTTTGTATTCCGCCCTGTACGGTGTGTACCTTTAACGCCTGCCCATCGGAGAAGGCGTTCTCTGTGGTGCCGGGAACACCGGAATTGGAGAGACAATGAATGGGGACGAGTACTCTTTACAGATGAGAGCAGATTCAGTTTGAGTAGCGATTCTCATCGCATACTCATCTGGAGAGAGCGGGGAAGCCGCAATCATTCATCGAACATCATTGAAAGGGACAGGTATGGAGGTCGCGGTGTTCTCGTTTGGGGAGGCATCATGCTTGGTAGTCGTACAGACCTTCACATCTTCGACGCAGGTTCAGTCAACGGACCCGTTATTGTAACGAGATTCTTCTTCCATATGTGCGTCTTTTTAGAGGCGCTATGGGTCTGCGGTTTCTTTTCATGGACGACAATGCACCATGTCATCGCACAGTAGCTGCCGAACAGCTCTTAGAGAGTGAGGATATTGAACGTATGGATTGGCCGGCACGATCTCGGATCTCAATCCCATCGAGCATGTATGGGATTTTCTAGGCAGACGCTTGGCAGCTCGTACCTTACCATCAGTAACGATTCGGGAGCTTCGATTGAGTTGCAAGACGAATGGGCAGCAATGCCTCAACAAAACATTGACACCCACATTCTCAGCATGGGCAGACGCTGTGAAACCTGCCTAGCAGTCAGGGAGATCATATCCCCTACTAAAGACCGGATGTTTCTTGCTGGACACCCATCACAGGGATGTTTTGGCCTTCAGTCGCATTGCGCTCCATGCTACTTTTTCAATCAAGCTTCTTTTATCCCTCTGATTTCTCTTTTAGTAAGTGTTGCTTACATATTAAACATGTCCTTACGTATTGGGGATCTTACGGTATTAAAATGTTGATTTGGAAAGCGACTTTTGTACAAAGTTATATTGAAAAAGCCGTCTCGTCCTTAATTTTTGCACACCAGGGTATATATATAAAAATACTACGCACAATACATGTCAATGACAGTTTTACAGTTTGAGCAATGAATATGAACAGTTGTATAATTTGTACTATGAGAGTTCCTAGTTTATTTAAAGGAAATTTTGTAGTGGTAATAAATGTAAATGTTTGATGTATAAAAAAGCATTTTGTGATAATGTGTTTTAAACTTCCGAGTTCTCTTCATTTTTTTGTCGAATACCAAAGAGAGAGAGGGGAGAAGAGAGTGAGAGAAAAGAGAGAGAGAGAGAGAGAGATGATGTGAGAGAGAGAGAAGAGAGAGAGATGAGAAGAGAGAGATGAGAAGAGAGAGAGAGGGTAGAAGAGAGATAGAGAATGTGAATGTGAGTGTGTGTATAATTCATTTTGGTCCTCTCAATCATCCAAGACATTGCGATATCATGAATTCTTTATATTTACTCGGTTAAGAGGAATCAGTAAAGTAACTGTATGTACAACGCTTCTTAGTAAAGTAGCTTTAACATTAAGGTATCCGACTACGTTCGGAACCGCGATTTTAAAAAGGCGCATAAATGGATAATTTTCATGAAATTTAGTGTCACTCAGATTAAAATACATGTATAAAAATTGTTTTAAGGACATTTTGACAAAACATTTATTTCAATACAATATTTTGGCAAAATTAACTTAGAATGATTTTTCAAAATGTTCTCCCTTTTGTTAAAAAATGGTTCTATTATAATAATATTTTCCCTGTATATAGCTCAGACCTCTCCACTGAGGCTCAACTAGAAGTTTTTGAAAAATTCACATTATTTTCAGAGCTACCACCAATTAAAATAATTATTCGTTTTTTTTTTTTTCTTAAAATTGCTCCCCTCTATTGTCGTTAAATATGAATAACCCCACTTCTAAGTTATATATTTCAAAATTCTAGTTGAGCCTCTGAACAGAGGTCTGAGCTATATAGAAGCAAAATATTTTTCTAATAGAATCATTTTTCAGAAAAGGAGAACATTTGGAAAAAAGATTATTCTGTTAATTTTTTGCCAAAATATTGTATTTAAATAAATTTTTTTGTCAAAATGTCCTTAAAAAAACAATTTTATTTATATATTTTAATCTAAGCGACACTAAATATCATGAAAATTATCCATTTATGCGCTTTTGAAAATCACGGTTCCAAACGTAGTCGGATACCTTAAACTCAAAGTTTCGCGTCATCAAATTTTTCCATGGAGCTAACGTAATGCTGTGTTATCCATCGGATCCGTCTAATTGGCTTGCGAAAGTTAAAGGCGTGATATTTTAGAGCATTTCAAATGAATAAGCTGAGGGCGTTTGGATTATGAAAAGAACGTTTCTGTCCGCCCAAAATTGTGCCCTGATATTCTACGAGTTATTACTGCTGCCTTTAGGTTTTGTAAATAAGTTCTTGTTTCCGTGTAATGTGTTGTCTTCAAACAATCTTGTATCGTCAATAAACACACGTGTGATCAATATGCCAATAAGCATTTCTGAATCCTTTCAGACACGAATACATTCAAAGAACCTGTAACCATTCCTATGTACATGTACATACATAACAATAAATAAAATGCTTGATAAATTAAATATTTTACACAAAATAAAGGAAGCTTAGTTCCTGAAATCGAAAACAAAGAACAAGAAATAAATAAAGAGTGTTTTTTTCCCAGGTATAGAAGTTTAAGTTGACATTACTTTCCAAGATGGCGACCGATTTAACTGCTGTCAAGTGATTTATATTCTCAGTTTGGTTTGGCAATTCATCAAAACGATCATCAAGCAAGGCGTAGATTCGTCGAATGGGCCCAAAACGAGATTGCCGTTGTTCCCGATTTTGATAAGCGAATTTTGTTTAGCGATGAAGCGCACTTCTGGTTGAATGGCTACGTCAACAAACAAAACTGCCGCATTTGGAGTGAAGCTAATCCACAAGTGTTATATCCAGTGTTATATCCAAGTCCGTTATATCCAGAAAAACTGACTGTTTGGTGCGCTGGTGGAATCATTGGTCCGTACTTCTTCAAAAACGATGAAGGCCACAACGTTACAGTCAATGGTGATCGGTATAGAGCCATGATTACTAACTTTTACATTCCTGAATTGAACAATCATGATGTCCAGGAGCTGTGGTTCCAACAAGACGGTGCAACATGTCACATAGCTCGTGCCACCATCGATTTATTGAAAGACACGTTTGGTGACCACCTAATTTCAAGTTTTGGACCTGTGAATTGGCCTCCAAGATCTTGTGATTTAACACCGCTAGACTATTTTCTGTGGGGCTATGTAAAGCCATTGGTCTATGATAAGCCATAAACGCTTGACCATTTGGAAGACAACATTCGCCGTGTTATTGCCGATATACGGCCACAAATGTTGAAAAGTCATCGAAAATTGGACGTCCAGATTGACTACATCCGAGCCAGCCGTGGCAGTCCTATGCCAGAAATCATATTTAAAATTTAATGCCACAAGAGTATCTTTCGAATAAAAAAAAAAAAAATGCATGTCGAATAATACATCGTTGTTTTATTGCAATTTAAAGTTCTATACCTCTAAAAACACCCTTTATATGAAGAAAATCAATTGACTAAAATGGAAAATTATTATTTTTTCTAAAGCTGTCACTGAATTAGAGCAGTGAAGTAAGGCTAATCTTGCTTTATAGGATTCTAACCTACCCCTTCAGCAGAAAAAATATACTTAATAGCGTAAAATAGGAAGAAAATGATTGAAAAACACTTAGGTTAAATTTACATGCGTAAACAAATAGTAAGCATTTAGAGAGTCGAACCAACATAAATGAGTGTTATTTAAATGGAAATGGTAGCAAAATATACACTTAAGAAGAGCAAATATAATATTCAAGAGCTTACCAAACAAATGGTATACATAAATTTCAAAACTTGAAGCATATCTGTATAGATAGATTCAGATGAGCCGGCTCGGTGGCTTATAGGTAGAGTGTCCCCGTTTCGCAAGCCCAAGATTTCGGGTCCTAACCCGGCTGGAGTCTTTTCTGAATGTGAAAATCGCATGAACGCATGTCATATGATTATGTGGCATGTAAAAGATACTTTAAATATTGATTTTGCTCTGGTATTCTCGGAAAAATTAAACCACGGCGATATTTAGCATCCGGCGAGAATTTGGAATAATTCAAGTGTTAAAATTTGGTAACGCGAGATCCGCCATTAGACGGTGCCACGATGAAATGGCTCTCATATTTGGGGATTTTCCGTGTCTAAAAAGTCTTAGTTGTTAATGTACAACCCATTCGAAAAAAAAATCAGAAGAAAATCGCATTTGTTCTAAAAATAAGCTTAGTTTCAATTTGTCCATGGATTACAGAATTTAAAAGCAAGGTATTGAAAGAAAGATGGTTTAAAGAATAATTCTTTAAAAGTATATTATATTAAAATATTATTTGAGTCTGAGAATATCAGATAAATGTTATTGTCTAAAGCAACTTTAGACATAAATCAAGAGAGACCATAATCATATCGATGAGTTTGTGACGGGGTTTTATCGCGCCTTCTCATTAATCCTCTTGGGGAATCTTTAGGGACAGAATAGCATTATTTCAATCCAACCCTCTCAAGAAGAAACCACGATATGCAGATTCGTGAATAGATATATATTGGAGCTTTAGAAATCGCGGGTAAGTAAGATAGAAGTAAGGCAGGAGAGGGATAGAAGTCGGATAGTAATAGAATGGGATAATAATAGTAGAAGAATAGAATACAAGAAGAGACAAAAAGCCGAGGTGCTGATCGCCGGGAGATATTCTAAGAGATTAATTATCAAAGAGTAATTATAGAACAGACTTTTTAGCTCATTAAGGAGTCTAAAGTAGATAAAGATTCTGAGGTTAATTTCTCATAAAGATAGTGAATAGGATTTCGGACGCTGTTTACTTAGAATTGATAATTGCGTAGTATAACTCCTGATCATATCCCTCTAGTAAGACTTGTGTATATTTAGACAATAATAAATTAGATTTATTATGCAGAATTTGGGGGATTAATCATTTATTTCTTCTAATGTAGGTCACGTGGATGAGGAGATTAAAGCCACAGGCCGCGGGGTATCACAAGTTGTGCAGAAGGAATCTTCTTCAATGTTTATACAAAATATGTACACTAATTGAAATACACTAGTCCTAAAGAAAATTTCAACTAAATATTTTTAATCAAATAATTTGTGCACTTAAATAAAGAGGAATGTTATTATAAACTTAAAGAAAACATACTTCATAACAATGCTTTGCCAGACAGTAATCAAACAGTCGGAAAAAATCTGAGAGGTAATAAAAGAAAATTAACGACTTCCGGATATATTGAAATGACGAAAGTACTTTTGATGAATGAGATGGTTTGGTAATTATTGAAATAGCTGAGACGTAATTAATTAATTGGGTCATTATTTAAGCCACGGAACAGTAAACAAGGATTATAGCACTATGAATCTTCTTCTTTTGTTCAATGGATTCTTTGACAGAGAATAGTTTCTCCTTCATTAAATTATTGTTTGATTAGTTTCGTTGATTGATTGATTGAATATTAACGTCGCACTGTTCAGCTACACGAGGGCTTTTGGTGACGGACCACGTAATTTTGAACCATGATCAAGTGGCGTGGACGACACCTGAGCTGTCACCCCCCTCTCCTAACTACCACACCACACCAATGATCAGTTTCGAATTTAAAAGAAACAATTTCATCTATTTTAAAGAAATTTTGCAATACTCAGTGGGAGTGCGGCAAACATTTACTGGGTTTTTCGAATGATTTCTTCAAAATATCAAATAATTCGTAATGTTTCTGGTTTCCCGATATTTTCCATTCCCGGGAATTTCTGAGAAATACCGGGAATGTAATAGTTATTCCCGGGAATACAACAAAATTTTGAAAAATTTAAAAGCAAGTTATTTTTAATCGACATCAATAAAAATTATATAGAATAAGGATACATATGAGTTCTAAAATTAATTGTTCTCAATTATACATTCAGCTAAAAATACAAAAAATGTATAATATGCTAATTTTTAAAGTGTGATTTGAGCAAACATATATGTAATCTGTGCTTTTATCACTCAGTCTAGTTCTTAGCTTTGTTATGAATAACCCTGCAGCAGAAAATCCTCTCTCACTTTCAGCTGATGTCTGGGAACTATTTTCAGAACCCCAGTTTCATGTTTGAGAATCGATTTTCAGGAATTTTTTAATCAATACTGAATCTCACAAGGATATTTGGTTTAAAAAATAATAAATAAGAAAAATTTCGAGATTTTTTCAAAAAAGTTTCTCCCCTTAAGGTATCCGACTACGTTCGGAACCGTAATTTTAAAAAAAGTGCATAAATGGAAACTTTTCATGATATTTAGTGTGACTCAGATTAGAATACATGCATAAAATTGTTTAAAGGAGATTTTGACAAAAAAATGTATTTAAATATAATATTTTAGCAAAAAATTAACTTGGAATAATCTTTTTTCCAAATGTTCTCCTCTTGTGAAAAATGGTTCTACTATAATAATATTTTGCCTCAGACCTCTCTACAGAGGCTCAACTAGATTTTTTTAAAAATTCACATTATTTTCAGAGTTACCACCAACTGAAATAATTATTGGCGTTTTTTTCTTATAATTACTCCCCTTTGTTGTAAAATATGAATAAACCCACTTCTAAGTTATATACTTCAAAAATTCTAGTTGAGCCTCTATAGAGAGATTTGAGCTACATATAGGCAAAATATTATTATAATAGAAGCAAAAAAGAGTATTCTAAGTTAATTTCTTGCCAAAATATTATATTTAAATAAATTTTTTTGTCAAAATGTCCTTAAAACAATTTTCTGCATATATTCTAATCTAAGTGACACTAAATATCATGAAAATTATCCATTTATGCTCTTTGCAAAATCACGGTTCCGAACGTAGTCGGATACCTTAAACAGTTTGGAGGTTTAATCCGTTCTTTAAACGGCTGATTTAATTAAGTAGTTTATAATAAAGACATTTATCGGAAAAAAAATATTTTTAAATGATTTAAATAAATAACAATTTTAAGTATAAATACTTACGTTATCAAAGTAAATCAAGATATTAGAATTTCCTCAAAATAGTCGTGTTTGTAGATTCTGAAATTATGTCCCTTTAAAAACTAAATACTTTTAGTTAACGAAGCGATGTTCAACAGAAAGACATGAACTAATCAAAATTTCATTTATTTACTCTTTTACTACGACAAGCTGCAAAATTTCTCCCCAACCCGACGTGGGCGTTACTGTTTCTCTTGTTATACTCTTACTCTTCTGTTGAGGGCTCAAACGAACATTTCTCCTTCCAAGGAATTCGGGATGAATGATCGATACATTACAACAGTGCGATCACCTAAAATTTACACCAGATGTGGAAATCCATAGTCAAGTGAAAATTATATATCTCAGATTATTTTAGCTTCGTGTAGTTCCTGGGAGAATTCCCAGGGACGAAATATAATTCCCGGGAAAACAAAAAGTATCAAAATCTTATAATTTCCCAGGAACCTGGAATTCCGGGAAAGAAGCCTTAGTTTCAACAGTTCAATAAAAATTCTCCCGATCAAATAACAGAGGGTAGAAGCAAAACGATTTGTATTTGAACTAAAGATATGTCTTGTTTTATTAGCTTAGACAATTCAGAATAATTTCAGTAGGGGTTTGGTAAATTTAAATAATACATTGAATTTTTTAAGGACAGCATCTTTTGTTCATTATATTACTAATTTGAACTAAAAAAATATTCTAAAACAGAGGTCACCAAAGTGGTAGTTCGTGAGGAAGTTTTGATGTTCCCTAGCAAAACGTGGAATATACTTTACTCATCACGTTAAGTTATGTTTTAAGATGCAGCAAGGAGTAATCCTAGTTAAAAACACTTGGAATCATTTACAGAATCTTTTGCTCAATATCACCCAAAGAATGAAGATCCCAGACATGGTAACATGTAGATAAAAAATCGGTTTGCAGTGAAAATTCAGAATTGCAATTTAAGCAGGCATATGAAAGAAATACTCGTCGAGATATCGTCCGACGAAACTCTCAAATTTAAATTTCATTCATCCACAGTTTTGGCTTTCCATAAAAAGAGAATAACCCTTTTCTTAGTGAACAGGCGATGAAAATTCTGCTTCAATTCTCCACAACTTATTTACGTAAAAAGGCATTTTCATCCGTCACAGCCATCAAAACGCAGTACCGATCTCAGCTTGAAATAAACGCAATTATGTGTCTTGCAGTAACAACATTGGATGCAAATATCCACAACCTTATTTCAAGTAAGCAGGAACATCCATCGCACAAGGATTGCATAATGCTAAAAGTTTGATAAGCCATTTTTTCATTGTTTTGTTTTCACAGTTTTTGTTTATTTTATTATGGTTTATTAATAAAGCTTTCATAATTTGGTTACAATTAAAAGTTTTATTCTATTAACTAGGTACTTTATATGTGTTCTTGGATTACAATTTTTTTTTATAAATATATTTAACACTTAAAAAATCCTATTAGGGGTCCGAGGGATTTAAATTATGAATTTACTGATCCGTGAGGTCAAAAAGTTTGGCAACCACTGTTCTAGAATACCTCAAATAGCCATCACATCGGGTCATTTAAAATAATAGATATAGAATACACACATAAATAATACCCTCCATCACAGAATAAATGCCACTTTTAAGTCGTAAATAGAAGTGGTAGTTTATTGGTATTGATCACGAGTTCAAAGCAAATGTATCACGAGTTCGAGCTCCAGTTGTGAAGCACCATCCCGTGGTGCTGTTCCTATTATCCTGTTCCCTATTATCTACGCGAGGTGTTTCTGTAGGAAAGGATGAGGAATCACGTAAATCGTTCATCTTAATATCTGTTTATTAAGATCTTAACTTAATCACAATACATAACAATAACAATACTCAAAGTAAGCAGATCTGGAATGAGAAGACACAACTCGTATTACCAAATAATCGCGTAATTGACCACTATATCTAACTTTACAGACTAATTCTAATCTCACTAATACACGCACTTTCCTTATAGCTTAATCAAAGTCGCTAAGCCTATATCCAGCTACTTTCTTTGTCCTAACTGACGTGGTTATAATCCGGCTCTAATCCTTGTACTTTCGTATCCATCTTGAGCTTGGATGTACAGGTACGGGTAGGTTAGTTTTCGGACTTGGTATTCTCCTAAACGCTATCTTAATCACTTCTTCACTTAAACATATACCTTACAAAGTCACCTGCGAACGCTAAACTTCTATTATATATATGATTCCTAATTTGCATAATCACGTTCTTCTTCTCGAGATGGTTGGAAAGAACTGCCATTTTGGCCCCAAAGAACCCCAAGAGGACTGTTAAAAGAAAACGTGATGAAAGCCCCGGCGCACAGCGCCACTGAAACCCTACTGCGTACAGGAGCTGTTGCCCATTAAATCTGTTGTGGCTGAAGAATCCTCCTGTTACCCTAATGTGGATGTTCGGGGAGGGGCTGCAAGCTCAGGTGTCGTCTTTGTTTTTTAACCGCGGTGAAATTCTGCTGTCCGCGGTTCAAAATTGCGAGACCCATCACCAACAACTCTCATGTTGCTTTATATTACGGCGTTAATAAACATTCATACTCATATTGTCTTAAGAGGGAGAAAGAGAGTTAGATTAAAGTTGCACTATAAAGCTGTACGAGAGCTATTGGCGACGGACCTCGTAATTGTGAACCATGGGTGAGTGACAAGGATGACACCTGATTTCACTCCCCACCAATGGAAGGATGTTTGAAACTCAACAGTGACTTCCTCTACACGGAAGTTCTTCTGCAGCATTAGGCTTGAATTCATGACACGCCTACCACAAGTCCGTTACCTTTAGTACTAGGCTACCGCAGCCTTAGGTGTTAAGAGACACGGACTGAGATAAAGACACCTTATCGTGTAAAATAAAACAAAGAGTGATATGTGTAGAGCCAATTACCAAGATGAGTCAGTTTTATCGATTGCCAACAAGTATTCTAAGTTGACGGTTTTACCTCTCCAGTAATATAGAAGCCAAAATTGATTTTACGAGAAACATGGGAAATAAAACCTAAAGGAGATGACGTAGTACCTGATAATTTAAGTAAAATGTTTATATGCTGTGGCAGTGACAGTTATAAAGGGTGTTTTTTCAGAGGTATAGAACTTTAAATTGCAATAAAACAACGATGTATTATTCGATTGACATGAATTTTTTTTATTCGAAAGATAATCTCGTGGCATTACGTTTTAAATATGATTTCTGGCATAGGACTGCCACGGCTGCCTCGGATGTAGCCAATCTGGACGTCCAATTTTCGATGACTTTTTCCAACATTTGTGGCCGTATATCGGCAATAACACGGCAAACGTTGTCTTCCAAATGGTCAAGCGTTTGTGGCTTATCCGCATAGACCAATGACTTTACATAGCCCCACAGAAAATAGTCTAGCGGTGTTAAATCACAAGATCTTGGAGGCCAATTCACAGGTCCAAAACGTGAAATTAGGCGGTCACCAAACGTGTCTTTCAATAAATCGATTGTGGCACGAGCTGTGTGACATGTTGCGCCGTCTTGTTGGAACCACAGCTCCTGGACATCATGATTGTTCAATTCAGGAATGAAAAAGTTAGTAATCATGGCTCTATACCGATCACCATTGACTGTAACGTTGTGGCCTTCATCGTTTTTGAAGAAGGATTCCACCAGCCCATAAAGCGCACCAAACAGTCAGTTTTTCTGGATGTAACGGTGTTTCGACATACACTTGTGGATTAGCTTCACTCCAAATGCGGCAGTTTTGTTTGTTGACGTAGCCATTCAACCAGAAGTGCGCTTCATCGCTAAACAAAATTCGCTTATGAAAATCGGGAACAACGGCAATCTTGTTTTGGGCCCATTCGACGAATCTAAAAGCGTTGTTCAGGCGTGAGTCTATTCATGATGAATTGTCAAACCAAACTGAGAATAAATCACTTGACAGCTGTTAAATCGGTCGCCATCTTGGAAAGTAATGCCAACTTAAACTTCAATACCTGAAAAAAAAACACTCTTTACATACGTGGTCCTATATTCAAATACCTAAGCATTTAGGATTAAACATAAAAAAAATTCATAAGCCTATTTTTTATTTGTGATGTTAATAAACAAGCTTATTCTAGATTTACTTATTTTAGAATAGAAGTAATAAAAAGTATATAATTCCATTTTTTTTAATACTAAGATGCATGCTAGGGTAGAATTACCACCCCTAAAACCCATCACTATTCCTGTTTTGGAATTCTGTTGTTGTGTAGATGAAAAGAGTTAAGTTTTCAGCAGCCCAGTCTTTTCATTGACTTTATCTATTGATTCGATAAAAGATTTGTATTGATTAAGCCGTGATCAAAATTAACAAGTTACATTGAAAACACTTTCGACGAATTCCTAATTCAACAGCTACCTTATTTGGTGTCGAATTTTGGCTGTACTGGGCTCGAAGTCATGACACGCCGACTACGAGTCCGCTCTCTTGACCACAAGGCTACCGCGACCACCTAAACTTAGATAGAATTTCGCTAAAAGGGATAACTAAAATTTTAAAAATAAGTATCCATCTTCCATAATATGTGTTGTTACTCGTCATTTTTTAAAACTAAATCTTCCTAAAAACACATGTAATGTCCCAATTTTTCCGCGGACCATTAAGTATTTTTCACGGTCCACCGGTTGGCGACCACTGTTCAATACAGCATATAAAAATTGTAGTAAAGACCTTAACAGTTAAAAGAAGAAAAGCAATCGGCCAAAATAAGAGGAAATTGCTAATAGGAAAAAAATGGTTAATGTGTGTATTATGAAGTAAAGCAATTATACGTTTAGTGTAAAAACCACACACCCACAATCAAAAAAAAATATTTATTCGAAAAGAAATGCACCATGCTATAGAAAAACTGGTTTCATAACAGAATCTTTTTGACATTTTTCTTATCCACTGGGTAATATTAACCCTTAATTCATTTTCTGCTTCTATTTTTGGAAACTGAGTCAAAAAACGTCGAAATTGGTCTTGCCCTCTAGAGATATCATTCCATGTTTATGCTCCCAAATTATAATTAAATCATCTGGAGAAGTGGGTTCCATTAGTGGATATAAGAAGTCTGCAATGTTTCTTGTGGTTTTTTAAAGATTCCAAAGGGCACGGCTGTATTTGTATCTTGTCGTATGAAGTTAACTTGCGTTTAGTTTGTCATCTATTTTTGTTTGTAGAAGAAAACAAGTCTTATTATTTCATTTTTGAGTATTTTGTCTGAAATACAAATATAGCAAAGTAAAAAAAAAATCTTACGAAAAAAACAGATTTGTCGTCATTTAATGCCTAAGTGATTTTCAAAATTACGAACAACATAGCGGAAAAAGTTTTATATAGTTTAAAAAACAACTTCGTAATCACATTTCTTTTTAAGTTCGCATTACATTTTTTAAACCTCATTTTAATCTTTTATCATTGTCATTTTTGAAACTTTTTTTTAAGTATATGCCACACTCTGAAGCAACATGAGGGTTTCTGATTGACTTCGTAATTCCAAACCAAGGTCAAGTGATTAGGACAAGACCTGAACTAGCAACCCCTCTTCAAATTTCCAAACCACGTCAACGGGAGCACATCCAACCTCGACAGATTTGTCGTGTATCAGCCGCGCTTACACGGTGGGTCTTCAGTGGCAATTAGCCTCAAACCCAGGACTCGAGAAAATCGATCACGATTTCGCGATCTTGAGCACACAGCTACTTTTTTTTAAACACAGAAGAATTATTTTATGGAATAACACTTATTTCACTTTAATAGAAGATGTGTTTTTCTATTTATTTCAGAGAACATTCTAAGTAAAATATCTAAAGTTTACAGAACCATTCCTTTAAGAAATTTACTCGATTGATTCGAACGACAGTTTTGACATAATGGTAAACAATTATTGATTATTTATAATGCATTTTTCTAGAGTTATTTCGTTATGAACCGGTTCAAGACAGTAAGCATAATTGTAAACATAGTTGTTGTTGGATATCAATCAGATGAACTTACAAATAATAATGAAATAACACTCATTTAAACTACAATGAAAACAATTATAAATACAGAGTGAACAAAAATGATGGGCGCGATTTTCCAAAATTATATTTTCGAAACTACTGCATACATAACAAAAAGTGATATATAAATGAAAAAAGAAGTGTTCCAAGTTTTTTTCCGACCAATTATCAACAGCATATAAAGGGTGTTTTTCTAGAGGTATAGAACTTTAAATTGCAATAAAACAACGATGTATTATTCGATTGACATGCATTTTTTTTATTCGAAAGATAATCTTGTGGCATTAAATTTTAAATATGATTTCTGGCATAGGACTGCCACGGCTGGCTCGGATGTAGTCCAATCTGGACGTCCAATTTTCGATGACTTTTTCCAACATTTGTGGCCGTATATCGGCAATAACACGGCGAATGTTGTCTTCCAAATGGTCAAGCGTTTATGGCTTATCCGCATAGACCAATGGCTTTACATAGCCCCACAGAAAATAGTCTAGCGGTGTTAAATCACAAGATCTTGGAGTCCAATTCACAGGTCCAAAACGTGAAATTAGGCGGTCACCAAACGTGTCTTTCAATAAATCGATTGTGGCACGAGCTGTGTGACATGTTGCGCCGTCTTGTTGGAACCACAGCTTCTGGACATCATGATTGTTCAATTCAGGAATGAAAAAGTTAGTAATCATGGCTCTATACTGATCACCATTGACTGTAACGTTGTGGCCTTCATCGTTTTTGAAGAAGGATTCCACCAGCCCATAAAGCGCACCAAACAGTCAGCTTTTCTGGATGTAACGGTGTTTCGACATACACTTGTGAATTATCTTCACTCCAAATGTGGCAGTTTTGTTTGTTGACGTAGCCATTCAACCAGAAGTGCGCTTCATCGCTAAACAAAATTCGCTTATCAAAATCGGGAACAACGGCAATCTCGTTTTGGGCTCATTCGACGAATCTACGCCTTGCTTGATGATCGTTTTGATGAATTGCCAAACCAAACTGAGAATATAAATCACTTGACAGCAGTTAAATCGGTCGCCATCTTGGAAAGTAATGCCAACTTAAACTTCTATACCTGGGAAAAAAACACTCTTTATTTATTTCTTGTTCTTTGTTTTCGATTTCAGGAACTAAGCTTCCTTTATTTTGTGTAAAATATTTAATTTATCAAGCATTTTATTTATTGTTATGTATGTACATGTACATAGGAATGGTTACAGGTTCTTTGAATGTATTCGTGTCTGAAAGGATTCAGAAATGCTTATTGGCATATTGATCACACGTGTGTTTATTGACGATACAAGATTGTTTGAAGACAACACATTACACGGAAACAAGAACTTATTTACAAAACCTAAAGGCAGCAGTAATAACTCGTAGAATATCAGGGCACAATTTTGGGCGGACAGAAACGTTCTTTTCATAATCCAAACGCCCTCAGCTTATTCATTTGAAATGCTCTAAAATATCACGCCTTTAACTTTCGCAAGCCAATTAGACGGATCCGATGGATAACACAGCATTACGTTAGCTCCATGGAAAAATTTGATGACGCGAAACTTTGAGTTTAAGGTATCCGACTACGTTTGGAACCGTGATTTTCAAAAGCGCATAAATGGATAATTTTCATGATATTTAGTGTCGCTTAGATTAAAATATATAAATAAAATTGTTTTAAGGACATTTTGACAAAAAATTTTATTTAAATACAATATTTTGGCAAAAAATTAACAGAATAATCTTTTTTCCAAATGTTCTCCTTTTCTGAAAAATGATTCTATTAGAAAAATATTTTGCTTCTATATAGCTCAGACCTCTGTTCAGAGGCTCAACTAGAATTTTTGAAATATATAACTTAGAAGTGGGGTTATTCATATTTAACGACAATAGAGGGGAGCAATTTTAAGAAAAAAAAACGCGAATAATTATTTTAATTGGTGGTAGCTCTGAAAATAATGTGAATTTTCAAAACTTCTAGTTGAGCCTCAGTGGAGAGGTCTGAGCTATATACAGGCAAAATATTATTATAATAGAACCATTTTTTAACAAAAGGAGAACATTTTGAAAAAAGATCATTCTAAGTTAATTTTTTGCCAAAATATTGTATTGAAATAAATGTTTTTGTCAAAATGTCCTTAAAACAATTTTTATACATGTATTTTAATCTGAGTGACACTAAATTTCATGAAAATTATCCATTTATGCGCCTTTTTAAAATCGCGGTTCCGAACGTAGTCGGATACCTTAATGTTAAAGCTACTTTACTAAGAAGCGTTGTACATACAGTTACTTTACTGATTCCTCTTAACCGAGTAAATATAAAGAATTCATGATATCGCAATGTCTTGGATGATTGAGAGGACCAAAATGAATTATACACACACTCACATTCACATTCTCTATCTCTCTTCTACCCTCTCTCTCTCTTCTCATCTCTCTCTTCTCATCTCTCTCTCTTCTCTCTCTCTCACATCATCTCTCTCTCTCTCTCTCTCTTTTCTCTCACTCTCTTCTCCCCTCTCTCTCTTTGGTATTCGACAAAAAAATGAAGAGAACTCGGAAGTTTAAAACACATTATCACAAAATGCTTTTTTATACATCAAACATTTACATTTATTACCACTACAAAATTTCCTTTAAATAAACTAGGAACTCTCATAGTACAAATTATACAACTGTTCATATTCATTGCTCAAACTGTAAAACTGTCATTGACATGTATTGTGCGTAGTATTTTTTTATATATATACCCTGGTGTGCAAAAATTAAGGACGAGACGGCTTTTTCAATATAACTTTGTACAAAAGCTTTCCAAATCAACACATTTAATACCGTAAGATCCCCAATACGTAAGGACATGTTTAATATGTAAGCAACACTTACTAAAAGAGAAATCAGAGGGATAAAAAGAAGCTTGATTGAAAAAGTAGCATGGAGCGCAATGCGACTGAAGGCCAAAACATCCCTGTGATGGGTGTCCAGCAAGAAACATCCGGTCTTTAGTAGGGGATATGATCTCCCCTGACTGCTAGGCAGGTTTCACAGCGTCTGCCCATGCTGAGAATGTGGGTGTCAATGTTTTGTTGAGGCATTGCTGCCCATTCGTCTTGCAACTCCAATCGAAGCTCCCGAATCGTTACTGATGGTAAGGTACGAGCTGCCAAGCGTCTGCCTAGAAAATCCCATACATGCTCGATGGGATTGAGATCCGGAGATCGTGCCGGCCAATCCATACGTTCAATATCCTCACTCTCTAAGAGCTGTTCGGCAGCTACTGTGCGATGACATGGTGCATTGTCGTCCATGAAAAGAAACTGCAGACCCATAGCGCCTCTAAAAAGACGCACATATGGAAGAAGAATCTCGTTACAATAACGGGTCCCGTTGACTGAACCTGCGTCGAAGATGTGAAGGTCTGTACGACTACCAAGCATGATGCCTCCCCAAACGAGAACACCGCGACCTCCATACCTGTCCCTTTCAATGATGTTCGACGAATGATTGCGGCTTCCCCGCTCTCTCCAGATGAGTATGCGATGAGAATCGCTACTCAAACTGAATCTGCTCTCATCTGTAAAGAGTACTCGTCCCCATTCATTGTCTCTCCAATTCCGGTGTTCCCGGCACCACAGAGAACGCCTTCTCCGATGGGCAGGCGTTAAAGGTACACACCGTACAGGGCGGAATACAAACAGACCACCACCGTGCAGTCTTCTGGCCACGGTAAAACGCGATATCGGTCGTCCAGTCGCCTGTGTCGTGTGTCTAGCGATTTCTCCCGCTGTCTTCCGCCTGTTTCTTCTGGCCTGTAAGACAATGTACCGGTCATTTGCAGGTGTCGTTCCTCGTGGACGACCACTACTGAACCCCCGTATAGCTGTTCCTGTAGTTTGAAATTGTCTCCAAAGTCGTGAAACGATGCTGTGAGCAATTCCGAACTTTGCAGCCACACTTGTCACACTGCGGCCTTCCTCCAACTTCCCAATGATTCGACCTCGGGTAAAAGCATCCAGATGTCGTCTAACAGATTGATTATTCGCCATTTCTCGCTGAGGCAGCAACTCGGTGTGATTTTAACTGCTATACGGCGTACACAATCTCTTTGCCAGAAATACTGATCTTACACCGACAACATGCTTTATACTACTCAGACACTCCCCCATTACGTCTACCTGCATATCTGCGCATGTGCTACCGTACATCACCTTACTTAATCTCCTGATTGGTCTTTCTGTCAGCTCTGCCTCTTCGTTCAGCTGATATGCTAAATTTTCGACTTCGTCCTTAATTTTTGCACACCAGTGTATTGTAAGCAAGAAAAAAACAAATTTCATGTCTTCATCTCCGCCTTTTGATTTGTACTTCTATTATTGTTTCATCTTAAAATAGTCAATAACTTATATCCGGATGTTTAATACGTTAATATTGCTTTCTGTTGTACTTATTTTATGTTAAAAATTGTAATATTCGCAAGCAACGCCCTCCCTTACATTATAATGGCATCTGAATGGAAACTTGCTAGCGATACAGCCAAGTTGACATCATTTTTGGTGACTGAATTAGCACGTTGGAGACCATTTTTGGCGAATTAGTGACAGAAGGATGCTTTGGAAATTACTCGAGAGATCTATAACAGCATGGACTATGACGTAAAAAACTGTTTCGAGAAAGCGCTGGAAGGTACTGGGGGAGGGAGACCCCTAGACCAGTGGCGCACACAAGGGTGGGTCCTGGTTGTCCAACCCCCCTAAAGCCCTTGATTTTTTTTCTGATTTATTATATTTCTAAGTATATAGAACGTAAAATTTTATTAAGTACTTGTTATTAATGATTAATTTTATTAATTAATGCTAATTATTTATTCACTAATTAGTATTTTAATGCGTTTTGTTCCCCAAAATCGACAAAATCAAAAGGAGCATGATACAAGAATGGTGAACTTTCAACCCCGGACCCCCCTTTGAAATATTCCTGTGTGCGCTACTGCCCTAGACAAATCATTCTTGGCGTTCCTCTTCAATTAAATTCACCATTTGCGATCCATTTTTACAATCTATACCTCATGTACACTGCTGGACAATTGCTAAGGACGGATAACACTATCATCCATAGCAACCACAAAATGAAAGGAAGCAAAATGTGGAAAATTAGAATAAGTGCGGGATATTAGTAAGAAGAAGTATGAGCATGCAAATTTTTTTCCCACGTCTGTTCATCACGTGATAGCGTTCATAAGAGTTTTAAAGGTTTTGACGCGTGTGGACAGTTGTTGTTTCAAGTCAAAGTTTTACAGGAAAGATTTAATAGACGAACTTAAAATTTTTGGCATGTCTTCCCGACATCACATAGATGATTTTATGCGTGGCCGAATTATTGGAAAGATCGAAGAAGGGCGAAAAATAACAGATGTTGCCAGGGAGTTCGACATCACACACAGCGTTGTTTCACGGCTGTGGAAGTCATTTAAAACTACTGGAATGTGTAGTAGACGGCACGGGGGAGGTCGTGTTAGAAGTACGACGCCTGCAGAAGACAGATATATCGTCCTATCAGCAAAAAGGAACAGGCGCACTACAGCTCAGCAGGTGGCAAATCAGTTTCTTGCTGCCTCAGGAAAGCAGATCTCCCGAACAACTGTTGCCAGACGTTTGAGGGGAGGAGGACTATACGCACGCAGACCTGTTGTGTGTGTCCCATTGACCAGACAGCACCGTACTGCCCGTTTGCAATGGTGTCGTGAGCATCACAATTGGACTGAACAGGACTGGGCATGCGTACTATTCTCAGATGAGAGCAGGTTCAGTCTGTCATCGGATTGTAGACGCCAACTGATCTGGCGCGAGAGTGGTACTGCTTATCGTCCAGAAAATATCCAGGAAAAGGACCGATATCCGACATGCAGTATCATGGTGTGGGCCGGCATCATGATCAATGGCCGCACGCGCCTACATGTGGTTGCGAATGGGACTATGGCTGGCCAACGATACATTGATGAAGTTCTACTTCCTCATGTTCGTCTTTTCCGTGGTGCTGTCGGTGATAAATTTGTTTTTATGGACGACAACGCAACATGTCATCGAACACTCGCTGGTCAGGATTGTCTAGACAGCGAGGGTATTCAACGTCTCGTATGGCCAGCGCGTTCTCCAGATCTAAACCCCATTGAAAATGTGTGGGATGCTTTGGGGAGGCAAGTTGCTGGTCGAAACTATCCTCTGACAAACAAGAACACCCTCATCCGTGCACTCACAGATGAATGGGATAAATTGCCTCAACAGCTGCTGGATAATGTTGTGCAAAGTATGGTACGACGTGTGGAATGTTGCATCACACTCCACGGTGGACATATCCCGTACTGATACCTTTCTTTAAGGTGCCTGCTGACTTTTAGATGCATTGTTCCATTTCTCCGTACGCAGATCAAATGAACATTTTTTTTTCTTTCAGATGTTTCACAGCTTTTGTACTTTCTAGAACAATAAATATTCTTTATTCTAATGTCTGAACAGTGTGGCAGCTATATTTTATCCTACTAGGCCTCATGTCTCGCTTAATGTTATGCTACATAGCAATTTGTGATCCGTCCTTAGCAATTGTCCAGCAGTGTATAAATAAATTTAAAAGATAAGACAAATAAAACCCCTTTTCTCTGACTCATCTCTATCATAATTCCCAAACTCATGCTCAAAATATTATTAAAACGCTCTTGATGTTAAAAAGTGCTCCTCAAACTTTCTATACTTGCGACCCAACTTTCAATCATAATTTTCATCGCCCCCCCTTCCATACAAAAACAATGTATTGAATTCAATAATAATATACTTTGACGTAAAGCTACAATGCGACTTTAATTGTAAACCGTACAAATTATCAAGATAAGTATTAAATTTTTGTATATAATTTTATGACATGCCAATAGGGTAACTGGTAATTGTTAAACTTGTTTTAAACTTAGTACTGTTAAATTAATTATGAAACACATTGTACAATACTGATACATTTATAAATGTATTAAATCAGTGTAAGTAAAAGTGTATCTTATTTTTTAT
Source organism: Trichonephila clavipes (assembly GCA_019973935.1). Taxonomy (NCBI): domain Eukaryota; kingdom Metazoa; phylum Arthropoda; class Arachnida; order Araneae; family Nephilidae; genus Trichonephila; species Trichonephila clavipes. Next base: position 55,393 of record BMAU01014760.1, read on the forward strand.
TACGTCAGAATCTATTTTGTTTTGCTTCCTTTCAGTAGATTAATAACTTTTTTTAATTTTCTTTTCTTTTCGACTTTTCAATATTCTCGCTCCCTCCCCCTTCCCTGTAGGGTTATTACGCCCCTATAGGGGCACGTCTCACAGTTTGAGAAACACTGGGTTAGAGAGACTTAATAAACTGATAATTGTGTTAAATCTCTTCAATGAAATGACTACTTCGGGTGTTTTTCTCCTTTTTTTCGCCTTAATTCATACTTATTGTTACAATTTATACAACGTTTTTCAAAATGTAGAATTTCACGAAGTTTCCGTAATTGAAAGTACTTGCCCGATAAAGTTCAAATAACTTCTAAAAGTGGAGCAAAACTCCTTATAAAGAAACTTGCAGTGAATCAATAGAAATAGGAATGTAATCTTTCAAAGGAAACTCTCACATTATCTGGTCCAGGATGTAATGGACAAATGAATCATCTTTCGAAATACAAGAGCATTGACACTTTATTTTGGTATTAATTAGGTCACTCTATTTTCAGCTATAGATGATAATCAATAATGAATCCGTTAAAAAAGAATTTAATTAATTGTTTCGCATAAAATCCCTGTAATTACTTCTTACCTTCTGCAAGTGGAAATTCTTTTAAAATTAGGAAGGAACTTAAAATAGAATTTAACAAATGGATACAGTAAAAACTTGGTTTATAAGAAGTAGCACATTTGTTTTCCAGAGTTTAAGCCTATTTTATTTTTGAAAACTGTTAGGGTAAAATTCCAAAAATGTTCTCTTTTCAAAGCTGAATAAATTATCATTTTAAGAGGGAGTTGAAACCAATTTTGTCCTTGGAAACTTAATTTTTATTAAAGAGTATGAAATAAAGGGGAAAATATCCATGTTTATTTGAAGGTACTCAATATGTTTGAGAAGGAAAAAAATAGTCCATTTATACCATAATAATTGCAATAAATAAGTAAGAAAAACTTGCTCTGGTGGCCTAGAGGTAGCGTGCTCATTTTATAAGTCCAAGGTTGTGGGTTCGACCGCGGCTGGGGATGATGGACTTTTTGGATGCGAAAATCGTTGGCTTGCCTGTCGTATGATTATGTGGCATGTAAAAGATTCTTTTAGTATCAATTTGGTTCTGGTGCTCTCGCCAAAATTAAAACATGGCAATGATCAGCATCCGAAGAAGAGCTTAAATTAAAATTAACTCAAGCATCTAAATTTGATATCAAGATGCACCACTGAAATGTATTTCACATTTGATGATTTGCTAGCATTTTTAAAAAATCTTTAAATTAATTCGCCGTATAACGCGCATTTTTTTAATGAGGCAAATTCTTTTTTCTTTTGATGAAAATGGTTCACATAATAGGTCACGAAGTATTTCGCTTCGCCCTGTGACGGATCTATTCGCGATCCCTTACACTAATCCTCTTTGGCTATCAATTCACGTTATTCACAACCAACCTTTTAAAGAAGAAAATCGTGATATTCAAATTAAGTTTACTATATATAATCAAAGTTTTCTAGCAAAAGAGTAGGGGTGGATGCAAACCAGAAATCTGGTGAGATTGTTACTGACAAGTATCATTATTGGATTATTATGAATAAATACTTGTTAGGAAAAAGATTTAAAGTGACGATTGATCGCTGAGATTAAATTAATATTAGATTAAATCGGATAATAGATTCGATTCTATATAAAGTAAGGATCGAGTTTGATAGTCTCCTAATCTTTCGTGTATTTCGTCGTTGTTCCACTTTCGTGGTTAGCACCGAGATGTTCTCTTACTGTTATTAATTGAATTTGTGCCGTTATATTGTGTGATGAATAAATAGATCGATTGGATCATGGCTAGTGTTTCTTCCCTACCTCCTACATATATAGGTGCCCTCACAATCCTATAGCCTGCTCTACTGCTTAGCGGTCAGTACAACATTAAAACCCACAGTTATTTTTAAAAGAAAGCCTTTACCGAAATCTAATTTCCCAAAAGATGTTTTCATTCATGTGCACGAGAAAAATGGATGGACGAAAACGGTTTAAAATTGTAGATATGAAATGTTCGGCTAAAGCGCTAAAGGGTTCTGGCGTTTTGAAGAATGCAGAAAGTCTTAGTTCAGATCCCATATATCTAAAACGAATAATACGCAGAAATTACTGACAGAGTGCAACAGAGACATGGTAAGTATTTCAGGTGGATGAAAGCCATTATGTACTTCAGCTTTAAGATAAGCCATTCAAAACAAATTTCAAAACCGCAGTGAGACATCTAGATGTTAGAAGATGAAAAAAAAATTTATAAAAGAAGGCTCAATGTATATGTAGAAATCAAACAATTACATGTGTGGTGGATCTATCCGCGTACTTTCATTAATCCTATTGGAAAATCTTTGGTCTATCAAGCCACGTTTATTCACAGCCAACCCTCTGAAGGGGAAAACGTGATTATTCAAATTAGCTCTACTATATATGGTCTAGGTTTTCTAGCTAGTGAGAATAGGAGAGAGAGAGAGAAAGTGAGGAGATATGACAGATTGCTACTAATCAGGTATTATTCAAGTTTATAGTCTTATTTGAAATATTGGACGGGTGAAAGGATTAAAGTGGCGATTGGTCACTAGAGTTTAATTAGTGTTCAGATAAATTGGGATAGTAGATTTGATCTTGGAATAAGAGAGAGAGAGAGGATCGATAATTATAGTCTTCTCATAATTCGGGCATCTCGCTTTTAATCCACATATTACTTATATTGAGATTATCTCTTCTCGTTGAAGTTACTTGAATCAGTGTTGCTATTTGTGAGATTAATAAATAGATTGTATTTGAATATGGCAAGTGTTTCTTCCCTTCCTCTCACACCTCTAGGCGGGCAAGAGAGAGGACCTAATCCCTCACACTGTGACGGGGATTTCATCGCATTTTTATATAACAGTCCTCTTGGGTTGCTTGGCGCCAGAATAAAAATTCTTTCCAACCAACTCAAGAAGAAGAACGTGGTTTTGTGGAAGTTTAGCGTTCGCGAGGGGGCTATGTAAGGTCTATGCCTATGTGTAGAAGTGAATTGAGATAAATTCGAGAATTAGTCTAGATTGAGTTCGGAAATTAGTCTAATCGGTCCAGTACAGTCAATCCAAAGGTGGATCCGAGGCTAAAAGGATCAGAGTCGGATTAAAGCTACGTCAGAAGTGTTTCTGAAGATAGCTGTTTACCTAAGATATAGCAGTAAGCGAATTAGTGCGATTACTAGTGAGATAGCATTTAATATATAGAGTTAGATTAGACGGTCAATTACGCGATTATTCGGTAATACGAGTTGCGTCATCTCATTCTAGATCAGCCTACTTAGATTATTATTGTTGTGTATTGTGTTTAAGCTAGGATCTTAATAAACAGATTCTAAAATGAATGATTTGAGTGATCCTTCGTTCTTCCCCACAGAAACATGCGTAGATAATGTAGAACGGGAGTCCCCACGGGCGGGGGCTTCACAACACACATGCTCATATTTTCTATATTTTTATAGCTGTCATTTTTATACTCGGCTTATAACACGTGCCCATAAATTTTGGTCCTACTCTTTGTGTTAAAAATGCGTATTATTCTCCGGGATGTACGGTAAATATAATGTAAAAAGATACGATAAGGTACACTATACATATATACATACAGTCGGAACCCGATTTAAGGAATTCATCAGTACCGTACATTTCGTTGTAAAAATTCGGAGTTATTCGTTATATTGGCATCGAAAAAAAAAAAGAAAAAAAGATAGAAATTTTTATACTTTTATCTTTTGGAAATTCTATAATAAGCAACCACATAAAAAATATCAACATTTAGAAACTGCAGGACTTTTATTTAACAGCTTAAATACTGTTAGTGAATTACTACGCACCAGTAAATTAGAAATTTTAAAATACTGATTAATAAACGTCTGAAAATCTCTTTAATACTTGACTCGAAAGAGTTCTTTTTCGACATTATGTAGAGAAGAAAATACAGCGTCATTTACATCCTGCTGCACAGTTTTCCCCCAAAATGTAAAGCATTAGAAAATGTAACAGTTTTGATAATAACAGTGCCATCCGTCATCAAATGTAACATAATAGTTAAAATGTTAAAATACCCCCTACGTTTTTGTGGAGTGGGATCAGATATTAAAGGAATTTTTCTTTTCTATTCAAAGCTCACACAATTGGTGACACTCAGGACTCATCTGCACCTGTAAAGTCTAATAATTCTAATAGCACCCTATCCCGTCAAAATTTGCTGCTTACAAAAAAAAAGTCTTTTTTCAGTTCAGGCCAAAAAAGATGTGTCATTAGAAAAAAAAATCAATTTTTTTCAGATAAAAAACAATAATAAATTTTTTTTGTAGCTGTTGAAATAATTCGTAAATTCGGTGTTCATTATTCGTTAAATAGGGGTCGGACTGTATATACAAGGGTTGGGGCATAAGTCATGGCAACTATTTTTTTCTTTTATAAACGTGAATGGATCACAAACGTATATGTGTCGCGTGGAAGTTCTGCAAGCACAGTGTGTACACAAAACTATGTGATAGCTAGTAGTAGCGCAGCGAGGGATATGAAATCAGTCAATTGGTGAGTGTCGTGTGATGGAAGTAACCCGTATTGAGCAGCGTTCTTACCAGGGGCGTAGCTACCGCCGTATCAATGATACGGGGCCCCCAAGCTACAGGGGCCCCAACATGTGTATCTACAATCCAATTAACAGGATTCTCATATCTAAAATAAGGTCCCTGGAGGAATTTTGATACAGGGTCCCCTCAGAACTAGCTATGCCAGCGGATTCTGCATCAAAATAGCTGTTCTCCGGGGGAATGTGTTGGAATATCACAGTGAATTGGTGGAAGCCCTTGGAAATAAGGCCTTACCATACCTTACATTAGCACGGTGGGTGTACTGTGTTGTCATTCTTTTGCACCGTGAAGACCATATTGCCCTTTATACTACCGTAATCATTTAGTGTGTTACGATATTTCAGTGCTATTCATTGTCCACACATGTTGGAGACGAAAAAACACCTTGTCCTTTCGTCTGTATATGTCACATTTTCCAACCAGACTGGTACCTTCAAGAAAAAAAACAGTTGCCATGACTTTTGCCGCAACTCTCGTATATATATATATATATATATATAGTTTCAGAAAATTTTTGTTTTGTGCCATAAAACCAAGGCTATTGACAACGGACCTCGTAATTTTGAACCGTAATCAAGCAGCGAGGATAACTCACACATAAGCTGGCAAATCCCATTCCGAACTTCCAGATGATGACAACGGGAGGTTTTGAGCATTGACAGATTTAATATGCGTCAGTCTCTCTACACAAGGATCTTCATTGGAGCTCGATCTCATGAGTGGCTGGCCACGAGTCCGAGACCATGACCACTAGGCTACAAATAAGTATATAGATAAATATTACAAAAAAATTCTATCAGAATTGAAAGCACCTTTCTCGCTAGGAGATATCGATTAGACATTTTGTGACGTTTTGGGTTATTTTAAAACATTTTCATAGGTAAAGTACTTTGCAAAATAGGAATCTCGAAGATTGTCGGAAGAAACTCTACAGAACAATATTTAGATACCCTATTTGAGCCTTTGTTCTACCAAACATTTTTTTTTTTTTTTTTGAGTGCAGATGAAATGTGCATTCCCCTTAAAGGGATAACCGATATGTGTTTTAGAATTCATGCCTCTAAACTTCTACGGAAATCGATCGTTATCGATTCTACTGCCACGTGTTTAAATTCGCGGAAGTTCGGGAATATTTCCTCCGAAAATCGGAGTGAGATATAAATAGACATCGACTTGTAGGATTTCAACCAATTTTCTTTGGTATATGACGTGTCTTTCCAAATATTCACAGATGAGTCAAGGGTGAGAATATTGTGGGTGTCACACACACACATTATGATCTCTTTTTTTTTAATAACACGCGAAAAAAAGTTTTTTTAAAAAAAAAACGTTTGAAGAGCGACATTTTTTAAAAATAATATAGGAAAATATTTTGAAGTCTCTTTTTCGACTGAAATAAAAAAAAAACTTAAAACACAAGTAAAATTTATTTAGAAATACGCAAGTCACAAATTGGTATTTCTAACTCTTATTGGTATTAATATACAGTCCGAATTTACAAGAATCTTTTGATTTCTAAATAAACATATATTACATTAGATACATAGTTAGACTTTGGTGTGTCTTTAGTAAAAGTTATTTTAAGATACATAACATAAATTATACACACACATGCATACATATACAATATACAAATTTGCAAATACACACATGCCTACACTTATATATATATATATATATATACATTCTTATACATATACATATATATATACGTTCTTATACATATACATTTACATACATTCTTATACATATACATATATATATGCATTCTTATACATATACATATATATACATTCATATACATATATATATATATACATTTTTATATATCTATATATCATGTGTTGGAGTAACTCTACGAGTCTTATTTCAGTATCGATCAGTAGCCATGGCGCCGTTCGTTCACGTGGTTCTCGTAAGTTCGCCGGAGTGGAAGTCAAAGTCCTTATGCGGGAGGCGGGTTGAGTTGTTCTGGTAGGTTTTATCCCAACTGACACTTGAAGGGTTGGGGGTTCATCACATATACATTCTTATACATATACATATACATATATATATATTATTATACATATACATGTACATATATATATATTCTTATACATTCATATATATATATATATTATTATACATATACATGTACATATATATATATATATATATATTCTTATACATATACATATACAAATATATACATTCTTATACATGAAATATATTGCCGCGAAAATTTACATTTTTGTCAACTATGATGAAGTACTCGTTGCGGAAGAAATAAGGAGGCTTGATCTTGATCACATCATTTATTTATGTTGAACATCAAGCGAGTTATTTGAGCATGTTCCTCGTATAAGTGCCAAAATATAAAAGTGGGAATTATTCAAATATCAGGTTTTTATACATGGGAAGAACAGGGGAAAACGTGTTCTAAAAAATACAGCCACTTGTTTAAACGAAGGGAATACAGTCGACTCTCGATAATTTGAAGTTGGAAGGACTAATGAAAAACTTCGAATTATTAAGAGGGTAGAAAAGAACTCCCAAAATGCACGGAGATAAATTTTTTGTCACACATTTGAATTTGAAACTAGGAAATAATACAACAATTGCACATATGTATAAAATTATTTTAAAGTATTTTTAAAAAGTATATATCATACAGTATAAATATTATACAGAAGCTAAAAGTCCTGTATTAAAGGAATACATTTTTGTATTAAAACCGATCCTGCTCCTCTACACAATCCTATGCATCTTTTCTTCACGATAGCGGACCATCCTTTCTGAACACATGCGTTACAAGGCTACGTGTTAAGCGAAAAAATATGCATGCTGACAAATAGTGCGGCCGATCTACTGTCCACTGGAAGAAAGAAAGCAATAAAAGTGTCTTTTTGCTCGAGTAACCGGGAAATGCAAAGAAGGGATAGTAGACAGATGGTCATCAAAGCAATTACGTTACAGGTGAGACACGCAGAGACAATACAACACAAAACATGTAAGCTCCAACCTATTTTCTGCAGGACTGTACATGATAGTGAGTGTTCGAATTGTCGAGAGTTTTATAAGATAACTTTTGAATTATCGCGTGTTGTAGTCTGGCCAGCCACAGATTTGACTTCGAAATATTGAGTATACCAAAACGTATAGTTTTAGTTCGAAATATCAAGAGTTTTTCTAGGGGCTGAGCATATACTTCGAATTAGCGTGAGGTTCGTATTATCAAAGGTTTAAATTAGCAAGAGTCGACTGTAATTAGTTACTTATAAAAATGATATCACATTGCAGGCATGCCCAACCCACGGCCCATTTGAGAATTTTTGCGGTCCAATTTAAGTTTCTGTCTATATCATTTTAGACATTTGGACTACAGACGGTTGAATCAAAAATATCGTGTTTTGACCCACCTCTCCCCGTGCAGTTTTAACCGAAATATTTTTTTCCTTCATTTGACTTCCAAGCAATTGTAATAACAGGTGTTGATGGATGAAGGAAAGCAGATGAGCTTGGGTGTGTTATTCCTCTTTCAACAAGAACTTCGTTGAGAGTGAGTAGTGTATTTAGTTCTATTTGTCAGAGAAATAATTTATGTCTATATTTTTAAGTTCAGATTAGTAGTCTTTTTCATGTTTTATTTGGCAATGAAAGAATCCGATGATGGATTCCATGAGTTGCCTCAGGACTGTCAGACCAGCTAGTAGAAATGTAAGATAATTACGGCAGCAGAATAAAAATGTTTAATATTTTAACCTTTTGAAATTATGTAACTTTTTCATTTTATGATATATATTTAATCACAGTGCAATAATTAATATCATACAATAAGAAACTAAACATTTGGCTATCGGGCAGAAAAAAACTTTTTTTGACAAACAGTGTAATAATTACAAAGCTGTTCTTCTTTACTTAATAGCATCTTTGCATTTGAAATAAAAATTTTGAAAATCTAAATCAATTTTATGCAAACGTACTGTAACACAAGTATAAAACGTGAAGATGTTACGCACATAGTTGTTATACTACGTAACCTCAGATGGTAGCATAAATCTACTGTAGATAAGAACCTTGTAGGTTAAGAGATATTCTTCCACCAACAAGTGCAATTGGTCGACTTTCAACTTTGTTGTGATTGTGATCCAGTAAAAGGTAAACTTGGTGTTTTTTGATCACATCAATAATTGAATGTTGATCATATCATATTTTGAATGCTGTATGATAGTAAAATATTTTAAATATTTTTTTTTATTTTGATATGTGTGGCCCACCAACCGATTTGGGTTGGGCACACCTGGCTTAGGGAACATTGAAACCCGGTTAAAAAGACACGTATAAAGCAAGAAAGGATCTTGTATTTCTTGGAATTGCCAAAAAACTATCAAAAATTCAAGATCTAAAGAATAAGTAGTAAATATACCACAACATATAATGTTTTAAATGCTTTAGAAAAAGATAAAATGGGACGCGTTTCGAAATAAGAAATAGGAATAAGACGTTATCAATACAGAAAATTCCAATTTAGAGTATACATTAATTTAAGTTATTACATATATACACGTATATACACACATGCATATTGCATATACACATACATGTGCATACACATACACAGACATTCATATATACACATATACACATACATGTGCATACACATACACAGACATTCATATATACACATATACAAATGCACATACATACACATTCACACACACATACGTACACACATATATACACATGCATACTTACATATATACACATACACACATACATATAAACACATACACATACATATACATGCATATATACACATACACATATATACATTCATATATACAATTACACATATATACATACATATATACACATACACATACATATACACACATATACATGTGGGATTATGGTACAGTTCTAGGGGTATTCAATGATCACACTCTCGTTTGTTTCTAATCTAATGTTTAATGCTGGACACAATACACAGTTCTACTCACTACGACAGACGTTTAACACATATAATACAGTATCTACAATTCGATTAAGCCCCTCTGGCTCTAACGACAGTTCTGGTATAGTGGATGACAATCTGCACGATAGTGCTGAGAGTGACCTACGCGTCTCTCTTGTGGACAACGGGTTGGTGGGTCCCTACTCGGCCACCGTTCTCGTCACTCTTCCTTCAGCCCCGGATCATCGACCTCCGCGTCTAGCGTCCGCTCGCTGAATCCCCTCTCCTTCGTTAACTCCTGGTGGCTGCCTTGACAGCGCCCTCCATAGAACGTTCATGTGGAAATTTCCCACATACATATATACATACACATACATATACACACATATACATATATACATACACATACGTATGTACACATATACATATACACATGCATATACACATACATACATATAAAAACATACACATATATATATACATAAACATATGTAAGAGAATTTTCATTTTTAGGGGTGTATCTATAGAGCATTCTACAGAGATTTTAATGAAATGAAGTACTTACACATTAGTTGATATACTGTAAAATCCGGCGTATAATGCGCACTGGTGAAGAACCCGCACCCACAAGCTGCTTTTTTAATTTTTAGGTGTATTCGCCGTGTAACACTCACGCCCTTTTTTACGAAAACCTTGATATGTACGTATCCAATAATTCTTATATTTTGAAGTGATTTATTCTCGAGGTATAATCCCAGACTTTTGAAAACATAGTATATTTCCGGTACTACAATCCTTAAAGTTCATAAGATATGTCATTTCTTTTAAATAAACATTATTTTCAGGTCTTAATTTTTTATGTGTGTTCGCCTCTTTGTTTTACTTTTAAAACTATCAGTTTCATAACCGCGTAAAACGTGCACCTGATATTATTTTTTGTTAAAAGTGCGCGTTAGACGCCGGATTTTACGGTAATACAAAGAAGTACTATTTAACAGTTATAATACACCTGCATGATCGGGTGTTCAAGTCGTCAATGCAGTTGAGACTAAAAGAGCGATTACAAAACTAAACCAAAAAATTATCTACAGTCATTCTGGTCTTGTCTTACAGTTATACAGCTTTCACGTGAATTGAGGTCAGAAAAATAAGTCAATTTATACACCTCTCAAACAAACCCGAAGTCGTCGGCTTGTCTGTTGGATGTGCGGAAGAATTATTCACCTAGGGTCAAATTCAATGGCATCGAGTTTGACCGTACAATTATTTGCACTTAAAAGATTAAGATTACCACACCAATTGATTGCCGTAAAATGTTGCTGTAGCCTAAGGGGTTAGAACAATTTAACTATTGCTAATGGAAGAGTAACGCTCAGTGCTTGTAAAGTAATGGCTTCTAATTAGAAAATTCGAAAGAAACGTGTTGTAATCAAGTGTCGTAATCGCTTGGGATTAGAAGGCTTTTCCTTATAAGAGAATGAGGAAGCAATTGTTCTTCAATGCGCTTGCTAGAAATTCCGAGAACAAATAAACTGATTGGGACATAAAATTGAGGGAAAATAATTCTTTTATTGTATAAAGAAAAATGAAGTTATGCTATTGTATGTTTATTTCTGTATAGAACCCCCTTTTTTTGGTATAATAAAAAACTTTTCGGTCTGAGAGTGATTTAAGAGAAATTCGCTTAGCTTTTTAGACAAAATTAATTTCAATTTTAAGATCTTTTTTCTTTTCTTTTTGGTAGGGAATACATAAGATTTCTAAAGTTTTAATGAATTCCAATCAAAATATCTGGAAGAGTCGCCTATCTGGTATAGTGGTTTGCAACGCTGGCTGCTGTGCAGTAGGGCCTGGGTCTGAACCCGGGAGAAGGCAAGGATGTTTGTAAATATATAGTGCCTTTGAGGCATGGGGGCACTTTAAATAAACGTTAAGTCGCAAGCTCTCTCGTGTGGATGGAGAAAAGAGGTGGAAAGCCCCTGACACCCTCATGGTGTTCTCCCTCAAAACTGGCTGGAACCGAGCCAAAACGTTCTGACACCTTACATGGTGCTCAAAGCTATAGCTAACGACTGGCGTACATCTAGCCTTTTTCCGCGATGAATTTCGTGTACTTCCAACTAACGCTGTCAGACATGTAGCATTAATTTTTACCACAACAACATATGTGGAGAGTTTTTTTTTTTCTTTTGAACTAATCACCTAAATGGATACATTCAAATTTCTGCAAAATCAGGTCTAAACGATTTTCAAACAGATAAAAATTAAGATTTTAAAAATAACCACAAACCATTGTCAGTACGTCTAGTATAATTCCGCATTTTATCTTCAATTACCACAACATAAAGTGGACCCGAGTGAATTTGATTTACTTTCAAAAGTGCGACCATCCAAATTTCCTGTTGCCAACTCACATTTATATTTTGTTATTAATTTCTCATGTATCAAAATAAATTAATATATAATAATAAGATGTTCTAATCTTTTAATTTTGTTTTTACACTTAGGCGTATAGACGACAATGAATGTGTATTTAAGGGGGTCCGGCACATTTTAATTTTTGAAAAATTATTGGATTTCACTTTTTTATATTTTCTAAAAGTTCAAATGTTTCTGTTTAAAATAATATATATGAGGATATACTATAAATATAGAAATAGTTTTATTATTTTTTTAAATAAAGCTACTCCTTGACGAGCATCAAACGAGCTCTGATAGGAGTACTTGTGTTTCCCTTTGCATAAATTTCTAATGAGCGCGAATCCATATGATGCTCAAGTGGAAAAATTAGAGTGTATTGGGATTATCCAAAGGTGTATGGGTAGACGTCTTTTGGATCTTAAAAGTGAAACAGGGAGAAAAAGTTAAGCAATGGAAAACGCTTAAATGGTCGTAACCGACTCACTGACATTTTAATTTTAAAAAAGCCAAAGATATTGTATGGCTATTATTAGAAATTTTATAATTGATCTACACAGTATTTGGAAACTTCTGTTTGGGCTATTTATTTTCATGTTCTGTCTTCAAACGAAAGCCCTCAACATGGTCTATGTCCCGCGGGTGTAAATGCCTGCTGCAGGTTTCAAAAGACAGAAGCTGAATGTAGCGAAAGACACTATGACATAAATACATACACACGTGTATACATACTAATACATACATACATACATACATACTAATACATACATACTAATGAATTAAATGAAGCCAATTTTTAGAGATCTAGGTGATCCTTATTAAAGAAAAATATTTACATGGAAAGTCTCAGAACCCAAATGAGTTAGTTAATAGCCCCATATGGTCAGTGTGATTCCAAAATCTACATTTGTGGAATTAAAAATTCTAAAATTAGGGGGAAATATGGCTATTAAACAGTTCAATATGTGTCATGCAGCAAAATTAATGATCTCAAAGCATTCTGTTACTGAACCAAGTTATACCTATGTGCCATACTTCAAAAAACTAGATGGACGTAGGATTCGTGTAGCCCAACGAAAGCATCTTGAGATCCCTAAAAAAGACAAAATTGTCAAAAATAATGAAAAAAACAAATTAGAAGAGTCTTTTGTAAGAGCAGAGAGTTAAAAAAGGGCTCCATATGCTTCTAGAAAGCTCTAAAAAAAGTAAACGATCAAAAAATTACAAATTTTTACTTTAAAGCCGATTTTCTCAAAATGTAATTTCTTTCCCTTTATGTAACTTTTTCTCAAAAACTACTTATGATATAATCCTCAAATTTTCAGTGAGAAGAGAGAGAGACTTTTAATATGTTTACATACTATTTTAACGTAAGGAATTAGATATATCTAGCAAACCTTTTTAGATATGACTTTTTTAAACCAAATTTTAGGGAAACAAAATTGTACAATTCTTAAAAATTCATAATTAGTTTAATTTTTAACAAAAAGACAAAACTCTTCGTTACAGTGTTATTTATAAAGGGTGTTTTTTTAGAGGTATAGAAATTTAAATTGCAATAAAACAAGGATGTATTAATCGATTGACATGAATTTTTTTTATTCGAAAGATAATCTTGTGGCATTACATTTTAAATATGAATTCTGGCATAGGACTGCCACGGCTGGCTCGGATGTAGTCCAATTTTCGATGACTTTTTCCAACATTTGTGGCCGTATATCGGCAATAACACGGCGAATGTTGTCTTCCAAATGGTCAAGCGTTTGTGGCTTATCCGCATAGACCAATGACTTTACATAGCCCCACAGAAAATAGTCTAGCGGTGTTAAATCACAAGATCTTGGAGGCCAATTCACAGGTCCAAAACGTGAAATTAGGCGGTCACCAAACGTGTCTTTCAATAAATCGATTGTGGCACGAGCTGTGTGACATGTTGCGCCGTCTTGTTGGAACCACAGCTTCTGGACATCATGATTGTTCAATTCAGGAATGAAAAAGTTAGTAATCATGGCTCTATACTGATCACCATTGACTGTAACGTTGTGGCCTTCATCGTTTTTGAAGAAGGATTCCACCAGCCCATAAAGCGCACCAAACAGTCAGCTTTTCTGGATGTAACGGTGTTTCGACATACACTTGTGAATTATCTTCACTCCAAATGCGGCAGTTTTGTTTGTTGACGTAGCCATTCAACCAGAAGTGCGCTTCATCGCTAAACAAAATTCGCTTATGAAAATCGGGAATAACGGCATTCTCGTTTTGGGCCCATTCGACGAATCTACGCCTTGCTTGTTGATCGTTTTGGTGAATTGCTAAACCAAACTGAGAATAAATCACTTGACAGCTGTTAAAAATCGGTCGCGCTCGCGGAAAGTAATGCCAACTTAAACTTCTATACCTGAAAAAAACACTCTATAGTACACATAAGCAACTTTAAAAATTTTATCCGTGAGAAATACGCAGTTTCTGAGAAAAAAGTACATAAATTTACGTAATTTAACATAGCTCCTATGGACGTTCCAGACCCCCTTAAATATTTAAAAATAAATTTTTCCTTTTAAATAGTTTATTTTACTTTATATCACCTTATTTATTAGCACTTTGGCTGCAGTCCTACTTTTTCACTGTTGGTTTCTCCAGAAACACAGGGCAGATCTTATAGATATTAGACATATTTATGCGTAGATGCTCGTAAATACGTAATATATTCTCTAATGGTGCAAACTACCATAGTAGAATATATATTCGACTAATCAGCGCAGAAAAACATAAATGTGAGTTTATTGTATCAAATAAAAATAGAAAATTACGAAATATTCTTGTAGAACTATGGTATTCTTCCAGTTTGGTAAAGGAAGGTTTTTCCTTGTCTTCCAATGATTTAGCTCGTCATTCCATTTTCCGGTACTTCCTTATTATACTGTCAAACAATTTCATCAGATAACAAATAATATACAAAAAAATGTTTTAAAATCAATTCCTATTAGATCAACAAAGAAAATTTTTTTATTAGTTACTTTTCATTAAATAATTACAATTAATATAAATATGTATATACATATGACAAAATCATAATATATTGGCAAATACAAATGGCAAAACACCATTTTAATTAACATTAAAAACTTTTTAACCACATTAAATTTGTAATTACACACATTTTTTTAATAAAAGTCGAATTTTTGGCAAGAATTGATCTTAAAACCAGTGTTAAAGGAATACTGACGTCTAAATAGCACATGATTATTCAGGTTAAGTTAAATCTTCATCACAAATTTAACAAAAGCTGTTGTGTGTGTGTGTGTGTGTGTGTGTGTGTGTGTGTGTGTAAGCTGTTTACCAATGCCTCGTGGAAGACATCGAGGGTCTTTTGACTAAGTTTCTGAATTCGACCGAGGAAGAATAATAGCCTATACCAATGCCTCGTGGAAGACATCGAGCGTCTTTTGACTAAGTTTCTGAATTCGACCGAGGAAGAATAGTAGCCTATAGGGATTGCTAATTTTCCTTCAGAGAAATCGGTCAACGTTTTGGACGAAGCCAAGCAACTGTAATGCGGATCTGTCATCGCTGATTGCTGAGTACAGGAGGAATCAACGGGGCCGATCACATACATTGTTGCACCACAACACTTGTGATATCTGTATTCAAAAGATTATTTTTAATAATTAATAATGTTAAAGAATTATTATATATTTTTTTAATTGTTAGTTTAAATTTTCATCTATTAAATCGTTAATACACAGCTTGCGCAGCCTTTTTGCCTTTTAGTCTGAATAAGAAGCTAAGAAGAGAACAGAATAATAGATATTGCGAAATACCAGTAAAGTAATTTTGGCAACGTTTTTAAATATAAAGAACGAGATTAAAAGAAATGATATCCACCTTTTTAGAGTTGTCGACTCAACCATTTTGCTGATACAAAGAAAATGAAGAAAGAGATTAAACTTGCAAAATGTACGCCGGGCTTCACTTTCTAAATCTGAAATCCCGATTTCTGACCTTAAACGATCTGACTTACATTTCCTTAAACGACTAAGCAGCATTACGTTGTGTTTGCTTTTCAACTTCCTATTAAAGTGTTTTATAAGAGTGTTTTCAGGAACGTGTAAAGAAGTTTAAGTTGAAAAATTTTTCCAAGATGGCGACCGTTTAAGCATTCAGCGTGATTTCATCCGCCATATTCCAAAGGATAAATGCGCGACCACACGTGGCACGCAATATCTAAGGGAACCCATCAGATTGAATTGCTTTCTTTGTCATGCTTGTTTTTCCGATAACTTTCGTTACCAATCAATAACGTGGTCCATACAGAGTGTTTCAGGGTATAGAAGTTTCGACAAGATGGCGACCGGGATGCACCACCCGCTGCTACACACCAGTCAACTTTGGCAATATCTGGAAACCACAAGGATAGAGGCTGCTTTGCCTCAAGAAAATAATGGTCATCCAAAGCCTCTTTGATTCTATGCCGTGAAGTGTGGCAGTGGTTATAGCCAACAATGGCGACTACACAATACCTACTGATTTTGCCTTCATCCACACGTCATAAGAGGCTGTAAATTTAATCTTTTTTGATCTTCGTACGAAATGTTATCTGCCAAATAAATTTCGCTGTGATATATTTGGTCCTTCTTGGTGTGTCATTCCTGTGTGGTCATCAGTGTATTTTTGATATAATATTCATTCCCATATTATTTATTCAATTATTTATTACGCATGGAGTACAATTTCTTTAGAGTCCAAAAATATCAAAAAAAAAAAGTTCCTTAGAATAACTTCTAGAAATCCTCGAGCTCTCTTGGCCATGATCATGAATTAAGTTGACCAGGGATGTTAAAAACCTCCATTAAAGCTATCGTGTTGAAAAATAAGCATTATTGCATATCAAATACAATTGGGGCTCAAAAGTATTCTCATTAAGCTAAATTCTCAATTTAGAGAAAGCTGCCTTAGATAAAATATATAGGTATTGATTTCTGTGTCGGGATTCGTCACTCGACTGTTCATAAATAGAACGGTTGGTAATTGCATTCAAGTAGATTTATATCGATGGTAATTCCAACCAACGAAGTAATTAGACCTTACTCTTATTTTCTTAATAAAGTGTGAAATAAATTACAATAAAGTAAACTAGCTCTCCATAATTCTCGGAAGCGGATTAAACAAGAAATGGCTTTTCCGGTGACCCTTGTCGACAACTTAAAATTAAAATTTTTCAACTTTTCAATAAATGTATTTAATTGATTTGTCACTGATTTTTCCATTTCTCAAGTTTTTAAACTACCGTAAAAATCCGGGGTATAATGCGCACTTTTAACACGCACACACACAAAGAATCACAATTTACGGGTGCGCGTTATACGGCGGGTATTTAAAGTGAGAGCTTTAAAATAAAAAAACAGATGAGCATAAAAAAAATTTAACTTCTACATGTATCGAAAATACTGTTTCTTTCAAAAGAAATAACATTCCTTATGAACTTTTTTTTTAAAGGTGTTGTAGTTCCAGAAGTACATTATTTTTTACTAAAGCTTGAATAATACCTCGAATAAATGACTTCAAAATTTTAGAGCATTGCATGCGTACATTTCAGGTTTTTTTCTTAAAATAGGAGAGCGCGTTATACGACGAATATACCTAAAAACTAAAAATTTACAGCTTGGAAGTACAAGTGCGTGTTATGTAGGGTTTTTTGAGAGGTATAGAACTTTAAAATTGAAATAAAACAACGATGTATTATTCGATTGACATGAAGTTCTTTTATTCGAAAGATATTCTTGTGGCATTACATTTTAAATATGATTTCTGGCATATGACTGCCACGGCTGGCTCGGATGTAGTCCAATCTGGACGTCCAATTTTCGATGAGTTTTCCAACATTTGTGGCCGTATATCGGCAATAACACGGCGAATGTTGTCTTCCAAATGGTCAAGAGTTTGTGGCTTATCCGCATAGACCACTGACTTAAACATAGCCCACAGAAAATAGTCTAGCGGTGTTAAATCACAAGATCTTGGAGGCCAATTCACAGGTCCAAAACGTGAAATTAGGTGGTCACCAAACGTGTCTTTCAATAAATCGATTGTGGCACGAGCTGTGTGACATGTTGCGCCGTCTTGTTGGAACCACAGCTCCTGGACATCATGATTGTTCAATTCAGGAATGAAAAGTTAGTAATCATGGCTCTATACCGATCACCATTGACTGTAACGTTGTGGCCTTCATCGTTTTTGAAGAAGGATTCCACCAGCCCATAAAGCGCACCAAACAGTCAGCTTTTCTGGATGTAACGGTGTTTCGACATACACTTGTGGATTAGCTTTACTCCAAATGCGGCAGTTTTGTTTGTTGACGTAACCATTCAACCAGAAGTGCGCTTCATCGCTAAATAAAATTCGCTTATGAAAATCGACCATTATTTTCGAAATAAAAATTGCACAATTTGAAAGCCTTGTTCAGGTGTGAGTCTATTCATGATGAACTGCCAAACCAAACTGAGAATAAATCACTTGACAGCTGTTAAATCGGTCGTCATCTTGGAAAGTAAGGCCAACTTAAACTTCTATACCTGGAAAAAAAACACTCTGTAGATCGGATTTTACGGTAAATCTGAAGAAAAAAAAGTTTATTACTTAGTATTTTTTGTACCCGATATCAAGAATATCACACTTGAATATTTTTATTCATAACAAGCAACATCAATCTTCAAAATAACATATTTGAGATAACTGCAATTTTATTTGAAATTCCCTGTATGTTAAATTCATGAAATATTCTTATAGTTCAGAATATTAGATGTTACCATAGTATGAAAAATTGCTTCTGTTATTAATCTCATATTAATTTGCTCATAAAAAAAATTTCGAAGGTTTATTCCTTTTTTAATCCTTAAGCACACACACACTATATGTGTTCGATTATAAATATTTTATGCATTTTTCAACAGGAAATTTTACGATTTATATCTGAAAAGCATCGATTGTGGAGGACTAATAATACACTATTTTATTAAATATTAAAATCAAAGTTTTAGCAACTTTTAGCGTTTGTTTTTGCTGCTTAAATTTGCTTAACATAACAAATAGAATTAAGGGGACTTGGCACCCTTTCAGCAAACTTCTTTATTTACGTATTTCAAAATTATATTTTAGCATTTTATACAATGTTTCTATTCAAGAAAATGTTACCAGATGAAAATTTTCATATATTATTCACACAATTTTAAAAATTTTAATTTTTTGAAGAAAATTGGGAAAATTTTAAAATCCTACTCCTTTTGTAAAAATTAATTATTTTTTACCTGAATTTTTTATAATATTCCCCATGGATGATCTAAACAACTTTAGGGATCGATTTTTTAGAATAACTTCATTCGTTTTCGAGAAAAAAAAAATGTTGGATATATTATAAGGCTAAAAATCAACGAAAAGCCAATATGTCTTACATTTTTTTAAAAGTATTCCGTTATATAAAACGGATCCCTAATTTTATTACATGCTTTATTTTTAACACGCAAAATAAGTGATAGGTAAATAATGTCGAATAGCAGTATTTTTGAATGCACTAAGGTTTCGAAACACAACCGGAGAAAAACAGGTTTAAAGTTTATAATTCTGAAAAATAATTATTATAAGCTTAATTAAACTTAAAAAATACCACTTTAAGATATTACTTAACTACGTTTTCTTTAAAATAATTGCATTTTTCATATTTTTTTTCAACCCACATTTTTATAAATGATCAACTTTTACAGAGTACTAATTGCCATATGAAAATTCAAGAAAAATGTAAAAAAATTTTTTTTTTTTCTGTCACGACAGAAATTTTAGCTTTTTTTTCTTATAATATTAAAGTATTACATTTGTATGAAAATATATCAGGGAAGAAGAACTGAAAGTATAAAATTATTAATATAAAATGCCTTAATTTAAATTTTACATGCACAACATTTCACAAGGAAGAAAATTACATTATTGTATTGCCTCGGAAATATTCTGCTTTTAATACTACACATTCTTTTTTTTTTATAGTTATTATTTCTATTTATAAAATAGATTTTTATCATAAAGCATTTTTAGCTTTTTTTTTTTTCTAAAAGGGGGGTGTGGCTGAATTGCCTAATTTGTTTTCAAATGAAGTTTTAGTCTTCTAACTTTCCGACATGCACAAGTGATACATCAATCGAAAGATAATAATGCAAGGGAATAAGATTAAATGAAAATAAAAAAAACGATAGGTTTGTGATTTTTAGGTACCAAGTCCTCTTAAACAAATGAAGTTTTTTCAGCTGAAAACAGATGACGTAAAACCATATGAAACAAACATGATTTTTAACCTCACGCTGAAATTCAAATTAAGAATAATAACATTACAGTGATTTCTTAACATAAATAAAAAAGTTAGCATGTAAAAGAAATTTTGAATATTGAAAACTAAGAAAAGTAAAAAAAAAAATATGTATAATCACTTATTAAATATAAAACAATTTACTTATTTTCTTATATACTAACTTTGTGAATTATTTTTCCAATGAAAAGCACGTAAGGGCAGAAGCGTACAGAATGAAAGTAATTAATATACACTCTGTATTTTTTTAAAATATTTGTATCCACTTAGTACTTGTGTGAGCTCAAAAACATATTAGTATTGTTTTGCTAAGTGACAATGAGGAAAAATAGTTTTAAAACAAGTAGATGTTTTGACTTATAAGCGTAACAATCTTCCTGTTTCCTTTACCTGTATATATTGGTAACAATTATGAATATGCAATCAGTTCTATATTTCTGGGTCACGCGCAATGCACAATGTGCAACTGAACGGATATTTGAAATTATTTTTGGGGTAACAATTAACAGATAAGTGTCAAATAAGATTTATTTTTACGTGGCTTCTTTACAATGAAGAAATACTATGGTACAAAATTTTGCAACAATAGTTGTTATCTAATGAATAATAATGTTGGCATCAACTTTATTAACAATTTTATTTAATTGAAAATAATTTTTAAATTAATGAAGAATGAAGTTTAACTAAATCATTGCATCAAGAGATCTAAGAGCTTTCTTAAGGTATCCGACTGCGTTCGGAACCGTGATTTTCAAAAAGCGTGTAAATGGATAATATTTATATTTAGCGTCACTTTGATTAGAAAATGAATATAAAATTGTTTTAAGAATAGTATTACAATAAAAATTATTTAAGTACAATATTTTGAAAAAAATGAACATAGAATGATTAATTTCCAAAATATTCTCTCTATTGTGAAAGATAATTCTATCATAACAATATTTTGCCTTTATATAGATCAGACCTTCACGGAGGTTCAACTAGAATTTTAAAATATATAACTGACAAGTGGGTTCATTCATGCTTTATGACAATAGGGGAGAAATTTTTAGACAAAAACGCCAATAGTTGTTTTCAATTGGTCGTAACTCTGAAAATAATGTGAATTTTCAAAAAAAATAGTTTAGACTCACTGGAAAAGTCTTTACTTTATGTATGCAAAATATTATTTTAGAAGCATTTTTTATAAAAAAGCAGAACATTTTGAAAAAGGTTATTCTAAGTTAATTTTTGCCAAAATATTGTATTTAAATAAATGTTTTTTGTCAAAATGTCCTTAAAACAATTTTATACATGTATTCTAATCTAAGTGACACTAAATATCATGAAAATTATCCATTTATGTGCTTTTTAAAATCACGGTCCCAAACGTATTCGGATACCTCAAAAAGTCAAAATTGATCAAAAGACATCGAAAATTACAAAAAAAACAACAAAACAACAATCATCAGACCGGTATTTACTAAATTACTAAATCACATGCTAAACAACTAGCCATCTTTGAGTAAAAGATATTAGATATATCTTCGGTGCTGTGAGTGAGAATGTATTGTGAAGACAAAAAACAACGACGTAATTTTAAATTTCATAAACTATTTAAGGAAGCAGATGTCACTAAATCTATTAAGATTGGTCGTGGGTTGCCTGGTAGTTAGAGAATCGGACTCCAGACCGGAAAGCCTGGGTTCGATGCCCGATGCCACCAAATACCCTCCGAGTACACACGGAGTAAGTACTCGTTAAATCAGTGGGACAGAAAGTCTTTGGGCTGAACCACGAGTGCAGGGGACTGAGAATATTTCCCTCCCCTCCAGTCCCATGGCAAAATTGTGGAGGTGTAGATAGGTGGTGTCGCCGTCTATCATCCCTTCGGGAAATTTTGCCGAGCTAATTCGTACTGTCACCTTTATCGTGCTCAAGGTCTAGGCCTACGATAGGCATACTTCTAGCCCCTTGCCATGATGAATTTCGTGGGCCTGGTTCGACTGCGTCAGGCAGGTGGCATTATCCACAACAACAACAACACAGATTGGTCGTTAAAGCTTGGTATGCCACATCTGCCGTGTGGATCCCTCTTCCTTGACCTTCAGAATTTTCAATTACAAACCTATTGGAATTAGAACCAGGAGTAGACCTAAATATTGAGATGGTTGATTGTGTGGAGGACAGTTTTAAAATTTAGAGAGTGACTAATTATTGGAGAGCTGTTTCTAAATGGAGATTGGAATGGAAGAAGGTTCTTAATAAAGCCTTGGCCCACCCTGGGCTGTTGTATCAATAGAAGAAGAAAAAGAAAATGATTTTTAACCAATTAGTTCCACCTATGCCATCTGTACAAATATGCCGTTGCTTTTCCTACCAAAATTGAAGGGACCAGACATAGAGGACGACCACCTACACACAACCACCACTACACGACCACCTACGCGACCACCACTACACGACCACCTACGACCACTACTACACGACCACCTTTTGAACACGTTAGACGATGTTCAAAAGGACCTCAAACTAATGGGAATCAACCGATGGAAAGCCATCGTGACTGATTGAGTCGACTGGAGGAGGATCGGCGAGTCAGCCTTGGCCTGTAAAAGGCTGTTGAGCTTATGAAGAAGTTACACCTATTGTATAATCAAAAACAGTTGTTATCCAATTTATGGTAGGATAATTGATTATTTATTAATTTCGCACTTTGAGGCAATGGCATCTTAGTGGATAAGGTCATGAACGCATGGCCAGCGTGTCATGATGTCCAGTTCTGGTACCATAGAACAGTGCTTCGCAACCTTCTATCGCTGCGGACCGGTCAACGTTTGATAATTTTACCGTTGCCCGCTGAGGGTGGGACACGTTGATTGTTCATATTTTAGATTGTTTTGATTTAACAATTTTAATTTAGTTATATTTAAATATGCCTTCAGAATGAAATATAGTTACACCAAAAATGAATAAATGTGATTTAACGAGGGATGTTAAGTGATTTCGGTGGAAAGTTACGCAACTCCTAGAGAAATTCACCACTTTAAATAAAATGGCAATAGCTTAATGCTCTTTAGGCAACCCGGCACCATTTGATCCATGGACCGGGGTTGCAGATCTCTGCCATAGAAGACCCGCCTTGCAGGGAAACTGATGTGCGTTAAAAGTATCGATACTCAAAGTTTTCTCTTTGGTTTGGTATGGTAGTTCGAAGAGGGGCTACTAGCTCCGGTTTTGTCCTCCTCACATGACCGAGTTTCAAATTACGAGGTCCGTCGCCAGTAGTCCTGGTGCTTTATAGTGCATGTTAATTAGCACTCACTCACTGAAGCAACGAAAAGGCTGTTAGTGATTGACCTCATAATTCGTTCAACAGAAATACACACACAAACACACAACACAAATACAAAAATTGCAAACTGAAGTTATTTTAATGAAAAAGCCAGCTCAAAAATATTTTTTTCCCCAAAAAAATTTCCTCGTGGCATACTAATATTTTTTTTTATTCCTTGTTTTGTTTAAAATACACTCTTTCTTGGAGTGTATATTTTCTAAAATTTGCAAACCTTCAATTAGTCTGAAGCTTTCTGTCAGATTCCTATCACAATGTCATTCGATCTTATGATGTAACTTGATCTAAAGACTTCGTCTTTAGACCCAGGGATTATACTCCTTTTGAATGACATAGCTATCTCTTGGATCTGAGTAAATATAACAAACAACATATAAAAATTATAACATGTAACAACAAACACATAATTCGTAGATAAGAAATAAATAACACAAAGTAAATTTTTTTTGGCTAATCGTTACATCCACACCATACTTCCGAACATGTACATTAGCTAACAGGATGATGTGAGTAAGTAACCGAGTGTGCAGCGCTTAAAAAAGACGAATTGACTAGATCTGGAAATCGCGTAACTCAAATTCGCGTAAGTCGAGTAGCGTTAGTCGAGGTATTACTGTATTTACAAATTATATTTTAAGTATCTTGTAATGTGATATAAAAAAGATATCCTACCTTTGATAGCTAACAGCGGGCGAAGGGAAACATACTTCCCATCGAAAAAATGTCTTAAAAATTAAAGTAATTTTAGGTAATAATTTAGAGGAATTATTTTTTTATAAATCTCCACCACAATTCTAAAAATATTTTAACGAGAAAAATGGCCCTATGAAAGGTTTAAAGTATCCGACTACGTTCGAACCGTGATTTTAAAAGCGCATAAATAGATAATTTTCGTGATATTTAGTGTCACTTAGATTAGAATACATGTGTATAAAATTCTTTTAAGGACATTTTGACAAAAACAATTATTTAAATACAATATTTTTGCAAAAGTTACTTAGAATAACCTTTTTTTTCAAAAATGTTCTCCTTTTATAAAAATGCTTCTAAAATAATAATATTTTGCTTACATAAAGTAAAGACTTTTTCAGAGAGTCTGAGGTATTTTTTTTTTTTGAAAACTCACATTATTTTCTGAGTTACAACCAACTGAAATAATTATCAGCGTTTTTTTTTCTTAAAATATCTCCCCTCTGTTGTCGCAAAAAACATGAATAAAACCCACTTGTAAGATATATATTTCAAAAATTCTAGTTGAGCATCTGTATAGAGCTCTGAGCAGCTACATGCAGGCAAAATATTATTATAATAGAAGCATTTTCACAAAAGGAGAGTATTTTAAAAATGGGTCACTCTATGTTAATTTTTGTCAAAATCTTGTACTTAAATAATTTTTTATTGAAATAATATTCTTAAAAACAATTTTATATACATTTTCTAATTTAAGCGACACTAAATATCATAAATATTACCCAGTTATACGCTTTTGTAAAATCATAGTTCCAAACGTAGTCGGATACTTAATTAGTATTTGATGTTCACTATTATAAATATATCTAAATCGGTGGTAGTTCATTGCATAGATGCTTAAGAGGGAACATAAAGCTAAACCTATTTATATGTTTCAGGGAAAGAGAAAGATAACAATTTTTGACGGATCTGTACGGCGCTTTATCACAAATACTCTTGGGCGTCTTTGAAGGGATTGTAAATTCGCGTATATTCCCAACCAACTCTAAAAGAAGAAACAGGATATGTAAATTAGTCAAAGTATTTAAGGAGAGTTTTTGTAAGTTAGCAGACAGACTATTACGCCAAGATATAGGTTGACGGAGTTCTAAGAAGATTCAAGTTGATTGTGCGATTAGCGTCTCGTTGATCACAGCAGTGACCTACAGTTGGAAAGTTTGATACGCCTTGAAAAGTGAGGTAGTAAAAGGAAGGTGAGATTTAAATATAGATTATCAAATCATAAGAGTAAATATATAATAAAAGTTAGTGGAAGTAATGAATGCTATTAATTCAAATTGCTTGTATCTCTTGGTCCTCTTATTACAGTAATCCCGTTCTCAATATTGAGTTTTAATAGTTGATTAGCATCATATTTCGTGATTTAATTTAATAGTAAGGGGTCAATCACATTGACGTAGGCATATTGATTAATCTTTGTAATTAGATGGTTGATAATTGATTCAAGTGAATAAATATAATTTGTTATTTTAAAAATGTCGTCTGGTCGTTCTTTGCCTCAATCCAATCTTGGTGTCGGGGTGAAATCAGGGGATTCTCACAAATTCGTTTTTCGTGCTCAACTGATGAAACTTCAGAAATTCATAATCCTCGTTTAAGATTCCGTGGAATAATGCTAATACAAACAAACAAGCAAATTATACAAATTTTTCTCTATTATGAGTGCATTTATTTAAATGATGATAGGTTTTTCTTATTATATAATAGATTTACTACATAAAAAACTTCCGTAAGCTAATGCCAATTTTGTCAATATACTTAGTTCTCCTCTGTAATTGTTTGTCATTGATGATCACGCCATTTCATAATTTGCCTCATTTACTGTTTTGTTTAAGCAAATATATCTCCATTAACGTCGAAAGAAAAAATTTTCCCCATATTTCTTCGATATTCATTTGTATTACTACCAATAGATTGTTATGCTGCTGTATTATAATTTTTAAGGACATCTAGGAGGAGAGGTGTACCCCCTGTCTGCCTCCCGTAGTACAAATTAATGCAACTGTTCATACTCATTACTCAAACTGTAATTTACATGTGTTACGTAGTTTTATTTATTTGTTTCTTTTTCGCAAAATTTGTTTTTGGTGCTCCTCTTAAATTTCTCATTGCAGCTGCAACGTCCAACACTTCATTCATAAAATTCTCAGATTTTGATAAACTTGCTTTTTCTGATGCAACGATTCCAGTCACGGCAATCGTTGAGATATTTGTATGAGAGCTTACAATAATGTACTATTACAACCGTACTGGTGACGTTATGTGAAACGAATCATATGGTTGCCAATTCAGCGTTTGCGAAACGAGAAAATCAGGATTGCCAATTTGGTGAGTTATCTTGAACATTGTCATTGTAACTATAGTACGTAATAAATTAATTTCAGGAACATGATAAACTTTTTTATATATTGAGAGAAATCAGTTCACAAGACATTTTTTACCCTACTCGATTATTGATAGACTAATATTTGCAATAAAAATATCTTTGAGTTAGAGTGAAAAGATGCTTTTTATAATTTGGATTTAAATACCTTTTACTTCGATAGTAAAATTCTGTGGAAAATTGCATCAATTAAGCAATATTATTTATTTTTATAACCCTACAGTTTTCATAATATTGTCTATTGCTAGGATAATACTAAAAATTTGTTTAATGAATTTCATGAATTTGGCACTGAGAAGAACGAAAAACATTATTTGACGCGAATTTGTTGAAATAAATGGATAAGCATATAGTATCTCTATTGCTGTTTATTTAAATTGCGTTTATCATCGCATTAAAATTTGAGGCATTTAAAACATAGAAGTGAAAGATATATATCTATATTTTAAATAAATTATATTAGCATTTATATATATATAATCAAAGTCAGTAAATGATCATAAAGAAAATTTTTAAATATAATTAATGTTCAACACTCCTCAAAGCATTATCAATAAATATTATTATTCCTGTTGAAATAAATATTAAAGAACGTTGTTTCATTTGATTCAGCAGTATTTAATCGCTAAGAAACATAACTAAAATCAACCTAAGTAAATGAATTTTAAATCAAAAATTCATGATCAGTTTCACCAGTAGATGAATTTTAAATCAAAAAATTCATAAGCTGTGTTATTTCACCAAATATTTAAAATTTGGAATCCCAACAGCAGAAATGTATTATACTTACAGGTGGTGTATTTTGTGTCACAGTTGAAGGAAAATGTAAGAACAATTCGGCAAGGGAATTTGCATTCTGTATTCAAAAGGTCTTAAAATTTGCAACGCATAAATAATTCTTTACAATTTAAGCGTTGTTATCGACTAAATCTTCTAAAACTTTCAAACAAAATTAAGAAGAACGAAATTATTTTAAGTGTGAATTCATCGCACACGTGAATATCAGCAAATAAATAAATAAAATAGAAAGAAAAAAAGAGTCTAGAAACATAAGATATAAATACAACGCTATCTAAAATATTTATAAATTACATCATAGGTATTAAATATGAACATTTTCAGGTGTAAACAATATTCTTTTTTCAAAATATAGCAATATTAAAAATTCAAAACATATATACTATATAACGTTACTGTTTGAAGTTAAGGAGATTATTTTCTAAACACTTTTTGATAGTAAATCTCATTTTAAATAGTATTTGAAGTTATTTGGAAAACATTTTTTTTTTGCTAATAATTTTATGTAATACAAGTACTTAAAAATTAAACTTTAAGCAATACAGCTCAATATGAATATCATGAGTTTAAAACATTCCAATATTTTTTTCCTCTCATTGCTCTACAATTCGTCCTGACATAAATTGTATAGCAAATATCTCATTAACTTTTATCACCTCTATTCCTTCAAACTGAAATATCGTCACTTTTGTGACGGGTCTATCCGCGTTCCTTTTAAAACTAATTCTTTTGGGAAGTATTGGGTCTTTAAAAATTATTATATTATAAAGTTTTCTCCCGAAGAAGATGTGACCATGCAAATTAAGACTTGTATATAAAAATGGAAACTTTGAGGTTAGAAGGAGAGAGATAGGTTAGACTGAGTGTGCTAACGGGAGCAGTGGTTAATGAGACTTGAAATGAGGCATAGACAGTGGCGCACACAAGTGGGGGGTCCGGACCCCCTCCCCAAGCCCTTGATGATTTTTTTCCGATAGATTATATTCTAAGTATATAGCATAAAAATTAATTAAGTATTTGGTATTAATGATTAATTTTATTAGTTAATGCTACCATGTATTCAATAATTAGTTTTTTACTGTCTTTTGTTCCCGAAAATCGACAAAATCGTAAGGACGTCATGATATAATGCGAACTTGTGAAGATCCCCTTGATCCGCCCCTTTGAGAACAAGAATAATTTGGAGTCAGATAAGAGCCAGCCATTTTTATAAATAACTTGCTTTATTTGGTTATCTTTTCCAAATAGAATCAAAAAGACTTTTATTAACAAATATATCTTAATAGTTATATGAGGTTTAAAAGGGACTTTCCTTTAAATAAACTTAAATATTTAATGATACAATTAATTAACAATTAGAATATCGATCACGCAGAGATTACCGCGATAAGAGATCCCAGAATTATATTCAATGATGTTCCTATTGAACATTTAACTTTAATCTCACTCCCTAATATAAAAACTTTAACAAGACTTTAAATATAAACCAATATTTTTACCACACAGAATCTCAACTCTTCTTGAGATTAAATTATCCACCAAGAAATCTTCAATAACAAATCTCTAACTTCACTATTATACCTTTCTGCTTCAATCTCTCTCTCCTACTTCCTTTTGCTTTACTATTCCGTTTGACTTAAATACTTTTTATCTAATCTACATATATAACAAAGGAATCCTGTCCTATTTTGGAGCTGATTGGAAATAGGTAGGAATTAAATTTCACTAAAAAAAGATGACTCAGAAGGTTAAAGTTCCGTATAGGTTTGTCACAAACTTTCGACCCCGGACCCTCCCCCTTGAAAAGTTCCTGTGTGCACTACTGGGCATAGATATTTAGCAGCTGATTACTGTAATATTAAAGTTGACGATCTGTCTACTAGGATTTAGACTAGATAGGTAGCTAAGAAGTAGAAGCTATTGACTAGACGTAAGTGATCTAATTATTTCAAGTTTCTCATATCTCACTAATTTTGCTTTCCATTTTTGGTATTTGGGAGCTTCTCTAACTTTGGTTTCTTGAATTTTTGTTGTCGTTGGTATTGAGAATAAATTGAGTTATTTTTAATATGGCTAGTCTTCCTTCCATCTTTTCCACACCTGACGCGTCAAGCAAACCCTTACAGCTTATATTTTAATTATATTATCTTTGTTTAGCCATTTTATTTGTACTACTATTCATTTACACATACTTCTACGTTTTGTTCTTTCATAGCAAAATTACAACCAAAAAGCATCTTTTAAAAAACTGTCGTCTTAAAAACTGGAATTAAAAACATAAAGATTTCCATTTTTGCTGCGACACATATTAATTATGAATCAAAATTGTTACTGAATTTACAAAGGTCAGTTTGATCTAGTAAACAGGGGTGTAGCTACAGCCGTATCAATGATACAGTGCCCCAAGCTACGGAGACTCCAACAGTGTAACTACATTCCCAATAACAGGGCTCTCATACCAAAAAAGGGCCTCGAAGGAATTTTGATACAGCGCCCACTCAGAACTAGCTACGCCACTGCTAGTGAATAGGATTCTCTTACAACTGATGGGGTGTTTCAAACATTTAAATTGTTCATATAAAAGTCAAATACAGTTGATATACAGTTAAACCCCGATTTTACGAACCCCCTATTTAACTGTGTCTTCTCTTTCCCCGATTAAAAATGAAAATAAAAAACTCTGTTTAACAAACAACAAACCTCAAACTAAAAATAATTTCAACATCTGGAATTTTTTATTAGTTTTGTATTAAAAATTGGATTTTCTTTTTTTTTCGAATGACATTTTTTTTAAACCGGAACAGAAAGACTTCTTTGTTTCGCGCAGATTTGATAGGAAGAAGATGCGGGCCATTATTAGGCATTACAGGTATAGAGTCGTAGGTGTAACAGATCACGTGAGTTTTGAATAGATAATTATACAATTCCTTTCTTGGCTTCATCCCACTTACATTTATGATACGACAGACTGCCTATCTGTGCACCTACAGTTGACGAAATTGTTGATTTATCGTACCCAATGAGTAGCAATTCTAACGCAGAAATTGATAATGAAACTCATTAAAAATGTTGCGTTTCTATGCGTTACATGTTTTTGTAGAATCTGAAAAATATTATATGCAACAGGATGAAAATGTGTGTCCGAGGTATTTTTCTTTTTCTGTAGGAGGAAAATAAGCTCTTTCGAGTCAGGAATCGAAAAGAATGTGGACACATTTTTAGTCAATGTTTAAAAATTTCCAATTAGCAGGTGTGTTATAATTCACTGATAGTACTTTTAGCTGTTGAATAATAAGTGTACAATTTCTAACTATGGATATTTTGTGTGCAGTTACTTATCATAGAATTTCAAAAAGTAAGAGCTAAAAAGTTAAATTTTTACACTCCGTTAAAACAAATAACCCGAATTAATGGACAAAATGTTCGGTTCCAATGAATTTGTTAAATTGAAGTACGATTGTATTTGTATTTTAAATCGAGGTGTAGGTATCATTATACTGATTTGACATCTCGTTTGTTTCTATTTAATGTGTGTGTGTGTGTAATTCTCTCCTAGCATCTTTTTTAATTAACTCTTTAATATTATTCAAACAATCTTTTAACTATTTGGTTCGAAACTAACACCCTGATCTTAATCGTAATCGACTAATATTATTACATCATAAACTTTCCCGCCCATTCTAGCCAATCAGAACTACGATTACGCAATCATCGCGCGCTTGCACTGTTGGTATAAAACCAAACTTCTTTGGTGTGAATCCTGCTCATATTTCACTCTTTGCTGTCATCGTATGGAATGTAAATGGCTAACTCTTTGTGTTGTCCTCAAGATGTTGCTTGTCTCCTGCTGTTCACTTTGCTTTATAATCGTCGCCAGTTTGTGTGTCTCATCAACGTGAAAATGTACAGTAATTTCGTCCTAAACTTTTGATATGTGTGCGTCACAATAAAGAAGATGTTTGTTCACTGAAGATGTATTAATGAAACTCTGCTAACACTCGACAAAATACTACACTCGGCGAATATTGTATGTATATATATATATATATATACATAATTACCGATTCTTTTTTTTTTTTTAATTTTTAAAGTTGAGAAATAAACCAATCATATTATACTTA
>BMAU01014763.1:0-37119 GCA_019973935.1 Trichonephila clavipes
ACAATACGTATTACCAAAAAAGCGCTTTCTAATCACTCTATTTAACTTTAACGCTTATTCCTAATCTCAGTATATACACAGTTCCAAGTATTAATTTGAACGATTCAACCTATATATCCAAGGTAAGCAGCAAGTCACTCGAATCCTCAATGAAGTTATGGTTTATCTCATGTGGAATAGTATCCACCTTTTGACTTGAGCGCACTAGCTTGAATATCGGCTTACTTCAGCTTACGCACTTAAACTCAAACTAGCATAATCACTTCTCAAAAGGCCACCCTGCGTACGCTAAACTATTTAAAAGGTTTTTAATTTGCATAATCCCGCTTAGCTTCTGGATTTGTTTGGAAATAATTTGCCTTTTTCGGCCCCAAAGAACTCAATAGGATAATTAATAGAAAGTGCGATGAGCCCGTCTCAATTTTAAAATTGTCGATTCACTTATTTGTATGTTATGTTAAACTGGTCAAAAGACCCCATCGACGAATGTCCTACATTATGTCATTGTAAATATAATGTAGAAAAAGTCAGGAAAGCTAGTAGCCTAAATTAAACAGCTTTGGTACTCTTCTGTTTTGCCGGCGCTACCGATAAATTTGTCAAAAATGATACAACCGACGCCAAACGGAATATTTCTGCGGGAAACATTTTACCACCATATTTTCAAAATGAGTATTATTATTTTCTTATCAGTAATGTATTTTCATAATACATCAAAAAAAGATGAAAAAACGAATGAGAAGTGGCATTTATAACAATTTATTTTGAGTATATTGTGTGTGGTTGGTAATAAAGCCTGATGGAGAGATTTGCACTGGTGAAATTGAAAATTATCTAAACTTTTGTCAATGGCTATTCAATACATTGCGATGAAAACTTAAGTACACGAAAGAAATTTAAAAACAATTATTAATAATTTACAAATTAGAATCTCACACACATTATAGTTAAAATGGTGAGGGGGTATATTTATGAAATGAACAATTTGTGTTGCCCTAATAAGAGGTCTCCCCAAGCCGACGACGATTTGAAAAATCAATTAAAAAAGAACAAACACGGAAGTGGTAGAAATGTACAGTTTGGAGTATTCTTCTTTGATAACCTTGTGATTTATTATCGCACACTTTCAAAGTTAGTTCCAAAACTCGTCTCTGATTGTAGAAAACCTATAAACAATATTTCGAAAATAGCCACCATATACTGCAACATCATAGCGCAGTTTGAGAACAAAATTTAAAGACACCTTTGCAACTTTTTTCAGTTGTGTCAAACCATTTTTTGGAGAGATCTAATTGATTCAAAAATCAATTTCACAGGCTTTAAGTTGAAGCAAAAGGTTGACGAGTCTGAATACTTTAAAGATGTCTCCGCCAAATGTACGAGATCCTGAACTAAATTCGGAACACATTTTCAAACAGAAAAAAAGGCATTAAATTTTCGGGAAAATTTGCAACATTTTAATCCATGCATTTGTTTATAACTAAGCGTTAATAAAATGTCAAAATAAGCTATTGATTATTAATGTTTCCTTCTAAAGTGTAAAGGGATAGCTTATTTAGCATTACGGGTTCGAATAAAAAAAGGAAAATTACGTTTTATACGGGAAAATTGTGTCAACTCGGGTAAAAATGAGTAGTATGATAAAGTAAGTGATCCTCTATAAAATAGAGAATCCAGAATATAATATTAATATGCTGCTGTGCATTTATATCCGAAAACATTTTCCTAACTTGAGTCCTATTCTCTAATATTTAGAAGGGAAACATCGTAACCCAACCATCGTTTCAATTGCATTAATTTTTTGAGTTATTTCAGTAAATAAACTATTGTTACGAATTTTAAGTAAATAGTGTAAATAATTTGTATTCGAGTGTTTAATGCATTTATATTACTCTATGCTTTTTATGCCATGTTAAAATTGTACTATTCACAAGCAATGCCGTCCCTTACGTTATAATGGCGATTCAATGAGAACTTGGTGAAATCTTGGCGGTAGAGCCAAGTTGGCATAATTTTTGGCGGTCAATTTGGCGACTTTGGTGAACCTTTTTGCGTCATTGGCGACCGTGTTGGCGAGTTCGGAACCCTCTGAAATCTTCTAGGAAGTAGTAGATCTCTCCCCTAGTGTCATGTTCAATGACACGAGCGGTTATATTTCTGGAAGTTTCTATCGCGCCTATAAAAACGATGCTCGCCGATACGGCGATGAGTCTTGATTTTGCCAGCGAGTAGTGAGGATTGTTTTGACTAGCGATTAGCTCGGCTGTGCTTGTTAATAATTTTTACTTACGTGTATTTTTAAACACTGTTTATTGTGTTTGATTGCTGTTGAAGGTGTAAAGACCTTCGGATATTTACCCTGTAAATATTGCCGATGAATCCTGTATTGAAAGGATTGGATTTTCGATAATAAATTCGCATCGCTCCTAAACAACTGATTATTTTTTCATTGTGATTGTTTTTGCATAAAATCCTCGAACCCTCGGATCTACGTAACACTATTATATGGTATAAGTTGATGTTACTTTGGATGCAATATCTGGTATGCCCAAATGTAATAACCAAGTTTTGTTCAAAATTCTGTTATCCGTAATTTTTAAAAACGTAATTGAACAAACAGAATATTAAGATAATGAGTGTTGCATTGTTCACTAATAAATAAAAAGAAGGCATCGTGTTAATATATTAAGATTTTACATAGGGAAACATAGTTGCAATTCATTAATGTAAAAAATGCGGAATTAATGCTTTTATATTATGAAAAAAGTGGCTGCACTTAAAATTCGACATTTTTTATATGTTTTTTTAAGGAATTTATTAAACATAATTATAAAGGAATGTAAAAAGCATTTTGTTCCAAATTTACAACACAGTTTTAAAATATATCCCCGATTTAAAACTTACTTAGTAAATTAAAGACAGTAGCAAAAGAATGTTAATCAAAGACAAGAATAAAAGGGGAAAAACGCCATGCATCTAGGAGAGTCATTTGCAGAAGGTCGTTAACGTGTTATGTCTTTGAAATGAAGTTCCCTAGGAAGACTTAATTCAATCAATTTTATTTTTCAGTGCAATGCAATGCAAAAAAAGAATAGCTGTCCTTGAGGTATTTGTAGCTCTAATGACAAATGACCGAATGCGTGCTTGTGATAAGTTTTCGTTTTAAAATGAGTTTTTTCTCTAAAATATATTTTATTTGAAATGGGAAAAATACTTTCGTTAGCAATTAAACGCACTTAATTTAGTGTAAAATAAGTACAATAGTGTTCTTTAAAAAATGTGCTTTTCACGTGCATTGTCAGCAGAAAAATATTATACGGCGCGATATTATTCAACTTCGCGTAACAATTGCTAAAAATGGTGCATCGGTATTAACTACATGCGAGCGATTTGTTGCCAAATATTAACTAGATGCCCGGAGTATACATCCAAAGAGTTTACGAGTTATAGCACCCTGCCTGATACTATCCTATGAATAACTACTGAAATTTATAGCGATATGAGGAAGATCACCAATGACACACATAACTTAATAGGCAAATACCGAAGAAACAGATATATTTATTAATAAGCTTTAGATTATTGCAATAATTCAATGAATTTAATTCCTGTCTTTTTTAAAAAAAACTTTTTTTTTTTCATTTAAAATATCTGGTAGGAATTTTTTTCACTTTTTAAAAGAAAGATACTACTTAATTTGAGTTTAATATAAATATTTGAATTAAATAGCGAAAAATAATCTTGAAAATTGTAATATTATACTCACAGCAATCGATTTTTTTAAAAAAACAATGCTTAAATGGATATAATAAAAAAATATTTTAGCTGCATTTTAATGAGTGATATTTTTGTAACTTAAACCGTGAACAACAGAAGTACCTGCACATGACTAATGCTTGGCGATTATCAGTTCAATGTTTGTTTGTTTTTAAAACTTCATTTTTTATGTGTTTTTTTCTTTTTTAATAAAATATATTTCTTAGAATTTAAAAAATATTTACAAATTTACTTTAAATAAAAATTTAAACGTTATACATTCATATTTTAATCAATTAGTTAGATTTTGAAGTAATAGGACCAACGATATAGTTTTACTTACAGTTCGTCTTTCCTTGAAATGAATTAAACTTCAGAAATTTAAGCAAAATATTCATCCGTATTGAATTTTAAATTAAAAATAAAGATATAGATAAACGAAATAGTTATAACGTTTTAGGAATTGATTTAAGTTTTTTTTTATATTACTTGTTTCTTTGTCTGTTGATGAAGACCTTAGACAACGATTTGACTATTTAATTTAATTGAACAGTGTATATAATTAATTTTACAGATGAATATCTTTAATTAATTAATTAGCTGTAACGAATTAAATTTCCCAAAATAGAGTTTTTTTTTTTGTTTATCTTTTATTTTTCAGTGTAGTGATTAAAAAAAATATGGCATGAAAAAAACTGCAGTAAATCATAATGCAGTAAATAAAGGGTTAAAAAGGTTTTTTTTTTTTTATATTTGGGAAAAACCAAGAAAACAAATTGTAAATGCAAGTTGTTGGAAAAACACAAATGATCTTAAATACTGCTTTTTAAATGCATATCAAAGCAGATTTTAATCTATTCTATTCATTAAAGCATTCTTCCTTATCAAAATAACTACCCCAGACGAAAGAAAATAGTGCCTTAGAATTAATTAACGTTTTTCTTGGATACCTCATCTTCTTCCTCCTCAAATCACATCCTCTTAAATAGAGAAACCTCAAGTGCCCGAGTGAAGTTTATTGCTTTCTACTTAACGAATGGCTCAAGCATTTAGAAAACCTTGAAGTATGCAGTGCTGCTGCTTCCCTTAATACTCCCCCTCATAAGCTAACGCTTGCCAAAGAGGATCTCAGGTGTTAATTAGGCAAACAGGTACTTACTGGCAATGTGGCTGCACGAAGAGGGGATTAAATCTCCTCACAGTCTCAGGATTTTAGTAAAAATTTTGCGCAAAGTATTAGAAGATCTATCAACCTTTTCATCGCTGTGTACTGGCCAGAGTTTGATATTTTAAACACGGCCCGCTGAGGGTGGGACATGTTGATTTTTTATATTTTAGATTGTTTTGATTTATCAATTTTAATTTAGTTATCTTTAAGGGGAGTTGGAAACCTCTCTCTCTCTATATATACTGACAATGTTAAATTGGCTGTATTCGATGTACCTTTTCTAAAAATCTATTTTATGTACATGCTTGAAATTTTTCATACTATTAAAGTACACCTCTCTCATTATACTAAAATGAGCTTTTAGATAATTTAGAATTTTTTAATAAATTAGGAAATATTTTATCAAACATTGCGAAATTTGACCCATTTTTCACTTAAAAAATTTGTAAAAATTAAATTTTTGAGTTTTTTACAAAAAGCTCATTTTAGTATATATTACGCATCACTATAAATAATTCATAAAAAATTTACATACCTGTGAACAGTAGTTTCTCAGAAAAGGTACATCGCACATTAAAATTTTCATTTTGAGATAAATTGATTTTAATGTATACAGCGAGACTTCTAATCGGCTAGGAAATTAAAAAAAAATAAAAGGCTCAATTTAAAATAAAAGGTACATGTTTTGGTTTATATCAGTCGTTACACTTTCAAGCAAAAACAAAGTAATTTGTTTACAATTTTCGCCATTAAAATGGGCCTGACCAAAATTCAACGATTATATAAAAATACGTTTTAAGGGCTTCTAAATACCCTAGAGGTTAAAGTACGGTATTTTTAGAAATGTTAAAATCTATATAATTTAAAAGGGTAAAAATCTCAAATTGTCAAAAAAATAAGATTTTAGCTTTCCAACATCCCTTAAATATGCCTTCAGAATAAAATATAGTTATACCAAAAATAAATAAATGTGATTTAACGTGGAAAATAAAGCGATTTCTGTGGAAATTTGCGCAAACCCGAGATAAATGCACCACTTTAAATAAAATGGCAATAGTTTAATTTTCTTTAGGGGTCCCGGCACCATTTGATCCACGGGCCGGTACCCGGGGTTGCAGATTACTGATCTTGACGAGTGATAGCTTCAGAAGAGCTGTGTGAATGTGTTGTTGTAATTATACAATTTTTTTTGAAAGATCATACTCGGGATACTTTAGTAAATATTTACGTTTGGTAATTTTAATTGATAATTGAAGATACAGATATCTTCGGACAGTAAATGCCTGTCATTGTTTGTACACTTAACGTCATCAATAATTAACACTAATCTATTTAAAACATTGTACAGTGATTTATTTTTATTCCTTATAACTTTTTAATATTTAAATTTTATAAGGAATTAAAAAAACATTAACAATCGATAATGTTTTATAAATACATGGAAAACCGGTGTTATAGTACGCAAACTCCATGTGTCATTATTAT
Organism: Trichonephila clavipes; assembly: GCA_019973935.1. NCBI lineage: Eukaryota > Metazoa > Arthropoda > Arachnida > Araneae > Nephilidae > Trichonephila > Trichonephila clavipes. The sequence continues at coordinate 6,410 of BMAU01014763.1, forward strand.
GGAGCTACCCAGTTAAATATAATAAACTGCTTATCCTTGGATTGGAAACCACTCCAAGACTGTTTGGGTCTAGTCCGTTCGGCCGCTCGTGCGCGCAGTATTTGGCAATCTTAGGCGATAAAATGGTTTCACTGACTTCATTAGTAAAGATATGGATGACACAGCAAAAGTGCATTTATTCGAGTGAATTCAAACTTTCTAGAGCATGTGATTTTAGCGATGAAGATGGAGTTTACAACGGGAGAAAGTTAATAAGCATAATTCCCGTATTTTGAAAACCATCATCAACTTTGTGAATACGAAAGAGATACATCTTAAGTCAATGTGTGGTTAGGAATGCACAGAAATGACATCAGTTGACCATAATTTTTCGTATAGAACAGAGGTTCCCGAACATTTTTGACTCATAGACCCCTTGGCAGGTTTTTCGGTTTGGGATAGACATCTGCTTACCTAATATTAAATTTTTCCAAATTCATCAGATTAAATGTGTCTTTGACGACAGGTATAGCGTTACTTTCTCTAAAAGATTTAAATTTTTAACTTTAGCGAAGTATAGTGTTTAAAACATAAGAAAATACTTGTTAATTAATAAATAACTAAACATAAAATAACTGATTAACAAACAAATGCTTTTAGAGGGAGGGATGAATCATCTGGAGATGTAATAACAAATTTCCAACATTTGACATCAATCTTGTCAGTTTTAACCCTAAATATCTCCTCGATTAATAGTGTCCAGTCTATTATTCTTTCTTTTTTTTCAAAGAGATCATATGAATTGATTGCCTACTGTGGTATTACGAGTCAAAACATTCTCAAACTTAGTTTCAAAATCTAAAAAGGGTATTTAAATGTTGAACGTAGGTTAAAACGTCTTTTTCCTGGTAGATAGATGCCTGTGACAATTGAGAAACTGGATAAATTTGTGACGTCCATTGCTGTACACTTTTAGCTTAATTCTGGCAAGAAACGCTGAAATGTGGTCTTTGTTTTAATAAGATTTATGCAGTCACCTTGTAACTGCAAATTATCCTCATTAAATTTAGTAAATAAATCTATTAAATAGGCAAGTCTGGTTTCCAAGTGATTACATTTCCTTTTAAAATTAAGTCAAGTCTGGTTTAATCGAGCCACTATCGTAGGCCCCCATTTACTCTTCATGGACCCTCAAATTATTTTTTCACTGACGTGGACTCATGTCATACACCCTGGGGTCTATATAGACCACAATGGGAATCATTGGCATAGAATAAGTCACGTGGCAGGTTTATCTTGATATGCTGGATAACGTTGTTCCTCAAATTCCACCAGGCTTTCTGTTCCAACAGGATTGAGCTGCATCACGCGATCGTGGTGATGTTAACACATTTTCGAATAGGAGATTTCAAGATGATACGGAAGAGCAATCACCTGACCACCAAGATCTCCGTATTTGAATTCATTAGACTTTTCACCCTGCAGAATCATTAAATTCGTTGTGTACAAATAGAAATTTACAAATGTGGAATTGTTAAAAGAGCTTATTATTCAAGCAATTTGTCTAGAAGCTCCTGACATGATACAAAACACTTGGAGAGAGCTAGTTTACCGTTTAGATATTTATCGTGATACCAAATGTGCATATATCAAAATATATTAATCTTAAAAAAGACTTGGTGTGATATGTCTTTTCCATTTAACTTTTTTTTAATGCTAACGGGTAGTTCGGTTATAATAAGCCATAACTTTTGGATACTCTTAGACGGATACACAGTATTAAGTTTACGTAGAGAGAGGATTTGCATACTGTACTTCTTCATTTGTTATTTCCTTATTTTTCTAAATCGGTGATTGTTTTCGAACTTATTCTATTTAAATTCTAAATACTCAGAGAAGTTTATTTTAAAACTTAAATATAATCAAGGCATAAAAACATTACAACGTGATCTATTTAAAGGCTAAATTTTTATACTCATAAATTATTTTCTTTTGTTTTGCTCGAGAAAGAAATCATTGATAATATAAGGTTTCTGACTGATTGCCTACAGTTCAGTTTAATCAAAAATTAATAATGAAGGTTGTTTATAACTGAAAAATATGAAAATCATTTTAAAAACATTTATTAAACATATTTTACTGGGAATCATTTGGAAATATACCTACATGAGATTTTCTTACACAAACAAAATGTTTGCTTGACAATAACCTTTGTAAAAAGTTTGCATTATGTGTATACAGTAGCGCACACAGGAATTTTTCCAGGTGGGGGGGTCCGGGGTCGAAAGTTCATCATTCTTGTAACTTGGCTCATTTTGATTTTGTCGATTTTCGGGAACAAAACACAGTAAAAAACTAATTAATAAAAATAATTAGCATTAATTAGTAAAATTAATCATTAATAACAAATACTTAATTAAATTTTACGTACTATGTACATAGAATAATAATAAATCGGAAAAGTATCAAGTGTTTGAGGAGGATCTGGATACCTAGGACACCCCCTTGTGTGCGCCACTGTATGTATATATAATTATTTCTTAAGCAGCGGTATCGAAAATAATTAAAATGATGTGTTACATTTACGCATGACATTTGAGAAAGCGGAATGCAAATAGACTTCCTCTAGAAGATAAGAAATATAGTAGATCTTTTTTTTCACTGACAAATATATTGATATCAAGATTTGTGTGTGTTTGGATACTTATTTCAATGTATTTGAATTTTTTCAAGTTTCATTAATTCTGTTCCAATTAAATTGCCAAATCCTCCTGCTATCGTTTGAAAAATAAAAATATAGATATATTTTTTTGCACATATATTTTTTAAACTTTTAATATTAAAGTAATTTTTTTTAAGTACAATTAACTCATTCTTAAGCAAATTTTATTTTTGTCACATCAAATGCATTAACTCTAGGCAACATTTTCATTTCAATACAAAATGTATTGTAATTAATGATTGGAATTAATATGAATGAGTAATTAATTACACATAATTCCAATACGTAATTTTACTGTGTTATCAATACTTGTAATAATTCATTATTTTTGGGAAAATTAAAGTAGAAGTTTAATTGTTCAATAAAAGTGCATATTGATTTTTTGAATAATCTAGAAATAATTTACTTTATTTTTAAATTTATTTCATAACATAATAGTACATTCTTATAACAAGTAAAAATAAAGTGTGACTAAAAAAAAAGACTAGGTGTGTAACTTGAAAAAAAATGGAGTTGGCAACAGCTGTTTTGATGACGTCACCCCACACCCCTCCTCTATCCATGTGGCCAGTTTCGTCAAAACCGATCTTGCCAATTGGGAGTATTGTGTCATTGAGTCCACACGTGCAACTGCATTCTGCCGGAAAAATGTCGAATCAACATCAAGTTTCTTATGAAACTTAAGAAAGCAGCCACGAAAACATTTCAAATATTAACCGAAGCTTACGGAAATGAAACTTTGTCTCATATACCAGTGCATCCCAAACATTCAATACTTGCGCCCCAATTTTCAGTCATAATTTCCTTCGCCCCCCTCCAAACAATAATAATGTATTGAATTTAATAATAATGTAATTTGAATAAATATTGAATTTGACATAAATCTACAATATAAGATTAATTACAAGCCGTACAATTATCAAGATAAAAATTTAATTTTCTTACATAATTTTAAAAATGACAAGCCCATGAGGTCACTGGAAATTGTGAAACTTGTTCTTAACTTGGTATAGTTATCAAATACAGTGTGCAGAACTCATACATTTACAAATATATTATATCAGTATAAAGGCGTATTTTATTTTTTATTATGTCAGAATGTATTTTGTTTTGCTTCCTTTCAGTAAATTAATAATATTTTAAAGTGTCAAATTTCGATATGCTCGTAGGGTTATCACGCCCCCTAGGGGGTTGAACCCCACAGTTTGAGAAACATGGTCGTACACATATGTGTTTTAATGGCATTAGTGGATTTTAGAGAAAAAAGACAGCGCGAACGAGAAAGAGAGAGAGATGATGAACGTGCTGGGCACTCAAGGTAAACGATTACAGACCAAAACATTGCTAAAATTCGATATGAACGGGTTCCCACTCATATCATTGGTCAAATTATTAATCAACTACATTGAAGTACTAAAAAGACATGGTGAAAGAATTAGGACAAAAAACAGGCCTGAATTGGGGATTAAGTGGATGGCTGATTCACCAAGACAATGCACCCGATCGCACGGCTCTGTTTGTCAAGCAGTTTCTGACCAGCAAAAATTTTACTGTGATGGAGCATCCTCCTTATTCACCTAATTTGGCGTAATGTGACATTTGTTTCCTACAACTGAATCGTGCTGAAAATGAACACATTTTACCGCATTTGCAGAGGTTCTGGTGAAAATGCAGAATTTTCTGAAGGGTCTTCCAAAAACCACGTTCCAAAACTGTTACCAGCAATGGCAGCACCTAATGCAAAAGTGTGTGAATGTTGAAGGGAACTACTTTGAAGGTGATAATGTCACGGAGAATTTTTTGATTATAAATGTACAAGAATTTATTGGACCAATCTCGTACTTTTTTGTCACACCTCACTAACAGCTATTGGTACAATATGTCATTCAAATAAACTATTCTATTGATTTTAAACGATTTACGAGGAGTATATATGATATGTTTCATGTGGAAATCCAGGATTTACTATTTCTTCTTCACACAATGTACATATTAGTTCAAATTTTCCATCATGTTTGGACACATTACAAACAAATTTACACTCTCTAAATCCTATATTCCATGACAAAGTTATTCAACCAATTGATAGAAAACAACACAGACAAAAAGTCAAATCAAAATAGGAACATTATAAATGAATGCATTTAGTTTATTATGCGGTTTCCTTCATATTGTATGTAATTTCAGATATAATTTCTACATCTTTATATGACTAACTAATGATTTGTAAAATATTTTTTGCTTATTACCACATATTAGAATTACATTACTACTAAGTTAGTAATTTGATTTTAAATTTTGAAAATGAATAATGCATATTTTTATCCAAAATGGAAAGGGAAATATTTACAAATAATTTAACAATAATATTAAATGAATATAGGACACTATATTAAAAATGTCGATTTTTTTTCGATTTTATTATTGAATGCACGTGCATAAATGGGTTACTCTTGAATCATTGCCTTTTAACAGCACTACAGATTGGCTTTGATTAATCCTCCGCTAGGCGCGCTTCAAGTTGTTCTGTCCAAAAGTTCATTGGATCTCTTAGAAGCATCACATCAAAATTAAGTTCCAAAACAATTTTATCTTTTTAATGGTCAAATTTGACATTAACCTCTTCAGGACGGGCGCTTTTCTATGAGACGCTCGCTAGGAACGATGTGAATGCGGAAAGATTTGCACTACAGGACGGGACATTTGCGTCGCTAAGCCTAACTTACGAAAACATGCATAAATAATAAAATTTCAGTCCCAACGTCGTAATTTTTTGTACCCCTTTAGATTACTACATAAGTTGTCTGTTACATTAAAACTAGAATTTAATAACGTTCTTCCTTTAATTCATATGAAATTATATAAAAGAATATCTCTTACCTTGGGAAATAAATTTTGTCAGCGCTTTTCAATTTCTTCGAAAATTTTCACTGACAAAACATTTTTATAAACTTTCAAATTAATCAGAAAAAAATATGACAAAGATTATTTACAGACATAAATATCAAAATTTAAATGAAGTCTGAGTGTGTAAAATCTCGAAGCATTGAGATACGCTAAGTCCTACGTTATAAGATTTGTTAATAAAATGTTTGTTGCGGTTTTTTTTTTATTTACACATGATTTGTGGCTATACACTTTGGCTTTTTTCACCCTTTTTGCTCATATTAAGGTTAAGAAATACCTTAAAAACAATCAAATAATAATCTGAAATCAAGATTATTGAAATAAGAAAAGTACGCGAAATATATCCAAAAGCGCGAATGTTTTATATCAAGTGGAAATTTTATGAGCTGTTTTTTTTACATTTCGGCCACAGCTGCTGAGCAAAATATCAAGTCTAGGAAGCATATAAACAAACTGAAGGTCAGGTTACTCTAACTACGTTCAGTTGCAATATAATGGACATAGAGTGCCATATTTTGGTCATTAAAATCATTCCACCTGAAAAGGCACATATGCATCACTCGGCCTACGAGACCGTTTTCTAAAATGCATATGTGCACTGCCCGGTTACGAGGTGCGTCCGGGAAGAATGCATATATGATTCGCCCGTCACGAAGAGGTTAAAGCATAATGTTGTAACTAAAACATTGAAAGAAGGTGCCGTGTTTGTTACTGAGTTTTTCTATTATCTACAGCATTATCTACCACACACATATTAATACAGTTTTCTGTTCGTACTAACAACAAACATATGCACTAATTACACATTTCTATGTTTTGTTACTGTTAATCGTATTAGCTACTTATCTGAAAAGGAAGATTCATTTATATATACATTTAATTCTCTCTATATAAAGTTAATGGTTATGCATTTTTAATTTCAAAAGAAGACTTTACAAATATTACTTAATACTTTATTTCGATTATTCTAACGGTGCTGTTTCATTCCCTACATGAACGTTTTAGAATTTATTAATGAAATATTCGTAGAAATGGCATCGCATTAAATTATGGAAAAAATATTATACGCATTTGATTTAAGATATAATATAAAAATTTTGGATATACTTCATGCTTTATAATTATTGTTTGCGGCTAAATTTTGAATGGTTGTATTAAAAACAATTTTACTGTTAGTCTTCAAGAATGGAATTCTTATTTTTGGCAACAATATAATTCCGGACGTAATGACATTTTATTTAAATTTTGAACGGTTTTATTAATTAAAATATACGGTTGGTCTTCATATAAATGAAAATAATGCTTTGTGTAACGAAATATAAATCCTTACGTAATAATCTTTTATTTAAAGTTAATACCTATATTCTGACTAGGAGTTTTTTTCGGTCATCTAACAAAAATAAGAAAAATCAAAATTACTAAAGAAATATTGTCAATAAAACTTTGATTCATAAGAGAGAAATATTTACTTTTACTTATTGAGAATTATAGTTTGAAATTTTTTACTATGCTGTAACTGTTCTTTAACACTTAAGGTAGTAATTAATTACTTTTTAAGAGTTAATTGAATACATACAATTTTTTCATTAACATCACAAATCATAATATAATATCCAATATTGTAACTCTGAAATATCGAACATTTTGAATGGAATTGTGTTTAAATATCTTTCTTGATATCAGTTATATTATATATGTTTCCATACACTTCAAAACAAAATATGTATGTTTTTCTTTATCGATGTATCATTAATTTCTTGGTTGAAAATAATTTTATCTTATCTATGTTTTAGTTTTTGTAAAATGCATTTTATATTTGGCATTACCTCTAGATTGGTTAATTTAATTCAAACAAATTAAATTGGTTTCAATTAATTAATTCAATTGGTTAATTTAAAAAGAAACAATAAACACAAAAACATCAATATTCTAAAACTTTTATACTCAGGACTTGCTCGGTAAATTAACGAGTAAAGTGGGCTGTGGGTAAGTGGTTAGAGCATCGGACCAAAGACTGTAATATAGAAAAATGCCCTATATATCAAACACCCTCCAGTTTGCAGGAGGTCGTTAAATGTGGGTTTATCTTGTGAAATAATGAGCGCCTGGAGAATATTTCCCTCCCCTTAATTCAGATGCAGAAATTTTCGTGTCGCCATTTTCTTCGGGGAACGTTCGCCGAGCTAAAATCGTGTCACCTGTATGGTGCTCAAGGCCAACGAAAAGCCAATGCACGATGAATTTCGTGGGCCTGTTTGCGTCAGATGGTCAGACAACAACAACAACAACAACGAGTAAAAATGACAAAGACTGTAATATAGAAAAATAGCTATATATCTAAAAGCGTCATTTGTCGTTAATTTTTCTGAAATGATGAAAATATTCAATCAATTTTCTTTTCTTACGTTAAGAAAGTGAATAAAAAAAGCAATGCACTTGAAGTGTTTTATGGTCTACTTAATGACAACATAAGGCTCAAGATTGTCATTTTTCTTTAAAATATTTCTCTTTTCACATGAAAAAATAAAAAATTTCAAAGTCCTTAAAGTAACTAAAATTATTTAGTTTAATGTAAAATAAGGCGTATATATATATATATATATATATATATATATATATATATATATACGTGTTGCTTTTTTTAAATTAAAAAAAGAACATCTTCCCGATTTTTTTTCATGTAATGAATTTAATGATGATGTTTATCATTGTAATTGTATGTCAAAGTTTCTTACATCATATGATCTACTTTGAGCTTAATTTACTTATTCTTAAATGATCTAAGCCTTTTATTATTAAACAAATAAAAAAAGTAATTTGAGGTAAAATGTATTCATTTTTCCTTCTTATATTTTTTTTTTATGTTGTAAAATGTTATTTTTTGTCCTTTATTTAAACTCGTACATAAATGTATTTTTTCAAAAAAATTTAACTTGTTTGTTTTCTAATAAATAAATTTTCACTTTATTTTTAGGAGTACTGTATTAAACTAGTGCTTCTTTGAACTTTCAATATTTGTGACCCAGTAATCAATCATAATCTTCATCATTTTTTCTTCGCTTGTCTAATTATTCTACATATAAGGGGGAAACGTTTAACATATTTGTTTAGCATTCTAAATGAGTATTTAAGTGAATGATAATATCAAAGGCATTTTCATATATATGAAAATATTAAAGCGATTCTATAAAAGTAACTTAGATTTTAGAGTGAAATATACCATGAAATTTATTCAAGATGATTATAAATCGTTTTCAATATTTTAATAGGCCCAAGCAGCATTATCTTGCTTTTAGAAGCCATTTCAAAACAATTGTCACATTTTCCCTTCCAGTAGCCTTAGCAATGTTCTTAATCAACGTTTGGTTCATTAAATGCAGTGTTGAAACCCAATTTACCAAACTTAATTGTAATGTCAGTCCTTATGAATGGAGCCCATATGTGTAATTATATGTGCCATATATATTACACCTCCGCATATTTCATAGATGAAATATATTTACCAACTTTTAGTACCCATAAATAATTTCAACATCAGTGTATATTATTATACTATTTTAAACACTAAGTTATTTTAAAAAATGAAAATAAATTAATTCTGCTTGTTATAGCATTGAAAATATTGTGTTTTGGTTAGATCAGATGTGAGCAAATCAGCGGTCTGCAGGCCACACGTAGAACACAAACTGTTTTTTTGGAGCTCCACAGCCTGAAAAACTAGTAGACCGGTTGTTTCTCTAACTGTCGGACACGCTCCCTAAGGGGCGTGATAAGCCTACAAGGGGGGCGAGCATATTAAAAATTCTAAAAAAATAGTATTCTAAAAAATTAATATTTTCCTGAAAGTAAATAAATAAAATACATTCTAACATAAAAAAAAATAAAATGCACAACTACATTGATATAATACACTTATAAATATATCAGTACTGTGCAATGTATTTCATAATTAACATAATAATACTAAGTTAGGAACAAATTTAATACTTACCAGTGACCCTATAGGTTTGTCATATGTAATATTAAAACCAAAAATTAACACTTATCTTGATAATTTATACATTTTATAATTAATCCCTTAAATGTCAAATAAATGTTACGTGATTCTATCCCCAATGCCACTTTCTAACGCGTAGGCGAGCGTACGTGGTGTATCGGGGGGGCATTGATTGAAAAGGAATAAATAAGCAAATCCTTGAAACAAGTATATCCTTCCCAAAACTGTCTAGGTCCTTTTACTGCAATCCAAATCCTTCGGAATAATTTTATCGATAGTAGTGCACCAAAAATATCGTACTTTGGAAAGATGTATATATACGTTTGGGACAATTAAAACACTGGCTGAGCAAGGCGTTTATATACGCCGGTGGCATTTAAGAAGAATTGGTACCCTAAAAATCACAAACCTATCGTTTTTTTTTTATTTTCATTTAATCTTATTCTTTGCATTATTATCTTTCGATTGATATATCACTTGTGCATGTCGGAAAGTTAGAAGTTGACTAAAACTTCATTTGAAAACAAATTAGGCAATTCAGCCACACCCCCTTTTTAGAAAAAAAAAAAAGCTAAAAAATGCTTTATGATAAAAAAAAAATCTATTTTAGAAATAGAAATAATAACCATAAAAAAGAATGTGTAGTATTAAAAGCAGAATATTTCCGAGGCAATACAATAATGTAATTTTTCTTCCTTGTGAAATGTGTGCATGTAAAATTTTTATATTAAGGCATTTTATATTAATAACTTTAAAATTTCAGTTCTTATTCCTGATATATTTTTCATACAAATGTAATACTTTAATATTATCAGAAGAAAAAAAGCTAAAATTTCTGTCGTGACAGAAAAATTTTTTTTAAAGTTTTTCTTGAGTTTTCTTGTGCAATTAGTACTCTCTAAAATTTGATCATTTATAAAAATGTGTGGGTTGAAAAAATATGAAAATGCAATTATTTTAAAGAAAAACGTATATCTAATATCTTAAAGTGGTATTTTAAGTTTAATTAAGCTTGTAATAATTATTTTTTCAGAATTATAAACTTTAAACCTGTTTTTCTCAGTTTGTGTTTTTCGAAACCTTAGTGCATTCAAAATGCTACTCCTTCGACAATTATTTACCTATCACTTCAATTTTTCCCGCGTGTTAAAAATAAAGCATGTAATAAAATTAGCGATCCGCTTTGCTGTAAACTGAATACTTTTTTTTTTTTAAAAAAAAATAAAATGTAAGACATGTTGGCTTTTCATTGATTTTTAGCCTGTATATAAACATTTTATTTTTTTCTCAAAAATGAATGAAGTTATTCTAAAATCGATCCCTAAATTTGTTTAAACATCCAAAAGTGTATTATAAAAAATTCAGGTCAAAAGTTAATTTTTACAAAAGGAGTAGGATTTTATAATTTTTTCCATTTTTCTTCAAAAATTAAAATTTTTAAAATTGTGTGAATATTATATGAAAATTTTCCTCTTGTAACATTTTCTTGAATAGAAACATTGTATAAAATGCCAAAATATAGTTTTTAAATACGTAAATAAAGAAGTTTGCTCAAAGGGTGCCAAGTCCCCTTAAAGGCGCACACACACAACACACAATGTAGGGTTAGCATCAAAGTATAGTATTATTGAATTCAATACATTGTTAATGTACGGATGAGGGGCGAGATAAAAATTGTGATTGAATATTGGGTCGCAAATATTGAAAGTTTGAGAAGCACTGTATTTGACAGAAAATGTTCTTCATATTTGGTTCAACATATATTTGTGAGCAAATATTTCTTTTCAAGAAGATCCACAAGAGTAAATATAAATACCTTTTGATGATACATTTTTTCAAAACTGTGATGAGAATTTCAAATAGTTACCTGAAAAGAAAATTGCAGAAAAATGCGATAGTGGGCACAAAAATTTAATGTGGTTTTAGCTAAAGATATGAAGTTAGAGCACAATAAATAATTTTTAACCCAGGAGCTGTTTCAAGGGACACATAGTCACCCCAAGTTCACAAAATCTTTAATTCCGGGAAAACTTTTTATTTGTTTCCGATGAACTTATCAGTATTCTCTAATATGACAGTCTTCAGGGGAACTAAAATGTATTTACCACACATCTCCATCTTGTTTCGGGAAAGTCGTGGTAGCCCAGTGTGATCAAGGTGAGTTCGAGCCTATCATAAAGGCAGGCCTGCACGTGTCAAGAGCTGAAGTTCGTTGGTGTGGTGTGGTAGTTAGAAGAGGGGGAGCTGGTGTCATCCACGTACTTGCCATTGGTTCAAAATTATGTAGTCCGTCGCCAAAAGCCCAAATGAACCGACGCTTATTCTATCCGTCTTGTTTGTGAGGCAGCGATGCACGCTACAGTTTTAAAACTGTGTTGCAAGACTCGTTATGGCTTATAATTGACAATGAAGAGAATATATATATACACTCTGTCGCTATCAGAAGAAATTGAGCTACATTCACGAAATTTGGTATGCATGTAGTGTATAAGAAAATAAACAAATGATTAAAAATTCAGAACAAAATATCATTTTATTAAGCGGTTACAGCTTGCAAAAGGTTAAAAATCAGTAAGTAGTAAAGCCACCTCTGGCAGCTCTGATTCGGCGTGGCATCCACGATCTTATGACTGTGGAAGATCCTTGTCTTTGCATTGCGCAGTTAAATCTCGGGACGGTAGTTGCCTTCCCAGCCGTCATGCTCTATTGGCGAAAGATCTGTGAGCCCATGGTAGGACGTCATATCCTTGAAGACATTGTTGGGAGACAGTATGTGGACGAACATTATCCTGTTGATAAATTCGACTTGATAGCATTCTCGGCGTTAAAATATCGTCTTGTTTGGACCACTAAAGATGATCGTGCAAGAAATTGCTCCCCACACTGTCACACCTTGTGAAATTGCTTTTACAATGCCGGATCGGACCGCTGGCCGGTGCGCCTCCAGACGTGTGCGGTGGTATCACCTTTCGGGATTCATCACTGAAAAAGTCTGTACTGTTCTACACTGCCTATGATGTGGGGTCAGTGGTAAGCGTCTTAGCGGACACGAAAAAGTCGTCTCCTTATGGTTTTTGATGGCACTGGATGTCTGGAAGGAGGTTGAATCGAAGCGACGTTGTTGGTAATCTTTGATTGCACGATCCTTTTTTGTTTCACCCTCCGCGACGGTTATGATCCACTTATAATTGACAAGGTGGCGGCCGATACGATTCGACCAACCTGCTTCTCTAGGCCTATTATACGGCCCCTATCAAAGTCCGTCAGCTGCTCGTACTGCCGCCGGTTACGTCTTAGAGGCATCCTAAGTCTCAATATCGTCTATCAAAGTCATCAGATTCGTTTGGATAGCCGTATACTCATGCTTTTAAACTCTCCCAGTTGCGCAACTAATATGCGCATAGCACATAGCCTTGTCTCATTGGCTTCGAAATTTTAATCATTTGCATATCTCTTACCAGACTACATTCTTGCCGAGTTTCGTGATTGTAGCTTGATTTCTTCTGGGTGCATATATTTTTGCGACAGAGTGTATATATAGCACTGTAGGTTCCGGAACTTCTTCATTTTTATATTTTATTATATTATACATGTATATATATATATATATATATATATATATATATATACAAAAAGTGATGAACACGAAACATTTTGGTTGGAAAGTAAGTTTTCAAATGCTACCTGAGAAACTCTATCAAAAAAGATAAGAAACAAAAAGTGTACCACAAGACACACTTTTCCCTGTCAAAAAGACACATGGAAGAAAACGTTCAACATGCTGTTTGTTGATCACCAATATTAATAAAACTGCAATTACTTGGACAAAATATGCCAGTTTTGCCTGTATATGATTTCGTTAATGTTATTGAGAAGTATCAGGGATTTTTGTTCTTTATTAAATCTAGACACATTTGAGGTGAACCTGAAAACCTTTTTGATTAAACTTTTGATGTTTTTACTTCAGTTTGATTGAAATTTTATAAAATAATCAATGAAAAATTGAAAAGTCCTTAAAAGTAAGTATAGTTTCTCTTACTTAAATTATTCACTGGATTCACGACTTATTGTGAACAACAACAAAAAACAATAAGTGCTGGAAAGTTGAATCTTGTTTTTTTGACAACTTAAGATATTTACATTTTCAAATTGTATAAAACTTAACCTTTCTAAAAATACCTTACTTTAACCTTTAGGGTAATTAGAAGCCCTTAAAACCTTTTTTTAAATAATCGTTGAAACTGAGGCATGCCATTTGAACGACTAAAGTACTTCGTTTTTGCTTAAAAGTTGAACATCTGATATAAACCAAAATATGCATCTTTTATTGTAAATTGAGCTTTTTATTTTTTTTTATTTCCTATCCGATTAGATTTCTCACTGTATACATTAAATCAATTTATCTCAAAATGTAAATTTTGATGTTCGATGTACCTTTTCTGAGAAACTACCATTCACAGGCATACAAACTTTTTACGGTATATTTATAATGATAGTTAATATGTACCTAAATGGGCATTTTGCAAAATGCTCACAATTTTTTTATGTGAAAAATGGGTAACAAATTTCACTATGTTTGATAAAATATTTTATAAACTATGAAAATATTCAAAATTAGCTAAAAGCTCGTTTCAGTATAGTGAGAAAGGTGTACTTTAATTTTATGAGAAATTTCAAGCATGTACATATAGCAGACTTATAGAAAAAGCACATGGAATACAGCCAATTTAACATTGCCAGTATAGATGTTTCCTACTCACCTTAAAAAGGGATTGAGGGGAGGGGGGTGACTTCGTCTTCCTTCGTGATCGCTAACGTTAGTATCGATTGCACGACTTTTTCTGCGTTATATTTATAGTAAAACTGCCACTCTTTTATTTAACTTATATTTCTTGATTTTTGGGTACATTTTACACCTTTTCATGAGATACAAATTTGACTAATAAGTGCAATCACATTAAAATGGTGCTGTGCTTTTTGGTTTCCTCTATTTACAATGTGGCCGTAGAACCATAAAATTTGTCAGATATTTGATTTCCTTTTATGATCAATCTTCCAGACATTTTTGCATAATATTTGTTGTTGTTCTCGTGCCCGGTTCTCGGTTCCGGAGTCGGCATGGCTCAACATTCTAGTGAACACCGTCAGGAACCTAATCCACTCCCTTCTTGCAGGTCTTGCAGTTATTCGCTCTGTGAAAAGTGGTTATTCGGGATTTGGACAGTGGACACATCAACTGACTGAACTGTGTATCGAACTATATATTTGAATAACTTTTCTCTCTCTTTCCTCTTTAATTTACTTTATTTTCATTAATTCACTATAATTATTTTGATAGCGTAAATTAAAGTCATGAAATAATTTTTAGACATCCAAATAATCCTGATTATTTGCACGTGGGAGATGCTTTTTTTTATCTAAGCAATCATTTGAAGAGAGTTTTAATTCTTAAAATGATTTAAGTAATACCGATAGAAATTTTACAACTAGAATGACCCAATTTTCATAAAAAAATCCTCAGATAATCAACTAAAAGAAAGGAAAAAAAACCTGCAGAACTTTGTTGTGAATTTGCATAAATACTATTGTATATCTCTGCTTTTTTAAATGAATAATTAATAATTTTTCCTCTTTAGCCGTTCACTAATGATACAAAGCGGACTTGTAGGAGCTGAGCATAATAATTAACCTCATTTTTTACCAAAACCATTAACTATTTATTCTGTGTGCATTATTTATTATATAATAGTAGTTTTATGTTTCGTTGCTTTAGTATAAATACAGGCTTTAAATATCCTTAGGAAGAACGGGTCTAAGCCCCATTATTTAAATTGCTTACATTAAATATTTAAATCTAAGATAATCTAACTAAACATTTAAGGATTTTTTTTTCCTATGCATGAAATTGCATGCCAGAAATGAGATAAATTAATGTTTCAATATTTTATGAAAAATGCTTGAGGGCGCATTGTAGGTGAGTGGAGGCAGCTTCTAAGGTATTATTATTTAAACAAGGATTCAAATAAGGTATCAAGTATCAGTGACATTATTTCCTTATGTATTTTAAAGAAATCTCAAAAAAAATTAATTTAGTGATTCAAAGTATGCAGCTTGTTTTTAAAGACTGTCATTTATTTAAAACACTAGGTTATGTAGAAGCATTTAATTTTAAAGTATACGGCTATGTTTAGAAACGTGATTTTGAAAGAGCAAATAAATGGATTAGATTTTTTTTTTTTTTTTATACGCAGTGTCACTCAAATTAAATAAAAATATAGAATTGCTTTAAAAATATTATTACAAATACAATTTAGTTTAATCCAATTCTTTGGAAAAAATGATGAAATAATGATAAAATTTCAAAAGATTCTCTTTTTGTGAAAACCTTTTCTATAATATTAAAATATTTTTGCATATATATATATAGCTGAGACATTCTTACAAAGCCTGACCCAGGGTTTTTAAGTTATCCGTACACCTTCAATACGTCATTTTCGCCAAAATATTAGATTTTTGAATTTCAATGTTATTTTAAATATGAACCTTTCTCTTTAAAATGGTGTTTAAATTTTGTTTCTATCTTATTTAGAACTTAAGTTATGGGGGTTTGAATTTTACTCGATAGTTACTTTTTGAAACCGGAAGTACAAGTCTGCATTCCGGAAGTTGAAGAAAAATGTCTGTTTAGATTTTTATTTTTCAAAGTATCATTCAAATATGCAATTGTAGGAAGTTTATATACTTTAAAATATGAATTTGCGTTTTCAGAATCATCACAAATATAATTGGCAGCAGGTTTTTACTTACATTATTGTCCAGAATCTGGCAGGAAGTGTTATTGTTTGTTTACATGTGCTTAATATAAGTCTCTGTTTAATCTTTTTTATAGCTGAAAACTTTATTTTTTTCTCTTAAAATGGGTAATGTTGAGCGTAGAATTAGTGTAAAGAGAAAACGTCAATTCTGCGGTTATGAATATATCAATAAAAATTCGAAAAACTTTAACTCAAAATCTACCAACGCCAGTTCATCATAGATTAAAACGCCTGCTGTTTTTGTGGAAGAAATGGCAGAATATGAAAGTAAACCACATATTGGTAACAAAATTATGGACATATAAGTCCTTTAAACTTTTTTTACAACTTTGTTGCCCAAGATGTTTTCAAGAAGGTTTATTGCTTTCTGAAGATTCCAGATATGGTTTGTGCTCAAATTTTGTTTTAAGGTGTAAAAATTGTGACCTTTTCTAAAGGTTTTCTAGTTCAAATAAACCTTTAAACTACTTTGAAGTAAATACAAGATTTTTTATAGTATGGAACAAATTGGGAAAAGATTTTCTGCTGGGTTTTAATTACGTAGTAAGTTAAATTTACCCAGGATCAGTAAAACTGCGTACACTATTCATGAGCACCAACTCATGCCTGTGATTTCAGAAGTTAGTGAACTATCAATGCAAAAAGCAGCTTCTAAACTGTTAATGCTACATCATTCTAAAAGTTAAACAGTTAAATGTGGCATTTCAGTTGATGGAATGTGACACGTCCATGAATGGGTGTGTCGTAGTTTTGTCAGCAGTCACTGGTAAAGTACTGGGCATTGAAATAATGTCTGCATATTGTCGCACATGTAGAAAGATTTCTCAAATGCCTAGAAGCATTGAGTCGGAAACTTTTACAGCAAATCACGTGTGCCATAGTATCTTTCAAGGCTCTGCGTTAAAAATGGAAGCTGTTGGTGCAACTAGAATCTCCCAACTTTCTATTATCAAACGGGCCCGTAAATATACACATTATTATGATGACGGATATTATGAAACTTTATCAGTGTCGAAGATATTTATGGGAAGGATAACGTCACAAAATATGAATGAATCGGTCATGTTCAAAAGAGAGTAGGTGCGAGATTGCGCAAACTAAAGTCGGAAAATGAAAATCTACCAGGTAAAGGCAAACTCGTCGACACTTTTATTGACCGATTGCTAAACTATTATGAGATTGCTGTTCGTATCATAGTTAGAAACCTTTCCGGTCTTCAACAAAATATTATTGTGACTATGTTTCATTGCTTAGAAAATATCAAGAAGCTCATGCATGGACGGTGTCCCATCGGAAAAAGATATTTGGTGCTACTACTAGCAAGCACTGTCTTGTGGCAAAAAATCAAAATAAAAAAAATAAAGATTTATCAAATTAAGTGCCAAAAATGATTAAGTCTACATATTTAGAACTATGTACCAAATAACTTCTTAAAAATTTCTGCATGGCAATACACAAAATTCAAATGAGTGTTTTAATGGCATTATATAGCAGAGAGTACCGAACGAAGTTTTTGTGTGACTGAAAACTTTAAAATATAGTGTATTGGGTGTTGTGATCCAATGGATACAAGGGTTGTGTTGACAATTTTTTTTTAAAAAAAACTTAATGTAACTCCTGGTTATGTTACGTTCTGTGAGAGATGTCGGTAGAGGATATCGATTCCGTATTAAGCGCTATAAAATATACCATAACAGTTCAATTATATTGAGGTCGGGGGACTGAGTGGGCCTAGATAAACCTTTAACTTCATGTTCTTGTTCGTCAAACCATGATTGGACAGATCTTTCAACATGGATCCTTTTAGGGCTACGATAAGCTCCGCAGAAAGAAAGGGTGCATGACTGTTCATATTATGCCAGATCCATCTCCAGGCGTATCATCTGGAAGGAGACAATCACAATCATAAGCTTATGTAGATGTCCTAAAAGCGTATTCCATACTAATGGAGGGAAAAGTGAGAAATACGATTAGTCAGACCATATTGCTTTCATCCATTTATCAATCGTCCATGCTGTGTGTGTATGTCACCACTGCAGACTATATTTGCTAACAATTGGGTCAAGTGACTTGGGAGTTTCTGGTTTGCCGTAAATGTACCGTTTATGAAGGTGGCTTCTAACTGTAATCATTGACACTCGAAAAACTAAATGCTAATGGACCTCTGATGTGACTTTTGCTTTAGTGTTCACTTTTCCGGCATTAAAATGCATTTCAATACCCATCGGTTTTTTTCAATGAGCTCATCTTTCCATTCGTTATTTTGGTTTGCCGAGCTTGTCTTACAGTGGCATATTGGAGAATATCACCGCCATCCTACAAAGTCAGACTTTGTCCTTAATATCCTGGGTCATTGGGGGTGTACCTTACGCTACTGTTGTCCTGCCATGATGTGTTTATGCTGCCATGACTTAAGGTGCCGATTCTCTAGAAACGCTCAAATGTAGGGATGTTTCGGTCACACTGCCTCCAGCTAGACGAAATTCTACAATTTGACTGATTTGAAAATAAGAGGGTCAAACATTTTACACTTTTGAAAATAACCCAAGACTAATAGAGCTTCAATAACGCTACACAAATATTCCAAAAATATACATTTCTATACATCAAAAAAAGTGGGTAGTTGTTATTGCATTTAATGCTTACAAAGCCCATTCTGAAATGTGAATTTCCTTCACAAGTGTTTCCCTAATTTTGATAATTACCTGTGCATTTCTGTTTTGTAATAAGGAAAAAATTTAATTATTATAGTAGAACAAAATACCAAATAATCAGTGTATCGTTTGGAATAGTTTAAAATCAGTAATTAATTATTTACAGAATTAATTCATTACAACTTGATTATTTATCTAAGGGTATTGAATTCATCAAAGTACTTCGTACGGTTTTTTTTTCAAAAACAGTTGAAAGCACTTTTTACTTTTTTTACAACTCTTTCGAGAGTATTTACCCTTTTTAAAACCACTACCCATTCCAACAAAAACTTACCAAAATATATTTAATGTTTTTCGTGTATTTATGTGCTTGCCCTGCATAAATCACATCCAATTAAATGTCCAAGCCTCAATTGCCAAAGTGAAATCTATTACTTTTTATTTAAATAATGTCAGAAGAGATTTAGAAAACCCTAAAGTTTGCAAACCTTCAATTTTCCTTAATAAATTTTCCATACCAAATGAGATCGGTTGCCTAACAGGATCTCATGTCTTAACTAAGAATACATCTTTACTCACGGTGAGGCTACAGTAGAAGAGAGTTAGGACCACACACATGATCGCAAGTACTTTTTAAGGACTTTGTACAAAGTAATCGAAAACGATCAAGGCGAATTTCAGTACTGATGGAACTGTTTGTTGACTTATACCTTCTCATAAATTGAAATTAGAAAATAAAGCTTATATTTGTAATAGTTTGCTACATATTTACTTTTGAATTTCTGATGTAACGAATTAACAATTTTCAAAAATTCAGATTGTCTGTATAGAGAGACTTATTCATTAAAAATATTTTATTTACTCTTTCTTTTGATGTCATTTCAAATTCAATGTATGATATATTTTTTTCTTAATCTTATTTGTTTTCCTGGATTTCTCTCCTTCTTGATTTATTTTATCAAGTACCAAAAAAAAAAAAAATTATTTTATTCTGGATGATTATTGAACATTCGATACAGATACAGATTAGACACAAAGCATGTTATGTACAAGACACCTTTCACTTCAAATTGTAACCTATTTTCTGGAAAAAAAAACTAATAGAAGTAAATTTAAGATGGGTGAAACGTAATTATAAAGCTATATGTAACAGGAAACAATATTTCCTCACCAAAAAGTCATTAATCTTCGACTGATTATGGTAGTTCATATTTTAGTAAAGGAAAATGAAGGGAAGTAAAATTCAATAGCTTTGAGTTAACTTAAGTTAGACAAAAATTCAAAAGAAAAATATATAATAATCATTTATTACAAGAGAGATATGAAGCTTAACTTATCATTATTATATCATTTTTTTTTTTTTTTTAATCTCTGATTTTGAATTATCTCACTCAAGCATCCCTTTTCGATGACTAAGTGAGGGGAATAATTAATTTTCCACTCACTTTATTTATGAATATTTATTTAGTTTTCGTGGTTTCGTTAAGCAATTCTAGTATATTTTTTAGACGGATAAACTTAAGTATTTTTTAAAGTAAATGATATTTAAGGATATAATTTAATGGATAATTTTCAAGGAGATTTTTTTCCCTGGTTTTTTATTTACAGGTCTTCTTTCGTTTCTTCTTTTAAAAAAACGAAAACCCTTAGGGAACTTTTTCCAATAAAATTACGTCTTCTATATGTCTAAAATTAGATAAATTCCTAAGAAATAACTGAGTTTAAGCTGCAGTCTTAACACAAAAATAATGCAATACTATATTTTTAATGTAATCCTTTTGCTTTAGAATAAAACGAAAAAACGGAAATTTACTTAATACATATAAAAGTTTAAGAGGACTTGACACCATTCAAAAGCTGAAAATTGATGAAAATACTAGAGGAAAAGATCGAATTTTCCTCTAGTATAACTGCGAAGTTTCGAAATGATCTGATTATTTTAAATGTAGTAAAATGTAATTTAAAAATTTTGACAGATTTGTTAGCTGTTTAAATGCCATGACTACTTCAATGTTTACACATTTTTACTTGAGAATAACTCCAATATTTTACTTAAAAAACTACACAGAAGAAGAGGAATCCGTTACTCTGTGAACGGTAACTATCAGCAAAGTTGTTTATTTACATTAGCTTTGGCAATTTTGCTTGATGTGTGATTTTTAATTCCATTACCTTTTTACTTCATAGAAACCTAAAACAGCCTTTTGTATATATATAATGCTACTTCAATCATAATTCAATTTAATAGTTGCTATTATTGCTAATATTCCTCTTAGTAAACCTTTAGTACGTGCTTTGCAAATGAATGCAAAGCGATGGCGTAAAGAAAATGGTGATTGTGAAGTGTTTGAAAATTCAGTAGTTTCAAATGTACGCCTGGAAAAATTGAACACAGTGGTAAGAAAAGATACGTCTGTTGTTGTAAATTATATATTGATGGACTTTAACCAAGTTAATAATCTACTTTTTAGTGCAAAATGCGAATATTGTGAAAAACAAACTTTGAAACCGAAGCTTGGAGTTGGGATTTTCATACAATTTAAAACCATGTGTAACAATTGTGATGGAAACAAAGCTGTTGTAAATACTTTTCTAAAGTCTGGTTCTACCAGCTATGATGTGAATTTGAGAATAACTCAAGCCTTTTAACACATTGGAAAATATTATTCAGCCATAGAAAAATTAGGTATGGTGATGAATATAGATCTTTTTTCATCAACTACATATGGGACGTGTGCGAGACGACTGGATAACTCATATACTCTGGCATTTGAAAATTATTTGCGGAAATCCACTTAGAGATTAAATATGCTTACAATAATAGAGCTGAAATCACAGACCAAAGCGTTAGTTTTGATGGAACGTGGCTAACTCGTGGTCACACTTCACTCATCGGTGTAGGATGCATTATAGATATGCTCACCGGATATGCCCTTGACTTTGAAGTGATGAGTAAAGTGTGTTGTCATTGCTCTGTGGCAAAAAATAAGCTAGGTAAGCCAAGTGCTGCATTCAGCATATGGTATGAAGGACATAAAAGCAAATGTGATATAAACTACTTGGACTCATCTACATCAATGGAAATGGAAGCTGCATTACCCTTATGGAAAAGATCCACATAACTCCAATTTCGTTATATCCCAGTTTTATTCGATGGTGATTGTAAAACGTTCAAATACGTGCGTGAGAAAAAAGTATATGGACCTGACATTGTGATAAAAAAGAAGAATGTATAGATCATGTCAGTAAGCGGTTAGGAACAACTTTGATTTATAATGTGAAAGACTGTCGTGCTCAAGGTATTTTAGGAGGTAAAACTTATGTTAGTTTGAAAGCAGCCACGATTAAAAAATTAACTACTTACTACCAAAAGGCTATTTTGAGAAACAAAGGGGATGTGAATGTTTTGAAAACAGCAATATATACAGCATTCTTTTATAGCATTTCTGCAGATGATAAACCTCAACATTAGAAGTGTCCTTCAGGAGAAAACTCATGGTATTTCTACCAATCTGCGATTGATGAATAACCTAGCAGTCATAAATTAAACGTAGGAATACCAATAAATGAAAACTTTCTTCCAAAAATTCTACCTATTTATTAAAGACTTGCATCTAATTAGTTGTTAGAAAGATGCATTCGATGTGGAACAGAAAATTCAAATGAAAGTTTGCATACCATGACTTAGGCAAAGTGACCAAAAGAAATGTTATTTTCAGGTTATTTTATCAACGGAAATATAAGTGTTACAATTTCTAAATTCAGAAAAGTATGCCCTATTTTTAATATTAAAATTTAATTTTTGAATGTGTATGATGTCCTGCTTCCCTTAAATTTAACTGTATACATAAGCATTATTTCGTAAATCATACTACAGGAGCCATTATAAAATTTTTCTCATGGAACAAAACAAGCTTTTGGTTAAAATTATTACCCTGATCCTCCTGAGATTAAAAATAGAACTTTCCCTTTTGATCCCCTATTCTTTTTAAAACTAGTTTATGTTGAAACACTGTAATAAATCACTTCAATCATACAGCTAAACACAATAAAAATAAATCCAACCAATTTATTTGTCATTTGCAGGACCAAATTTTAACGCCCCAAAATAAAGGGTTTCTTATTGCCTCATTGATTTACTATTTGAGTAAAAATGAGTAAAAATGTTGAGTGTGTCATCAAAAAGCCGTCAAGAAAGAAGGATGAGTTTGTTTTTATGAGAGGAAACAAATATTTTTATTATGAGTTTTTTCTACCATTTTTCTAAACTTTCATGATAGTTTTCACAATTTTTATAGTTTGTTTCGCGTTAGACAGATTTTGTTTCCTTTTAGAAATAATTTAATACATATTTGGTTCATTAGTATCTTTTGGTTGTTGTTTTTTTTCTTCTGATTTATGTGTCTCTAGTTTCAGAATTATTTCGTTATTGGAAATTCACTGTTAATAAAGATATTCGTTTAAGTAATTAAATTTCTAGACCATAGCTTGGCATTTACATATATATTACCCATAATTCATTTAAAACTATGTTAGTGCTTCAAATAGAAGAAATTATAGCCTATTCTTTTCTTTTTTTTAATCTCTACTTTCCTTTGTAGATGATTAATCCAATGGATAACATTATTTAAAAATGTTATTGATAGGATTCAAATCAACAAGAAACAGAAAAAAAGACATGTTTCAGTTTTGAAAATATATAAAACTATTATTCTTTGATAAGTATGTGTTTTTCATTTCTCCCTATATTCATTTAAGCACATGAAATGAATGCAGATTCTATAGAGAAAAAATTGAAATTAATGGTATCTTGAAACACAAAATCTCATTACAAATTATCAATAGCGAATATGCGCGAGTGTGTATTACGAATTTATGTTAAACTTAGTCTATGAAGATTACATTTTGATAATAGGAAACTACACTGAAAGCACTGACTTTGTCAACCAGAATGTTAAAGATAGCGACTATATGTACATCAATAACAAAAACAAAAGTATAACAAAACTGATTCATTTCTAAAAAAGAAAAAGAAACTTTAATAAACTCTTATAAAGTAACTATAAACACAGTTTCTTTAAATTCTACTGTTAGAGCACACTATCCCATATATATATATATATATATATATATATATATATATATATATATAATAATTCCTCTAGTATCCTTTTTGATAACTCTTTGTATTAATATTTAAACAAACTTTAATTCTTTGGTTTAAAAAAACACTGTAATATTAATCGTAATCGGCTAGTCCGAAAACATCCCTGTCCCTCCCATTCTATCCAATCAGAACTACTATTACGTAATAACCATTGCCGGTATAAAAGCACAAATCTGTAATCGCTCTTTTTGTCTGCTTGCCTGCATCATGTATGAATGTAAATAAAAATGTAGCTCTTTTTCTTTGTGTCCTCCAATATGCCACTGCTGCTTCTGATTGTCTGCTTTGCCGTGTAATCGTCGAAAGTTTCTCTATTCAATGTGAAAATGTACCGTAATTGGTTTTTAATATATTGATGTGTTTCAGAATATAGGATGAAAAGTTATTCTAAAGATCTTTTCAATAAACCAGATATGACAACAAACCAACACCGACCAACGCTACTACAGTACTTATATATATATATATATATATATATATATATATATATATATGTAGAGAGAGAGATATATATATGTGCCTTGATTAAATTTTCAATCGTTAATAAAATATTTTTATTCATCCACTCAAGTTCAAACACATTTTTTTAAAACTTTTGTAGTGGATGACACTTGATGTTAATACAGTTTTTTTTAAATAGTCATTAATTATATTTAATAAAAGATTAAAAGAGTAACAAAAACAATAGTCCAACACTCTATATAAAAGGGGGGAAAATGCTCTTTGGGTTCATGTAGCGCAATGGATATCGCGTTTTTATTTCCAATCCAAAGGTCGTGAGGACTGTGGTTTATTTCTGAGACTGTGGTTTATTTTTACTATACTATTTTATTGGAATAATTAACTTTAATTAATGGATAAATAGTGATAAAAACAAAATAATAGTCAAACACCCTATATTGAAAGTAAAATGGAAAATTGGAAATAATCGCTTTCTGTCTTGCCACTTAAGATTGCGATTCTGTCAGATGTATATACATATTTATAGTAATTGTAATTATACAACAAAAAGTAACTAAAAGAAAAATTTTCTTTGTTGACATAAGTAGGAGTATAAATTTTTGTATATTACTTATCCTTATAGAAATGAATACTTATATAGCAATCTGAAAATACTGTAAACATCCCTTGTAAGTATTTTGCATGCAATTGTCCTGATTGTTCACTTTCGTTTATTGATACTACGATACTGTATATGTCGTCGAGACGTCGTTTGCTCGAATCGTTAAGATGGCGGAGTATCGGATAGATGAAAATGGATTATCATAAGTTGATGGTAATGTGTCTCCCGGTGTAGTCTACAAAATACTAGGGTCAATTAGAACCCCGAAAATAAGTTTCATAAGTACTCCAACAAATGCTTAAGAGTTAGTGTTTTATCTTACTTCGGGCTATTTTTGGGTGACAAATGCTGTGTATGATCACTTTTTAACTCTATGCATGGCTAAGAACTCTAAAAATACGAGGTAATTCTGAAAATTTTGAGATACAAAACTCAAAAAATTAACGGTTTAATTTAAAAATACAAAACTATTTTTTGCTTCAGTTGACGACTTTTTATAAATTTACTTCAAAGTTGTTTAGCGTAGAATAAATTTTGGAGAGAAGAAAGAATAGAGTTGAGACGCGAGAACATTATCGTGCTATGATTTTAAAGCTGGATTAAATCAAGAGGAATGCGTTCAACGGCTGCAATTAAATTTTTTTGATAAATCTCAATGCTATGTTACTGTATTGAGATGGTTTAAATAATTTTGACGTGGTCACTATTCTCTGCAGGATGAAGAAAACACAGGAAGGCCGCGTTCGGTAGTAGTCTGGGATAATGTGTCTATCATACGAAACATATTGATGAATTAAAATCACTGTACTTACCAAATTATACAAAAGGAACTTAACATTGGATCCACTGCCATATACAAATTATTCTTGAAGAATATTACATATGAAAAAGTAGTTTGCCGCCGCCAGGTTCCTCCTAATTTAACTGAGCACCATAAAGATTGATTGATTGATTGATTGAATATTAACGTCGCACTGTTCAGCTACACGAGGGCTTTTGGCGACGGACCACGTAATTTTGAACCATGGTCAGTGACGTGGACGACACCTGAGCTGGCACCCCCCTCTCCTAACTACCACCACCACACCAACGGGAGGACGTTTCAGCTCTCGACAGATTTAACGTGCATCGCTGCCCTACACGGCGGGTCTTTAATGGTACTGGGCTCGAACCTGTGACAAAGCAAGCCACAGTCCGATACCCATACCACTCGGCTACCGCGGCCTGGCACCATAAAGAGGAGCGTGTCAGAATCAGTGAGAAAGCCCCTTAACTACTAAATGATAGTGGTCAACGAAACATTTCTAAAATTATAAAGGATGATAAAACTGTCATGCTGTTTTTTGCCGCTCTAACATGTCAAGAAAAGCAAAGTATGGGCCTTTCGAAGATCATCCCACGCCAAAAGGGTGAGAAGACAAAGAGCAATGAAACATGTATTGTGTATGCCTTTTTTCTTCTGAAGTACGGAATTTGTCAAAGATATCTAGTTGGAAGGACAGAAGATAGTAACAGCAAACTGGTATACCATTAAATATCTTCCAGAAATTCTTCAGAAGTTAATGTTAGGGGACCAATGCATCTTCCCATTCAGCCAGATTAACAGCTGAGTTTCTTGAAAAAAAAAAAAAAGAAAATTAAAGTGATAGAGCATTCACCTTATTCTCGGATCTAGCTATGTGGAACTTCTGATTATTTTTAATCTGAAAAAGAACTTACATGGATGTCGTCTTCATTCAGAAGAAGAGGTTGATATGGCTATAAATGCAGTTTTTGTCAATTTCAAGAAATTAATGGTTTGAGGCCTTTAATCTGTGGGAAATTCATCTACAAAAGTGCATGAACGCTAGAGGAGACTACATTTAACACTCCAAAATTTTGGAAGCATAACTTTAAAAACATGGGACTATCTCAAAAATTTATGTGGGACCCTCGTACAATCTCTGTTGTGTGTGTTTTTAAGTCTATGCGTCTGAAAAAATACCCCATTTATAATGGTCAAAGACTGAATCTGGATGAGACAGCAAATAGTTTGTTGACTCTTCACAGACGATTTCCGGTTTATATTTAAGATTGATGCAGTTTGATAGATTATATTGTTCGAATGTATATATATCATATTCTATCTATCTATGTATCTTCTCCCTTATTATTTATTTAATTATTTATATAATGTCTATCTATCTCTATCTCTCGCTTATTTATCTGTCCATCTGTCTACCGATTTTTCTATCGTTCTACATCAAAGGTACTCAACCTTTTTTTTTTTTTTTTACTGGGCCATCTAAATATCATCATTTTTCACATGGGCTGAAACATGATGATTAATGAGGGGGCTGTAAGATCAAGGACACTTAAATGAAGAAAATTGTGCAAAATATTAAGACTTATAGCTTTATATTTTATTTTTAAATATTAGACTCTATCGAACTCTACTCATAAGAAAGAGATTTTATTCTATTTTAACTTAGTTATGGGGAAATTTCGATTTCCTTTCTTTAATGATCTCAAGCTCCTTGTTTGCATATTCTATTGTCATAAAAACAAAACTTCCAGTATTTTGATAATTTGATTTTTTTGACAACACCTTACTTATTTATCAAGGATAAGATGGTAGCAAATAATTAATTCTGAATTCCAGACATAAATCAGTATTATTTGTTTAAATTAATCCAGACTTGCTTGCCTGTTTTGTTTCAAATTTATTCAAAAACTTTTTTTGTTTTTACTGAAAAATATCAGAAAAATAACTGAATTTATCAAAGAGTGCATCGGAAGAATTTAATAAACACTCTAATAATTTGTGTATCAATTTTATATGTTTGTCAATATATATAATACTATCCGTTACCCACCCGCTTCACTGGATATTTAATGATGTTGTATAAACGTATACTGTTTACATATATATGAATTATTGATATTTAGCATTAAGCATTCGATTGTATTGAAAATATATTTATAGTTATAACTCTCGCCTCTTGATATATAAAAATGACATTAATTAAAAATATCTAATTTCTATTTATATCTAAAATAGAAGTAGAAAGATTTATTTGCGCACACTTGACCTAATAATCAAGTGGATTTCCACCAAAGCAACTTTCTGCGGATCTCTACCCATAAATAAGCATGCGTGCTAAATTTCAAGTCTAAATCTAACAGCGCAAAACGGAATTTTTATCATCAATACCTCGTTGACAGCATTCTTAGCAGATTCCAATTCAACAAAAGAAGCATGCAAACCAAATTTTATTACTATAGTCTTAGCAGTTCAAAAACGGGAATTTTCTCTATCAATACGCCACAATAACTCTCTCCGCTTCCCCCTGGAGTTGATTTCCGTAAAATCCATTCTTAGTGGAACTCTATTCAACTAAAGAAAAATGCTCAACAAATTTCAAGTAAATGAGTTAAATTCAAAAACAGGAATTTTTCTATAACGCCTTAATCCCTTGCAACCCTACTCCTTTGGGGGTCCGTTTTCGCAAAAATCTTTGTAAAAGGAACTTTATTCCATGAACGGAACATACCTTCTAATTATCAAGCAGGTGGTTCTATTAGTTGAAAAGCGGAAATATTTATCTATTACGCCGCTTAATACCCTTTAGTGACTCCTTGGGGATCCATTTTTCCCAAAACTATTTTGAAACGGATCTCTACACCATGAAAGGAATTGCTTTATACAAAATTTTAAGACTGTACGTCTAATAGTTTAAAAATGGAAATAATTGTCCATAACGCCCCTTAAGCCCCCAACGCCACTTAGAAAGCGATTTTCCCCAAAACCCATCTTATAGCAGATCTCTACATAATGAATAGAATTAGCTTACTCAATTTCAATATTTACGTCTAATAGTTAAAAAAAGAGATAATTGCCTGTATAACGTCTCTTAATTCTCCACAATGCCACTTGAGGGGTCGATTTTTACAAAACCCATTTTGTACATCTCTACTCTATGAAAGGAATCTGCTTACTCAATTTTTTCAAGACTGTACGTCTAATATTTTAAAAATGCAGGAAATAATTATCTATAACGCCCTTTAAGCCCCCGAAACCTCACTTAGGAAGCGATTTTCACAAAAACCCATCTTATTGCGGATCTCTACTCAATGAATGGAATCTGATTACTCAATTTCGAGATTTTACGTCTAATAGTTTAAAAAAAGGCGTTAATTGCCTATAACGCCACTTGATTCACCACAACACCACTTGGGGTCGATTTTCACGAAAACCCATTTTGTAGCGGATCTTTACTCAATGAATGGAATCTGCTTACTCAATTTCAAAAATTTGCGTCTAATAGTTTATAAATGTAAACAATTATGCATAACGCCCCTTAAGCGCCCTCGATGCCTCTTGGAGGTCGATTTTCGTAAAAATCATTATGTAGGGAATCTCTACTTTATGAAAGAAATCTGTGTACCAAGTTTCAAGACTGTATATCTAATAGTTTAATAATGGAAATAATTAACTATAACGCCTCTTAACCCCCGTAATTCCCCTTGGGGCTCGATCTTTTACAAAATCCGTTCTTAGCTGATGTCTACTCTATGAAGGGAGCCTACCTACCAAATTTCAAATCTGTAGGTTTAATAGTTTTTTCGAGATATCGTGATTAGTCAGTCAGTCAGTGAATGAGTCGCTTTTCTCTTTTATATATAGATATAACATATTTTTATTGGGCGTTTTGTTACCTCTGCATTTCGTAACATTGCTCCCGACAAAATACTTTGTAGCTGTTGCAAAGTGTTTCTCCTAGATGTCAATTTATCTCGCCTTGAAAGAGATCCCAAGAAAAAGAGCCATTGAAAGACGTGCTTAGCGGTATAGTGGCGAGAATTTTTACATTTTAAGTACAACATTTTCACGGGCAAATCAAACAAGTTGTTGATCCATGTTCGTTTTCTCTATAAAATGGTCAAGACCCCAATCGTCTTGAAGCAACATATTCTTTAGATAATTTTCGCTTCCAAGACATGAGGGTTAGTTAGAAATTAATTTCACCCATAAAATGGTTACACCCATTCACTTTTTTATGTGTTAACACTACTGCTGCAATTACAAAAAATAGGGGGGAATTACCACGCAATTCATGTCAGCACGACATTGATAACAAAGTGTACATATTTGATTGCTTGATTGATTGAATTTCTCGCTAAATTTCGTGAACGACTTATTCCCTGGAATTTTTTTCCTTCACCATATTACCTACCTAAGGGTGAGGGAGAAATGAAAACAGAGACCAGATACGTCCATAATAACAATTATTTATTTTCTCAAACACCTAATCAACAACAGCTTCTTCACAAAGTGAATGTCAAAGGAGTAGTAAAGAGAAAGCAATGATTTATAAGAAAATATGTACAAGTAACTTAATTATCTTAACCTAATCTAAGGTGCAT
>BMAU01014765.1:0-37500 GCA_019973935.1 Trichonephila clavipes
TGAGGTTCACCGCGCCTCATAGTTGACACGATAGCAGGCGCGCAGGCGGCAGCGGCGCATACAGGCACAGGCAGAGAGGCGGCGCAGGACACAGGCGCCATGCCGTTCACAAAAAGCTTATAAACTTAGAATAAACAATATTTATCAAAAATGGAATTTTTTAGAAAAGTTTGAAGTTTCACCAAACCGTGCAGCCTAGTTAAAAACAGTTTCATAAATGATCAAAGCCTTGTCGATGTGTGTCTTCATTTGGTCACGCGTGTAGGTAATATAAACATTACTTTAAAACACAAAATGTTATTATGGAAAACATAAATATAAAGAGGTGTCAAATTGATCTCTCGCTGAAGAAATATAAAAACAAAGCTTCTATGCGTAAACATATATTCATTACTGCAGGTTTAAAGGGCTTTGATGATTTTGAAAAGCCAAAGGCGAATTTCCGTCCCAGCCTTATATTGACCCAAAGATAGTCTAAATATAACAGACAATGATGCGTTTAGAGTGCAGAAACTTATTTGGTAGATTCCTGCTGTATTCGCTTTTAAGTATTTTACTAATTCACCTATCTACTTGCACGCTAAAATCTTTACTCTTTTAATGGAAATTTACAATGAAGCATCTTAAACTTTGGAGATTACACTTAATGCATTCGTGTAAAAAGTAATATAGATGTTGACGTGGCGTTGGTTATGGAGAGAGTGGAGTGTTAACAGGTGTGGAACTCATTACCTGTCCGTGATTCAAAAATAGTAAACTTTATTGGCTGTTATTGTGCAGATCCTTGCTTTAGAACAAAAATTAGACAACCAGGAAAACGTCAAATAAAAATTAAACTAATTAAAAATACTGCTTGAGAGAAATAAAGAATTTGATTTGATTCTTTAATTTTACATTGTAACGAGAGAACTAATCGCGATGGATTGACAAGTGACGAGGATGACACCTGATTTGGTAACCCCTCTCTAAATTACCACGCTGGACTTTTTTTTCCCCCTGAGGACTTTAGCCTCGACAGATTTAACATACATCATCCCCTCTGAACGGTGGGTCTTTAGAGGCATTAAGGTTTTGAGCGTGCGACTTAACAACGTCAGCCCCGAGTTCGCGATCATGACCCCTCGGCTTTAGTGGCCAAAGAAAAATTTAAAAAAGTAAAATTATGATATACTCTCCAGGAATGTTTTCCTTACTTCTCACTCATAAGTTGAACATACAACATAATTTTCCTTTAAATAAGGCACGAGCCTTAAAGCCAAGTATTTTTGTGTTTGTTGCTTTCGAACATTTAATTTGAACTGTGTTTCTGTTGGTCTGTGCACCTTAGACAACTCAACTGAAAAATAATTCTTATTCAGGCCAGTTAATTACATACTTTTGTTCTTGTCAATAATAATTTTTGATTTGCTGTGGAAGGGCAACCACGCATCTCACATTAGAGGTAGACCTTCTTTCAGAAGAGGGACTTTCTGAACGATGTTTGGAGAGAGCCTTATTATATTTGGCGATGTGTATTTTCCGTTGACGTCCTGCTAGTCTTCTAGTTGAGATGGTGGATCCATTTAGCGCATGCAATTGGAAAGTCGTTTGTATCATTAGTTGTGATATATAAATGCAATATTCTAAGGCCTTTACTCTCACGTGCACACATTTGGAGCAATTTTTCTTGAAAGCAACCTATATTCCAAACACCCTTCCTAGCTATGTTGTATATAGTTGATGTACAGCTGCATGAACAATTTCTTCCTAGTGAAGCTGAAAAAATTGTTCCATATAAAAATTGCTTAAAATTCCAGCCAATGGGGTTCTTTGGTGCCCTACGTCATAAACAAAATGGCAGCCTCGACTTCGTCAAAAGCATCACATATAGCGTATAATATTTTAATGATGAATAATATTTTAACAGGGTATAGTATTTTAAACCGAATGGTGCTCCATTTCTGTTTACGCACGTCAACAAAAGCGCGAGTGAAATAAAACAAATAATATCAAATATTCGCTTTCCGAAGCAGAAAAATTGGCGAATAATTTTTTTAATGTGGAGATATAGCACGGCTAACGTCAGAGCAAGTCGTTTTGCTTACGGCAACCCTTCACCCTCAGCTGCTTGGAAAATTCGGGGAAATTGCTCCAAATATGTATGTGTGATAGGGCCTTTAGTTAGGGTCTAAAACAAATTTGCTTTTAGAAGAGTACCCAACTAGTAGTTCCAGGCTGGAACGTGCTGCCATTTAATGTTCAATTTAAGTTTGGGAAAATTTGCGGATAGGATTTGAACCACCTATCTGTGGGTACGCTGACATTTGACAACTAAACTCTCCTGAAAAGGAATCCACTACCTGGTCAGTTATTAGGTTCTTGTTATTGTTTGATTTGAGTTGATGTAGAAAAGTCACTACAAACTAAAGATTGTCTCAAATTTTTAGTTTTAAACATTAATTGTATTTTAAACATTAATTGTAGTTTTAAACATTAATTGTATAAATTCTTTCTCAAATATTTAAAAAAAATTAATATTGTATTGTAGAGAACGGTTCGAAGTAAAATAAAAATTGAGATAAAATATTGTTTTTTCGAATTTTATTTTTATGTAGTAATTTATCAAATGTTGATTCATTAATTAATAGAAATAATCGCGTTTGATTTAGTATTTATCATAAACGAATGGTTAAAAAGAAGTCGGGTATATATATTTCACGTCACAGTAAATATGTGCATATTTATATTTTGTTAAGTTGTAATGTTTTCACTCAATTTATCTAACCAAGTCAGAGTGTTAAGCAAATGTTTGAGGACATTCCTATAATTCTAATTTATGTAGAATTTTTTTTCTACACAAAATATCCTCTTTTTTATACCTTTCACTGTACTATAAAAATCAGATTAATTGCTGAACTATCTTTCGGTCAATTTCTTCTGGTTATTATCCCAAAAGAAAAGAAAGAGTATGTCTTAATTATGACTATTATATCCGTTATTTCCCACGATTTAGATCAGGGTCAACTGCAGACTCAACAAGATAACTACACGTTGTTATAAAATTAATCCTATATCTATTAAAATTATTAACCTTGATGAACGATGTCTAAAACAATGAAGTGTGAGAAATAAGAAAATGACGGTAAGCATTAAAATTCAGTTTGTGACGAGGAAATAAACCCCGTAAATGGACAAAACCTTTTAATATTAAAAAAAACCCATCAAGAAATTTAAAAAATATAATACGACGAAAAGGGCTCAATAACTTTACCTTTTTTTACCTAGGGCAGGAGTGGCGAACCTTTATGCATCAACGGGCCATTTTTTCTAAAGAAATGTTTAATGAGGAATAGACGTGACGTCATCTAATTTTGACTTGTGTTAGTATTTAGTTTTATTATTTTCCCAATAATCACAACTCAAAACTATTTATTTTGAAAAAAATATATTTTGCACGTTATAGTAGTAAATGTTTTAGTTATACGCGTAATTCAAATTGAAGTAATATTAGTGTGATTTCTGCTGCTGATGATTAGATGAAAAATGACCTATATTAGAATTATAAAATGTTACATTTTTAGCAAAATGCTTGCTGAGTTGGAGTCATCTGCCAAACAGTTTCTAATCCAGTCTTTAATGCTATTCCTCTTTGAAAATAATGACCGCAGCCGTGGGCAGACGAAAATGAGGCTAAAATAGCATAGCCCAGCTTCTTCAAACAGTTAAATGCGTCTGGAATCGAATTCCATGTTTCCAAAGTTTCATTATTAGCATTTTTACTTATATTGATTGTTAATCTTTCTATTTCAATCAATTCCAACTTTCTTCTCTTTTCACCAAATGTTTGAATACATATTAAACTAGACTGGAAATCAATCAGTTGCCTTTCAGAATTTTCTATTTCCAACTAATTGAACTCGAACAAGTTCAGTTAATTAAATGAAATCACATCAGGATACATAAAAAAAATTGAGTGTTTCCGATAATTCTTTTAAATGAGAAAATCTCTCTGAAAACTCTGAACGATCCCTCGCATATTTGCTGGTAATACTTCATATTGAACTTTGTTCTCTTGAATTAAAATGCAAACCGTTTTGATCGGTGAACTGTCCAAAATATTGTGTTGGGTGCCATCAATGGCACGCGTGGTGTAACTGGCTCGCCATCCCTGACCTAGGGCAATGATTCAGACTAAAGTGTATAATGTATCCCTGACAGTGTGTGTACATATATATATATGCACTATCTGGATGGCCCGGCGTTGCACGGGCTTTTTCAAGTGTACAGCTTTATGCCTTGGAAGATTCCCCTTCCCTTTTAGTGTCAGCACTTCTGTGATTTCTATATTAATGTCAATAAAATACTCTTTTTCGAAGTGTCTTCCACATATTTGTCGTGTCAAGTGGGTCTGTTTTCTCACCACTTAGCTCGGTGTTGCAAGGGCATTTTCCGTGGGTACAAATTTAATCCATGGAAATTTTCCCTTTCTCTCTGGACAGTATTTCTGTATGTGTATGCTACTGAGCGATGTGAGTGATTTCTATATTTATGTCATTTATAAATCCCCTTTTCAGCAATTTCTTCCACTTCTTCACTTTGTCACACAGACAGACAGATTTCTTTTCCCCTCCGTTCAGCTCAGCGTTGTATGGATTTTTTAAAGCATAAAACCCCCTTTTTCACCGAGGGATAAGATCTTTTTTTCACATTTCTATTTTCGATTAAAAATTTACAAAGCTAATCCAGTTTTGTTCTCAAGAAAACAGACAGTGTACGAATCTATTATCAAATAAATAATTTAGTAATGAATAATAAAACGCAATATAACTTTAATTCTCAAAAAATTATTAATTAATATCAATTTTCATTAAATAATGAATAAAAAAATGTCTGTTAGCTTTGGAAGAAGTGCTTTTATCTGGATGTTTGATATTTCGATTAAATATGTTTAACTGAGAAAAAAAAATAGGAGGGGGGGGGCCTAAAAAGCCTTGTATAAAAATAGATTTAAAAGAAAATAGTACTATTTAATAAAAACAGGGCAGCATTTTCATATATATTTTAAGGTTTTTCAGTAAATTATTTCTCTACAAGAAAACTATCAGTTGCGATGTATTATTAAAAACAAAGATCGTATTAATTATTTTATACATGAAACAATGAATACTTTCTTAGAATTCAAACTAATAAATTGGATTTGGAAAATTACTAGAAAGTTCATTATTTACAATCATTATAAAAGAAAAAACATTCAAAAAGAAAACATCTTTTTATATGACAGAAAAATCTTTTATCTGCTTACGTACTCTCCGTAAGTGGTTTTTCCGCAGATGCGCTATAAGCACTCAAATTCGTGTGTTCTGAGGTAGCTTTCCCATAATTAACTATTACTGACATTTGGCGATTTTTCCCAATTTTTTCGTTGTAGTTTTACGGCTTCCAAGACGGAAAAAATACATCTTTAAAAATATTTTATGTATAAAAAAAAGTTAGTTTTTTAATTAAGAAATTCCATATTTTTTTTGAAGTATTACAATATT
The DNA here is from genome assembly GCA_019973935.1 of Trichonephila clavipes. Classification (NCBI taxonomy): domain Eukaryota; kingdom Metazoa; phylum Arthropoda; class Arachnida; order Araneae; family Nephilidae; genus Trichonephila; species Trichonephila clavipes. The sequence continues at coordinate 5,520 of BMAU01014765.1, forward strand.
TTGTTTCAAATTAACTTGAAAGCGTTGGAAACGGTTTAAAAACTGTACCACTCTGCTTGAAAAATAGTTTTATCGTTTTTTAAGAATTTAAATTAGAAAAATTTAAAACATTGAAGAAATTTAGATTTTAAAAACATATTTCAAGTTAATCACGTGTTAAAAGCATTCTTTTAAACGAAGTTAATTGATATAGTCAATAGAGCAACGTCATGAAATTCCATTTTGGCTGAAAACTGATTTTCGACGCCAACTTTTGTCATTGTTGTAACAATAACAGCGTTACAACAATGCAGACAAATCAAAGGTGGCGCCAAAAACTGGTTATTAAAACTGGTTTTAATTAATATCTTTTTAACTAATTGCTATATAGGACCGAATTATGAATCATAACCATTCTCGAGTCCACTTGAGCCCAAACAAAAAATGTCATCAAAATCGCTCCAGCCGTTTAGGAGGTCACATACACACGCACTGAAGATTTATATGCATAAAGATAGTTTAAATTCTCTACAAATGAGAGATAAGCATTTAGCAACAAAAACAATAAATGCTGAGATTGTAGAATTTATATCTATATATATAAAGGAGAAAAGCGACTCACTCCCTCACTCACTCACTCACTGACTAATCACAATATCTCCGGAACTATTGAACCTACAGACTTGAAATTTGGTAGGTAGGTTCCTTTCATGGAGTAGACGTCAGCTGAGAACGGATTTTGCAAAGTTCGAACCCCAAGGGTCGTTATAGATAATTATTTCCATTAATAAACTATTAGATGTACAGTCGTGAAACTTGGTACACAGATTTCTTTCATAAAGTAGAGATTCCTTACATAATGATTTTTACGAAAATCTACCTCCAAGGGGCGTTGAGGGCGCTTAAGGGGCGTTATACATAATTATTTCCATTTTTAACCTATTAGACGTACAGTCTTGAAATTTGGTAAGCGGATCCTTTCATAGAGTACAGATCCACTAAAGAATGGGTTTTGTGAAAATCGACACCCAAGTGGCGTTGTAGAGAATTAAGTGGCGTTATAGGCAATTTTTCTCCTTTTTGTAAACTATTAGACGTAAAATCTCAAAATTTAGTAAGCTGATTCCATTCATTGAGTAGAGATCCGCTGAAAGATGGGTTTTGTGAAAAGCGTTTCCTAAGTGGCGTTGCGGGGGCTTAAGGGGCGTTATAGATAATTATTTCCATTTTTAAACTATTAGATGTACAGTCTTGAAATTTGATAAGCGGATTCCTTTCATGGGGCAGAGATCCGCTACAAAATAGTTTTGGAGAAAATTGATCCCCAAGGGTCACTGAGGGGGATTAAGGGGCGTAACACATAAATATTTCCGCTTTTCAACTAATAGAAACACCTGCTTGAAAATTAGAAGGTATGTTCCGTTCATGGAATAAAGTTCCTTTTGCAAAGATTTTTGCGAAAACGGACCCCAAAGGAGTGGGGTTGCGAGGATTAAGGCGTGTTACAGAAAATTCTTTTGAATTTTTTGAATTTAACTCATTTACTAGAAATTTGTTGAGCACTTTTCTTTAGTTGAATAGAGTTCCACAAAGAATGGATTTTACGGAAATCAACTCCAGGGGGAAGCGGGGAGAGTTATTGGGGCGTATTGATAGACAAAATTCCCGTTTTCGAACTGCTAAGACTACAATAATAAAATTTGGTTTGCATGCTTCTTTTTTGTTGAGTTGGAATCCGCTAAGAGTGCTCTCAACGAGGTATTGACGATAAAAATTCTGTTTCTGCTCTGTTAGATTTAGACTTGAAATTTAGCACGCATGTTTATTTTATGGAGTAGAGATCCACTGAAAGTTGCTTTGGAGGAAATCCACTTGATTATTAGATTAAGTGAGCGAAAAAATCTTTCTCCTTCTATTTTAGATATAAATAGAAATTAGATATTATAATTTATGTTCTTTTTATATCAAGGGGCGAGAGTGTAACAGCTATAAATATATTTTGCAATACAATCGAATTCTTAATGCTAGATATCAATAATTAATATATATGTAAACAGTATACATATATACAACATCGTGAAATATCCAGTGAAGCGAGTGGGTAACGGCTAGTATCTTTATATATAAAAATCTTCTGGGCGTGTGTTTGTCACTAAACTCCTCCTAAACAGCTAGTCCGATTTCGATGAAATTTTTTGGGTGGGTTCAAGTAAATTCGAGAATGGTTTAGATACACAATTCGGTCCGATATCGCAATTAGTTAAAAAGATATTAATTAAAAACATTCAAAAAATATAACTCAACATACACCTGCATTGTTGTAACAACGCTATTGTTATAAACAAGTAATATAAAAATTTTTTAAAATCAATTCCTACTTAGATCAACCAAGAAAAAATTTATTTTAGCTACATTTTACTAAATAGTTGCAATTAATATAAATATGTATACACATATGACAGAATCACAACATTAAGTGGTAATTAATTTTTATTAATTATCATTAAAGTATCGTATTGCCATCCAAAATAATCGTGTATATAAAATTTCCTTTGAAATGAATGCTCTAACACGTGGCAAGAAAACCTTTCAAACTTTGACATAAGTCGCCAAAAGGGTCGCTAAGTCGCCAACGTGGCTCCATTTATAATTTTTTAAATAATTAGTTTTAATCCATTAATTTTCATTAATTATAATTAAAAATTATTGTATTGCCATCCAAAAAAATCATGTACATTACATTTCAGCTCAATTGAGCGCTTTAATCTGTATTTTATTAGAGATTGAAAACTCCACCAAGATCCACCTTCTTTATACACACAGTAACAAAAGTTAGAGTTTTTTTCATTTTCCATCAGAAAGACCATACTCTTAACTAAAGTTTGAAACATCATGATTTCGAAAAAAATGGAAAGCATTTTAGTGTAGTTTATTTTCAATTAAATGTTTTGGCACCCATATTTTCCCCTAGAGTTTACCCTATCTTTATATGTATGCTACTTCGTTCTACACTACTAACACTACTACTGTTTGCTTATTACTTATATATTGTTTTATTCATAATCATAAATTCAAGAAATTTAGGCTAATGTGGATTGATTTTAATTAATAAGCTTCATTTCTTGACTCAACACAAAGCTTTTAGCTCTTAAAATAAATTTAAGAGTAAATTTCACTTAAATATCGATTTTGGAGTCCCTTCTATTTACAATATTCCGCTTCGGTCGACAAAAAAATTAGAGAACAAAAACGTTCAAAATATTTTTTGCTTTTTAATTTTGATATCGTTCCTTTCCTTAAACTTAGACGTTTTTTCCTGTGGTAAAAGTACAATTTTGGAATTTTACGTAAAATAATATGTGTATATTCTGTCAAATAATTTGTTTTCAAATTATGAAAAAAAAATGAGGCATTATATTTTAAGTTGCAAATGAACAATGTTTTAAAAACGTAGAAAAATAAACACATTAAAAGAATCTTATAATTTTTAACCCCCCATTTATAGGTTCTCTTTAAAACATACATAAATTTTGTATATAAATATTTGCTTCTGTAAGACTGAACGATACTACAATCAAAATTTGCAAGTGTAGCTTGAAAATGACACATCTCAAGAGCTTTTCTGAAATCTGTCCGGTTTCATATAATTTGGCTCGATTCAGTCCCGTCCGTCGCCGAAAGCCCTCGTGTGGCCGATTCACTCACTCTCTCAATTCAGTCGCATAAATATTTCTTACCGCATAACAACCTAGTTTTTGTTTCTTTGAGTTGTATTCTGATTTGCATAAATTGTTCAAACAGGAAAGTTGTGATATCAACTGAGAGTGAGAATTACATTAACGCCACACACTAAAGCTGCACTAGGGGTACTGGCGACGTCATTTTGAACCATGGACAGGTGACGACCTCCTCTCCTACTTCCACACCAGCTGGAGGACGTTTGAGCCTCGACAGATTTAATGTGCAACGGCCTCCTATACACGGTGAGTCTTCAGCGATACTAGGCTTGAACTCATGACACACCAGTCTCGAGTCTGTGAACTTGACCTCTAGGCTACCGCAGTCACGTTATGATAACGAGATGGAGCTATCAAAATCAGAATTAAGTTTATTTTTTTTAGCATAGAATACAATTAAGAAAGCATAGATCGCGAATACCTTCTAGATGATTTAGATTACAATAACCACAACTACATCAAACAGCGCTCATAGTATAGAGAAATAAGAGTAAAATAATGTTACTATTCAACTAAAAAATGTTACTAGTCTATTAAAACAAGACGCTGTGCAAAATCAAACTCATACGTATTGTTTAAAGATTCCTTATTAGATATTTATTAGGTATTCTCTCATTTAAATTTTTTTCAAATACATATATTTTATTTCTTATAAACTAAGTGATAATTTACTGAATTGACGCGGTTATTGTGATTTGCAATTTAAATGAGATTATCAACAGAACAAAGTTTCAAAAAAAGCTACCAGAAATGTTTTTATTTTTTTCTCACTTGCACAATCAAACCGTATAGAAGCAGAGTGCAATTGGGTAATGTTCCTGATATTAAGACAAGAAAAAAAGAAGTTCACACACGTTTTCCACTCTGCAATTGTCGAAAATGATTACGGTCAAGAAGCAGAAAACTCACTAATAAAAGGGGGACGGGGGAGTGTTGACCTCACGTGCTAAACGCTTGCTCACGCTTGAAAATCTTAGAGTTGTTTTTACTTTATTCGGTACATAAAACAAAAAGAATTCTGTATTCATCAAATATTATTTATTTGTATGATTAGAAAGATAATAATAAAAAAAGTCGTCTACAAATGTTGTATTTTTAACGTCTGGATTATAAAAAAACAGTGATATATATATAAAAATCAATCTCACAAATAAAACCATTTTAAGAGCCTAAGTTGGAAATATATTTTTATTGAGAATCGAAACTAGTTAATATTTAATCAAAATTTATTTATTCTGTTTAATGTACATCGATTCAGAAATAAATAATAAATTTAAAAAAGAATTTCGAAATCACAATATTTTGGAATAACAAAGAAAAATATATTTTATATTTATTACTCCTAGACATTTTTTTTTTGTTGCATAAAGTTATAATCTTGTAAACTTGTGTGATAAACTTTAGAAAAACTTATTTGAATTTGTGTGATACGACTTAAAAAATTGAATTAAAAAGAATCAGATGTCTATAGTATAATTTTTCAATTTTTTATTAATAATTTTTCGATTCAACTTTTGAGAATAAATTTTGATCTAAAAACTTAAAATAAAAAGAATAGAATTTTTAAAATAACATAGCACACTTCGGAATCGACGTAGAAAAGTATGATATTAATTAGAAATTTGTCTTAAATTGTTTAAAAATAGAAGTTAAATATAAAAAGTAAAAATGAAATGGAATGAAAGTGGAAACTATCGCGCTAGAGATATAAAAAAGAATTCGAACAATACCTTGCAATCATGTATGAAGAAAATTTTTGGGACTCATAAAAAAGATTTCTTTAAAAAAAAGACGATTTGTGTGTGTTATACATTAAAACTTGTAGTTGAAATGTTACTTAAAATTTTCTCATTCATCTTAAACTCGTTTTATTGATTTTATTTACTTTGTATCAAATGATATATATTTCTTTAATTCAGGTGTAGAGCATACGCAATTATTTAGAAAAAATTCTTTTCCCTCTCTTTTTAAAGTTTTAATCATTTTAGAAAAATTCAATAAGGTCTATTTTAAAAACCTAGCGCAAGCCTGCTTATTTTTCACTTTAAAAATAGTCCTAATCGATAATGTCTCTTTTTATATAACTTTATCTGCTCAGTTGGAGTAGCACCTGTTGACAAAGCAAAAGAAAAGCTCGAATTCGCAAACAACAAATCGTTCAGATTATGTTTTTCATTCCATATCAGTTCTAGACCGAGATCCGACCGAGTAGATATCAGGTTACGACAAACATGGGCGTGTCTCTTCTTCCTTTTCTCCCAAGAGTGGGTTATTTTCATGCAGATTTCTTACAATTACGTCAAGGATAAAAACTGATGCCACATGTATCCATCACATATAAAAATTGCTTATTTTTAGTATTTTTTATAGCTATGTCACGTGCACATGTTTTGTGGTATATTGCAAGCTATCCAATGAAATTTTGAAGTGCATCATCGTGTGTTAGTTAAAAATTAACTATGATTTAGTCTATAATTGTAACGATGAACAATTATAATGAATGATGCATAGGACATGTTCGTCAGGGGTCTCAGAGAGTTCAACCGAATTTTTTATAATTTACTAACCCTTTCGCGTCCAACATACTGTCGTGACAAAAAATGGGTCACCCGCAACAGCTTCCTCGAATTTCAACACAGCTGGAAAAATTGCAATCAATGTCAATGTATCAAAACAAAATAATTTTTGGCGTCGATGGATTAATTGATTTAATCAATAGAGTTGATTAACTTCTAAAATAGAGCTTTTAGTTTTCTGAACCTATTTTTTTACGTATCTGATTTCTTCTACATTAAGCTTACATTTAAAGTTTCATTCAATTCCGAGTTTTAGCATTGAAGGCAAGTAGGAAACCTCTCTACCGACAATGTTAAATCGGCTGCTTTCGACGTACCTTTTCTCAAAACCTGTTATATGTACATGCTTGAAATTTTTCATACACCTTTCTCATTATACTAAAATTCGCTTTTAGCTAATTTTGAATTTTTTTAATGGTTTATAAAATATTTTATCACACATAGTGAAATTTGACACATTTTTCACATAAAAAAATTTGTAAAGAATAAATTTTTGAGTTTTTTTACAAAAAGCTCATTTTAGTATATATTAGCCATCATTATAAATATGTCAAAAATTTTACATACATGTGAACATTGTTTTCCCAGAAAAGATACATCGAACATCAAAAATTTACATTTTGCGATAAATGAACTTTACTGTTTAATTTCTTTTTTATTAAAATATTCCTCTCCATACTCCAAATGATCTACTTTTTTTAAAAAAACTCATTATATAGGAAAGAAAAAAACTTAAAAGAAAATAAGAGGATATACATATATATCCTCTCATTTCCTTTTAAGTCTTTTTTCTTTCCTAACTTTCTTTGTTTTTTGTTAACATGAGTATTTAGCCTTTAACAGCAGTTGTTTGTCAAGGCGCTCCATTGCCTGTACCGTGTAATCACTAGGGGCTCAATATTAAGTTTTCTCTAACTTTCTGCTTTTGATGCATTTCCTATATTAAATGATGAAATTGCATCCTATGTGTGTACCCAATGATAATACTTCTATTTATACAAATTATTTATTTGGTATACGAGACCATAGTACGTTGTTTACACTTTCATTGGGACTTTGTGTACCTCCATGTAAACATTTTTGTTGATTTCCATAATTCATTCAACTTTTAAGGAAAAAGAAAATACTTTGTTTACATTTTTCACCATTTAAATGGGCGTGGCCCAGTTCCAATGATTATTTAAAAATAGGTTTAAGGGGCTTCTAATTACCCTAGAGCAAGGGTACTCAACCTTTTTTCTGCCGGGCCGCACACATATGATGGTTAATTCACACGGGTCGCAACATGAGAATTAATGGAGAGGGGGGGGGAGGCTTTAAGACCAAGATAACATAGACAATTTAAAATGTGAAAATTGATTAAATTATTAAAAATACTATTTTTCTTTTTTTAATTATTTTTTTTTATGTTTTTTTTCATTTTGTCGCTAAATTTTTCTAAATTGGAAACATTTAAGAATCACTCTTTCACAATTTCTGCATCAGTAAACGGCTTCATATGATTACCAATAATATAACTAATTTCATAGGGTGCCTTTGTTACCGCTGTGACATTACCACTGACAAAACACTTTTTTTTGCTGTTGTAAAGACTATTCAAGAAAGCCTATTTATCACCTTTTGAAAGAGATCTTCGAGGAAAAGTCTTATTGAATGATTCCTATTTATTGGTATTTTTTAAATACAACACTTTCATGACAAATCAAACATTCACTGAACCATACTTTGACAGCAAAAAAGCAAAATTGATATATTTGATTTAACAAAGAATTTCCCACCAAATTTTCATAAATAAATGAGTTTCTCAGAGCAATGGACCATGACTTGGCCACTTAAAAATTTCCGGTGGGCCTAAGTTTGAGTATCGCTGCCCTAGAGGTTAAAGTAAGGTGTTTTTAGAAAGGTTAAAATCGATACAAAGGGAAAATGTAAAAATCTCAAAATTGTCATATTAAGAAATTTTTAGGTTTCCGACTCCTCTTAAGTTAGACTATCTAAAGATGAGTCTCAAAATGTGTTTGTGGGTGAAATGTTTCGTATCTTGAATTTATAAGAATGAAAAATTCATATGTGTCCTACGGTTAATGTAATAAACTTGGTTATTATAAATATTACAGGTGGTTATTATCAATAATATTACTGGCGATTATTAATAGTAACCACATCTTTAGATAAATGGGATAAATAATGCATATTGATAACATTTTTATTGATTAAAGAGGTTATTGTAGAAGAAGGTTGGTCAATGTGATTATATATAATTAGGAATTATTTAGGGAAATATAACGTGCAAATATTGTATGCAGTGATAAAATGAATCTGTCTTCATTGATATTAGTAAAATCAAAAGATCATGGATTACAAAAGTAATGATATTTACTTATTTTTTTAAATTTAAATTAACACCTCTAAAAATTCTTTTTGAAAAACATTTCGTCTTATTTATTCATGAATGATAATTTCGAAATCAGCCCAAACTCAGCACAGCCAGATTTCACGTTGGGAGTACATAAAAAAAGCCCAAACGATCTGTACCTGTACGCGCGATTCATAGGTTACGGGAAAAATACGGAAAACAAGGACTGCCGGTGCAAAGAAAAAACACCGTACTGGACACATCAACAACAGTATTTAAAAATATTTATGAAGGCAAATGTTCAAAGTGTTCACCGTGCGTATTGAAGCAGATTTGAGTACACCGTGGAAAGGATGGGTACACAATTCTCAGCAGCGCAGTGTCCCCCGAAGTACAAGCAGCATGCAGACGAGCAACTAAGTTCGATTGTGCAGTCACAACGTCTTAAAACACCAATTCCTTCAGATGGCCCGAAAGAAAAAATCTAACGGTGTAAAATCTGGTGATCGTGATGGTCATAGAACCAGACCCATATGTCCGATCCAGGGGCTGGGGTATGCCATAAATAGCCAGTCATGCGCAGAAACACACATATGCGCCCGAATACCATTATGAATGATCATGCATCATTATCATATGCAGTATTTTTCTCGTTAACTATGGATCGTACAGGTACACAGTTCTTTCAACATTTTTTTACTTTTTCCCAATGAGGAATCTAGCTGGGCAAAGTTTGGGCTCTATTTTTGGGACATTCTATATACACTTATACGTATTTTCAATTCCTACTATTAGGTCACACTCTTTCTCTCTCTCTCTCTCTCTATATATATATATTTGTTTGTTTGTTTATTTATTTATCTTGGTGGAATTTTCAATCGTGAATAAAATACATTTTAAAGCACTCAACTGAGCTGAAATGTAATGTACATGATTATTTTGGATGACAATACAATAATTTAATTATAATTAATAAAAATTAATTTATTAAAGCTAATTATTTAAAGAATTACAAATACAGCCACGTTGGCGACTTAGCAACCATTTTGGCAACTTGTGTCAAAACTTGAAAATGTTTTTCTCACGTGTATTCAGTTGAACTGAAATTTTATATACATGATTCTTTTGGATGACAATACGATACTTTAATGATAATTAATAAAAATTAATTTCCCCTTAATGTTGTGATTTGTAACTATTTAATAAAAAATAGCTAAAATAAAATTTTTCTTTGTTGATCGAAGTAGGAATTGACATTAAAATTTTTTTTTATTATTAATTTTTATTGTTAATTTTTTTTCTTTACACAAAGCAAATTTTTTATCTATGGTTTCAAACATCTTGGCATTGTTTCTACCAATCATTTAATGTTCCAGCATATGTTACTGAATAAGTGAGTGAGTTTACATTAACGTCGTTTACTAAATCAAAGCGAGAGCTGTTGGTGGAGAATCTCATAATTCTGAACCATGATCAAGTGTCGATGATATCCCCTGAGCTGGTACCCAACTCTCCCATTTCCCCACTTCCTACCAATGTGTGACTCACGATAGATTTAATGTCCTAAAGGGCGGATCTTTAGTGGTATGTTACAACGTGTATCACTTGAGCCTTTGAAATATTAAAATACAGAGCACAGGAAGTAATTTCTGTTTCGTGAAACTCTGCTACAATTACTCAGAAAACCTTAATTTAATCAAACTCCGTTGAAACGGATGCCCTTAATCTGGTCAGTAATTAAATTTTTTTTAATTGAAATTCGTTCTAAACAATTTATTTTCGACCTGATATATATTAAGTAACAATATATTGATTTGAATTTCCTCTTATGTATTTGTTTACAATTTTGTTTTGTGTCGTTTCAGAACACTTGCTCTTTTTACTGTAGAGTGTGTTAAGTTGTGTACTTAAGCTTTTTTTGTAGGTTGGTCTGTTTAATCAGGACTTTCCTTAATCTGGTTGTCCTAGAGCCCTAGTTTGACTGGATTAATGAAATTCTACAATACATAAATAAAATAAATTCCGATTCTCAAAAAATAAAATCTTACATAAATTCTATGAATAATATTCTGTCTAAACTTAGTGAACTCGTCTGTTTGCTTAAAAAATGAAATAATTATAGCTTTAACCCTTTTGCTGGTTTGCTCGTACTCTGTACTGACTACCGAAGGCTGCTCACAACCGGTTTGCCCGTGGGCTGTACGGGCACTGATATTTTCTTGATGTCTACATATTTCTTTTTCTTTGAGTGAGATTATAAGCGCTGGTGTGTTTTTAAGAAATGCAATTTGTCAATGGTACTGAAATACTTCTCAGCCGAGATTTTCTTGAGGTGAAGGTGAGGATTTTTCGTTGAAGGCAGAAATTTAGATTTCTGAAAATATTCGATAAAGAACAGGAATTGGCAAGGCAATGCGCAATGTGTTACTTGAGAAGAGATGAAAATGGAAAGAGATAATCCAAAAAGGCCGATATTATCTATGTTCCCATTTCGATGTTAGACTTAGTATTACACAATACTTCAAATTGTGTGTGCATATATATATGTACACACACACACAATTATCTTTCCTCAACAGAGAAAGATAGTTTGAAAAAGAGGGGCAAACATGAAATATTTTTGTAAGTATGAAATAAATTCTTTTAAGATTTATGAAACGCATTGTTCTTTGCTTTCATGGCATACTTTTTAAAAGCAAACATTTAGGATTTTTTGTGTTTCATAATCGTAAAACAAAAAATAGTATGAAACTTTAAAATTGAAAATTAAAATAAAATTCTACCATTTTTACTTTTTGTTAAGTATTATGCTCGATAAGCTGTAATAAAAAAATTGCCTCTTTGTGGAACACTTTAGGTAAAAAAAGTTTACCGCTTAAGGGGTTAATTTAAGCATTGGTTTCAAGGATGCACCTTTTATAAATATTATCTGGCTTGAAAACCATAAATCACATGCCATCAAACGATTTGCTGTTAAATGAATCTGCATAAAAAGATTTTTCTTTGGTAAATTATACTTACACTCCATTTATCATTATTTTTTTTCAATTTGCTTTTCCTCTTGTTTGGATTTAAACTTTGATTGCATTAGAGTTGTGGATCTCTCTCTCACTTGGTTGAATTATACCCCTTGTTCCTGTTAGTATGAAAGGGAAAAAATGACACACACACACACACACACACTTTACATAAGTTATATTTATCTCTTATTGAAATATTCAAAAGAGCAACGATAATACACTTGTAATTTATCAATATTTGACATTACTCTGTAGTTCAGTACATTTCTATGTCAATCAATGTAAACCAAAAGCAAGTAGATAAAATTAAGCACAGAACGGAAATTCAAACCATGGTCACTATTAAAAAATTTCGTTGAAAGTCATTCAATAAAAAGAAGAAAAAATCGTTTAAAGATCATGCTGTTTAAAGTTGCTATATCAAATAACACTAAGAATAAAAATAACTTGTTTTGTATCGAATGCTATTGTAATAAAAATTGTAATCCTCTCATTGTTTTAGCAAATAGCATAAAAATAAGTATGGTATGTGAATTGATTGTACAGTTTATACGTCCATCTCCCAAAACAGGAAATTGCATTTACTTTAAATAATTAAACTCTTGAAAATGCAACTACTGAATTTTTTTTCACTCGTAATTTGAAAAAAAAACTCTCGGAGTTTTCTTTTTTTTTTTTTTGTTTCACCTCCCATTTTATCATTTTAATAACCAAATCGACGTATGCGTTGATGCCATGAAAGGCTTACTGAATCAAAAAAGTAAGACTATATTATGTAATATTATTTAAAGCAGTGCTCTCCGCAACCCTTTTATCGCTGCGGACCGGTCAACTTTTGATCATTTTACCGCGGCCAGCTGAAGGTGGGACACGTTGATTGTTTATATTTTAGATTGTTTTGATTTAACAATTTTAATTTAGTTACATTTAAATATGCCTTCAGAATAAATATAGTTACACCCAAAATGAATAAAAGTGATTTAACGAGGAACATAAAGTAATTTCCGTGGAAAATTGTGCAAATCCGAGAGAAATGCACCACTAAATAAAATGGCAATAGTTTCATGTTCTTTAGGCGGCCCGGCACCATTTGAACCACAGACCGGTACCGGTCTGCGGACCGGGGGTTGCGTATAACTGATTTAAAAGACAATATGAATCTGAAAAACTGATTTTGTATCTCGTCAAAAATTAAAAAGAAAATTTAGTATTGTAATTCAACTGTTAAATTTAGTATTGTAAAATATTTTAATCTATTTAAATTTCTTTTTATTTTTAAGTAACTATTTCAATTATACAATAATTCTAGATGCTTTTTATTTAGGTTAAAGATTCTCTTCCATATTACGTTATCGTCTGCTTTAAAATTCAATAATTCACGTAATTCTAGTTCATCCGATTACATAACTTATTTGCTGATATAAGAATATAAAATCGTCTGTTGTTAAAGTTATGTTGCCTTTTACCTTGGCATCTTTTATTATTATTCTAAATATGTGTTTTCAATCGGAGAAAAGAATTTCAATGAGTAATCGACGCTGGTTGAATTTAATATGCATTTAATTTTTTTATATTTCGAGATATTATCATTCATCTGGAGATTTTTTTGATCATTTCATAATTAAAAGACATCTGTAGATTAAACTTCAACTGCAATAATTTACAACTACAACAATTCTGGTGAGTGAAACTTAGTAACCAATTAGTAGAAATAATGATGTCTAACATGCTAATAATAATACAATAAATTATACTCTTGTGAAACCATTACGAATTGCATTATTGTATTAAAAATTTTCCTACTTTGAGTACGTAGTAAAATTTTTCGAAGGATACAGTCAGAATTTTGAAGTAATTTAATTTGTGGACTTTCTTGTAATAAATGCATCCAATGCGGAACCTTGCCTTGCCTCAAATTCGGATAAAATAATTATTATCTTTTACCATAAATTGATATCAAATTTGAATGTTTGATTTTTGTGTTCCATTCTGTGCAATATACATTTACTTATCTTTTAGATAGTATAATTCAACGTTAATAACACAATTAAAAATGGAAAAAATAGTTTCAGATAACAATAACAATAATAAGACAATTAGATCAAGAATATCGAATTTGCGACCCAGGTAGCAAAGCTTGTAACAATTTTACTAAATATCATACTTTAATTCTTAAAATTTTCTAATTATATGTAATTATTGCTAACAAACCAAAACAACTGTCAGTGAACTATTATTAGTCGTGTTGAATTCACATGCACCATTTCTCCCACCAATCGCAACGAATCCTTTAGCAATTCACAATAAAATATGGTCTACCACGCCCTTAAACTTTTTCTGCTTTGCTTGGCGCGCCTATTATTAAACATTCTATTTTCAGAAGACAAGAAAAATAATTATTTTCACGCCCTGCTCATTGATTTATGCAGTTATTCTGAGTCTGGGAAGTAAATGTTTAAAAAAATATATGAATTTTTTTATTAAATTTTTTCTTTTGTGGTAAAGGTTATTTATTTATTTTAGAAGTCTCGTATTCAGTATGTTTTCATCGAAAAAGGGTGGTAATAGAACTAAACGAAAAATTGCTGACAAACATGATAATTTTCAAGGAAAGTGGAGAACTGGAGATTGGATTGGGTGAGTGAGTGAATATTAACGTTGCACTGTTCAGCTACACGAGGGCTTTTGGCGACGGACCTCGTAATTTTGAACCATGGTCAAATGATGAGGACGACACTTGAGCTGGCATACCCTCTCCTAACTACCACACCAACGGGAGGATGTTTGAGCTTTCGCTCCCCTACGCAGTGGGTCTTTAGTGGTACTGGGCTCGAACTCATGACATGTCTACCATGATCCGATGCCTTGACCACTGGGCTGCCCCAGCTCTCGGGGATTGGATTGGAGTATTTATTTTTGTGATGTAAAAGATGATGTAATCCATTTGATACGTAATAAGTAAGGCTGCTAGTGTATACGAAATTATTCATCTTGAATCGTCAATATGAACGAAATAAAAAGTGTTATATGAATCTCGAGGAACAATGTTCCTAAAAAGAAACCAAAAAAACTGTTATAGTAACCATGTATAGTGAAGCCGTTGTGACTTTTACTAGTTTAAAAAAAACTGATCCTTTTGACTGTGGGAATAAGTGTGACTTTCATGAATTTTGCAGTTTTTAAAAGAGAATTTTATTTTTATTATTATTTAAAGTTACTGAAACAGAAAAAAATGCTAAAAAAAGTCATCACAAGAGTGTTACATTTTGTTGAAAAACACTGTCATAAATTTAAATATAAACAAAACTCATTCAAAACTATTTTTGACCATTGTTTTGTGATTTTATTTTCTTTAAGAGATCAGAAACAATAGGATGATATGATCACGGAAAATAAAAACAACAGAATATTTTTAAATTAAGCATCAATTCAATTAAGCAAATTTAATTTAATAACCAGTAATATATATATATATATGTAATAATTCCCTCTAGCATCCTTTTAATTAACTCTTTTTAATAATATTTAAATAACTTTTTAATTCTTAGGTTCAAAACTAACGCCCTAATTTTAATCGTGATCAACCAGTATCAGAAATCTCTTTCCCCACCGTTGTAACCAATCAGAGCTCTTGTTAAAAAATAAGTCACGCGGTCTTCACTGCCGGGTATAAAAAGCGAAAATTTTGTGTGATCGCACTCTTTGTCTTTTTGTTCGTCTTGTGAAATGTCGCTGCTGCTTGTCGCTTCTGTTATATGTGTCTGTTTTCGTGTTCTTATCAAATTGATGTGAAATGATTGACTATCTACGTTGTGTGCGTGTAAATAAACAAGATGAAAATTAATTCTGAAGATGTTTTTCCTGAGACCTGATATGCCGACAATCTAAACAAACCAACACCCCGGCCAATGATACCACACACACACACACACACATATATATATATATATATATATATATATATATATATATATATATATATATATATATATATATATATATATATATATATATATATATATACTAGCTGGTATACCCGTTCTTCGCACGGGTGAACTGAAAAATTAAACAACACAGATTGAAGGATAAAGAAGTTTTTAATCAGTTAATTTTACGTGAATTTCAAACTAAACAAAAAAAGCTTTTTGCAAATCTCAGGTGGAAAAAAAACCCCTTTGTTAAATTTTAAGTCTGTAGATCTAATAGCTGATAAAAAGGATTTTTTTTAATTTATAACTCTCCGTAACACTCTTGAGGGTCGATTTTTGAAAATACCTCCCTAAGCAGATCTCTGCTCAGCAAAAGTAACACATTGTTATAAGTTTTGTGTAACGAACGCTTAAAATAGTGTAAATAATTCATATCTGAAAGTATAATACATTAATATTACTTTCTGTTGTATTTATTTTATCATCTTTATAAATTATAGCCTATGCTATAAATTATAGCCTATGTGTTATTCTGATGTATAAGCTATGTTACTGTAAAGTTTCATCAAAATCCATTCAGTTGTTTTTGCGTGAAAGACCCCAAAACATCCTCACAAACTTTCGCATTTATAATATATATTAGATTTGAAAAGATATTAATTAAAAACGCTAAAAAGCGTGAATCGCATCTGCATTTTCGTAACAATAAAGACCGGGTTCGGCCAGTTTGGCTGAAAATCAATTTTAGACGATAACTTACGTCTTTTTCAATTCCTACTATTAGCTCACGATCTCTATACATATTTTATTTGTTTTTTTGTTTATTTATTTATTTATCTTGGTGGAATTTTCAATCGTTAATAAAATACATTTAAAGCACTCAACTGAGCTGAAATGTAATGTACATGATTATTTTGGATGACAATACAATAATTTAATTATAATTAATAAAAATTAATTGATTAAAACTAATTATTTAAAAAATTACAAATACAGCCACTTTGGCGACTTAGCGACCCTTTTGGTGACTTATGTCAAAATTTGAAAAGGTTTTTTTTCTCACGTGTTAAAGCATTCAGTTGAAAGGCAATTTTATATACATGATTGTTTTGGATGACAATACGATACTTTAATGATAATTATTAAAAATTAATTACCACTTAATGTTGTAATTCTGTCATATATATATACATATTTATATTAATTGCAACTATTTAATAAAAAGTAGCTAAAATAAATTTTTTCTTGGTTGATCTATGTAGGAATTAATATAATTTTTTTATATTACTTGTTTATAACAATAGCGTTGTTACAACAATGCAGGTGAATGTTGAGTTGTATTTTTTGAATGTTTTAATTAATATCTTTTTAACTAATTGTGATATCGGACCGAATTGTGAATCTAAACCATTCTCGAATTTACTTGAACCCACACAAAAAATTCCTCGAAATCGGTCCAGCCGTTTAGGAGGAGTTTAGTGACATACACACGCACAGAAGATTTTTATATATAAAGATAATGTCATTGGGGTAAAAGTGTGAGGTGCTCTATATTAATTGTTATAATTTCTTTCTAGTTCTATTCCGAAATAATTTATGAGTTAATAGAATATATATAGAGGTTTTCCTATCGTTTCCCCCCCAAAATAATACATAAATTAAAATGCAATTTATATATATACTAGCCGTTACCCACCCGCTTCACTGGGTATTTCACGATGTTGTATATATGTATACTGTTTACATATATATTAATTATTGATATCTAGCATTAAGAATTCTATTGCATTGAAAAATATATTTATAGCTGTTACACTCTCGCCCCTTTATATAAAATGAACATAAATTATAATATCTAATTTCTATTTATATTTAAAATAGAAGGAGAAAGATTTTTTTCGCTTATATATACTTAACCTAATAATCAAGTGGATTTCCACCAAAGTAACTTTCTGTGGATATCTACTCCATAAGATAAACATGCGTGCTAAATTTCAATTCTAAATCTAACAGAGCAAAAACGGAATTTTTATCATCAATACATCGTTGACAGCATTCTTAGCGGATACCGATTCAACGAAAGAAGCATGCAAACCAAATTTTATTAGCAGTTCAAAAACGGGAAATTTGTCTATCAATACGCCCCAATAACTCTCCCCGCTTCTCCCTGCAGTTGATTTCCGTAAAATCCATTCTTAGTGGAACTCTATTCAACTAAAAAAATTGTTCAACAAATTTCAAGTAAATGAGTTAAAATTCAAAAACAGGAATTTTTCTATAACACGCCTTAATCCCTCACAACCTCACTCCTTTGGGGGTCCGTTTTCGCAAAAATCTTTGGTATAAGAACTCTATCCCATGAACGGAACATACCTTCTAATTTTCAAGAAGGTGGTTCTATTAGTTGAAAAGCGGAAATATTCATCTAGTACACCCCTTAATCCCCCTCAGTGACCCTTGGGGAACAATTTTCCCCAAAACTATTTTGTAGCGGATCTCTACACCATGAAAGGAATCCGCTTATATCAAATTTTAAGACTGCACGTCTAATAGTTCATAAAAGGAAATGATTATCTATAACGCCCCTTAAGCCGCGCAATGCCACTTAGGAAACGATGTTCACAAAACCCCTCTTATGGCAGATCTCTACTCAGTGAATGGAATCTGCTTACTGAATTTCAAGATTTTACGCCTAATAGTTTAAAAAAGAAGTTAATTGCCTATAACGCTCCTTAATTCTCCAGAACGCCACTTGGGGTCGATTTTCACAAAACCTATTCTGTAGGGGATCTGTACTCTATGAAAGGAATCCGCTTACCAAATTTCAAGATATATATATATATATATATATAGTCTAATTCTCTACAAACAAGAGATAAACATTCACATCACAATCACATTAAAAAAACACAGAGACAGTAAAGGGAAGATACAATGAAGGGTATTAGATCAAAAATTATAAAATGGATCCTACTGTATTATAAACATTGCTGACTTAGGACAGCTAATAAAGGGTGTTTTTTTTGAGAGGTATAGAACTTTAAATTGCAATAAAACAACGATGTATTATTCGATTGACATGAATTTTTTTTATTCGAAAGATAATCTTGTGGCATTACATTTTAAATATGATTTCTGGCATAGGACTGCTACGGCTGGCTCGGATGTAGTCCAATCTGGACATCCAATTTTCGACGACTTTTTCCAACATTTGTGGCCGTATATCGGCAATAACACGGCGAATGTTGTCTTCCAAATG
This sequence comes from Trichonephila clavipes, assembly GCA_019973935.1. Lineage (NCBI taxonomy): Eukaryota > Metazoa > Arthropoda > Arachnida > Araneae > Nephilidae > Trichonephila > Trichonephila clavipes. Next base: position 24,376 of record BMAU01014765.1, read on the forward strand.
GTCAAGCGTTTATGGCTTATTCGCATAGACCAATGACTTTACATAGCCCCACAGAAAATAGTCTAGCGGTGAAAAATCACAAGATCTTGGAGGCCGATTCACAGGTCCAAAACGTGAAATTAGGCGGTCACCAAACGTGTCTTTCAATAAATCGATTGTGGCATGAGCTGTGTGACATGTTGCACCGTCTTGTTGGAACCACAGTTCTTGGACATCATGATTGTTCAATTCAGGAATGAAAAAGTTAGAAATCATGGCTCTATACCGATCACCATTGACTGTAACGTTGTGGCCTTCATCGTTTTTGAAGAAGGATTCCACCAGCCCATAAAGCGCAACAAACTGTCAGTTTTTCTGGATGTAACGGTGTTTCGACACACACTTGTGGATTAGCTTCACTCCAAATGTGGCAGTTTTGTTTGTTGACGTAGCCATTCAACCAGAAGTGCGCTTCATCGCTAAACAAAATTCGCTTATGAAAATCGGGAACAACGGCAATCTCGTTTTGGGCCCATTCGACGAATCTACGCCTTGCTTGACGATCGTTTTGATGAATTGCCAAACCAAACTGAGAATAAATCACTTGACAGCTGTTAAATCGGTTGCCATCTTGGAAAGTAATGCCAACTTAAACTTCTATACCTGAAAAAAAATCACTCTTTATAATTAATCAAAGAATTTTTAATCCTTACAATTTTGAATAGATTTATTCATATAACTATTAATAAAATGAATTGGGTATTTCTGATTTAAGCAATATTTAGTAAAATGTTTATAATTATTTATTATTTCTGATTTTTTCGACACTAGAAAATTATTGCGTTGTTTATAATTAATAACAATATTTCTGAATATAGAAATATGTACATTACTGTCCCAATGTGGAGAGCTTTTATTATATTAAATTAAAATCTTCTCTTTAATCATATAAATATTAGAAACGATTACATTATCTATTAATTTGATATGTGTGTCAAGAAAATTATAGCTTCATTGTTGTTACTATTTGTCTGTATTAAATTAAGATATTGTGGATAAATTTAGTATTAGGTATAAAATTGACCTGCTTGCCAAAAATGATTATGTCATCTATATAACGATAAATATAATATTTAGAATTATTAACGTAACTACTTTCAAAATCATGTAAGTATAAATTGGCAAGACAGTTGCTCGCAGGGCGACCTTGTGACAAACCTTTAATCTGCAGATAATAGTTTCCCTTATGAAATATGTAGTTCTCGTTAAGTACTAACCTAAGTAGTGAACTAAATCTATAATAATTAACATTATTAAATAAATTATCTTTATGCAAATTTAAAAGTATATTAATCATATCATCAATATCAATAGAGTTAAAAAGATCTTCAAAATCTAAACTATAGACTGAATAAATCTTTTTATCTTTCATTTTTTCAATAAGAGATTTACTATTTTTAAGTATGGCTGTGGATTTAAGATTATTTATTGTATCATGTAATATTTCTCTCTCTCTCTCTCATGGAGAATTTTGCCTGTTTTGCTGACATATGTATTAAATCAATTTGTAACTGTCCTAAATTTGACTTGGTCTATATGAAATTTGGGAGTAAGAAATATATGTGGAAATTTAACACTATTATTAATTTGAATTCTTAATTTTTTATGAAAAGCCAAAATTCGATTAATTATTTCTCTATCAGAAAATGACGACTTAATAAAAGCTGTATTATTATCAAAATATCTGTTGATCATTAAATTATAATAGTATTTACATATGAAGACAAAATTACCTGGCACTTTATCAACATAAACTATAATGAAATTATTTTTTAATTATTTAATCTGATTTTTAATATCATTAAAAAAAGATTTTATTATCTATACTAAAGTTATATTTATTAAGCTGCTGTGTAATATTACCTTTGAATTCTGTGAATGCCTCTATAGGCATACTATACTTAATAGCTATTTTGCATATAAATTGCTCTGTCTCTGTCTCTCTCTCTCTATATATATGTCTTTTTTTTTAAACTAAATATTACTACAGTTGAAGAAGCAAAAAGCTCAAGTTAAATTGACGTCGAAAAATTTAAATTTGTACAAAAATAAGATTAAAATTATGCATGTCTAAAACTTATCAAAAATTTACATTTGTCAAGAGAAAAGATAAAAATAGGACACTCTAATATAACTTTTGAAAATATCACTGCAAATAAGATAAAAGTTTTGCCGCTATTAAAGGATAAATATCATAGCTTATTTATTTTAGAATTAGGTTGAGAACCGAAGTAACGTTAACTATGTAAAAATTTTATACAAATCCAATTATTAGTTCTAGAAATGTTTGTGAAGAAACTGAAAACTGCTTAGGGGATCGTACGGAAGGTTTCTTTACAGTAAACACTAAAAAAATGTAAAATCTTTCAAATTAAATCAATGTGTGTTTAAATGATTTATTTAATAGCTATATGTCTTAGCTATTAATCCTTTTTCTGGGTTTGGATTATAAGGTTTAAGCATTTTTCTTTTTATTAAATTCCTACTATTAACTCACACTCTCAATATATTTATTTATTTATTTTGGTGGAATTTTCAATCGTTAATAAAATACATTTTAAACCGCTCAACTGAGCTGAAATTTTAAATACATGATTATTTTGGATGACAATACAATAAAAATTAATTGATTAAAACTAATTATTTAAAGAATTACAAATACAGCCACGTTGGCATCATTTTTGGTGACTAAGCGACCCTTTTGGCGACTTGTGTCAAAACTTGAAAAAGTTTTTTTTCTCATACTTTAAAGCATTCAATTTAACTGAAATTTAAAAAACACGATTGTTTTGGATGACAATACGATACTTTAATAATAATTAATAGCAAGTAGTATAAAAAATATTTTTTAAGTCAATTCCTCCTTAGATCAACAAACAGAAGTTTTATTTTAGCTACTTTTTATTAAATAGTTAAAATTAATATAAATATGTATATACATATGACAGAATAACAACAGTAAGGGGTAATTAATTTTTATTAATTATCATTAAAGTACTGTATTGTCATCCAAAACAATCGTGTATATAAAATTTCAGTTCAACTGAATGCATTAAAACGTGAGAAAAAAAAACTTTTCAAGTTTTGACACAAGTCGCCAAAATGGTCGCTAAGTCACCAAAAATGATGCCAACGTGGCTGCATTTGTAATTCTTTAAATAATTAGTTTTAATCAATTAATTTTTATTAATTTTAATTAAATGATTGTATTGTCATCCAAAATAATCATGTATATAAAATTTCAGCTCAGTTGAGCGCTTTAAAATGTATTTTATTAACGATTGAAAATTCCACCAAGATAGATAAATAAATAAATAAATAGAGATTGTGAGCTAATAGTAGGAATTGCAAAATTAATTACCACTTAATGTTGTGATTCTGTCATATGTATATATATATATTTATATTAATTATAACTATTTAATAAAAAGTAGCTAAAATAAAATTTTTCATTGTTCAGCTAAGTAGGAATTCACTTAATTTTTTTTATATTACTTGTGTTTTTTGTCAATATTCTATGTTACGCTTTTTTTTAAATAAACAATATATTTTAATTAATGTTCATTTGAAAATAAATCAAATTGTTCATATTTTTTCCCATTTTTTTACTATTGTAAAATAAAGAAATTGATAGTGCTAATTATTGTAAGAGTTATTATGTGGCCTCTTTATCATTTTAGAGATCAGACTATCAAAATTACTGGAAATGTAGTTGCATGAAAATTAAGTTTAAAAAACTTCAGGATAAAAGGAATTTAACTACTTAACAAGTTTTAAAAATATTACAATTTTCTTTTTTCATATAACTGTATTTATAACTTAATATTTTTAATTAGTTAAAAATATTTTAATTAGAAACTATATATATATATATATATATATATAGTTATTGATAATGTTTAAATTAGGTAACCGCCTGATTTCGTAATCCGAAATCAGTTGAATGACATTAAAGCACAACTGCAGCGAGAAAATTCTTTATATATTAATTAACCCTCTGAATTAAAAAAACTAATTCACCTATTAATATCACAATTTAGTACTTTTTAAGTTATTAACAGGGATATTAATTTTTTGAAATTGTGGAGAAAATTTCAAAAGTTATTTCTTAAAAGGGTGTCCTTTTTTAAAAAAAAAAGCTCCAATAAAGCAGCGCAATGGCGATTTCCTAAAAGTAAAAGAAAAAAATCTGTCAATTTAGGTCACGTGGAAAGAGAGAAAAAAGAAATTCTTGATTTGCTACTTTTTTTTTCTGTTTTTAAGTTTAGCTTAAGTATGATAAAATCTGGTTTTTTTAATGGTTTCTCATAGAGGTAAGCAATTTTTCGCGGATATAAATATATATAAAATAAAAATAAAAAATTATTTGAATTATTTTAGTTATATTTAGTACTTTTTTCTTGAGTTAAAAATTATCTTTACGTAAAATTTCAAACATACATTTCAGAAGTACATTTATTCGTGTCTCAAGCACAGCAACATACAAGACTGAAAACACAAAAAGTATATTAAGTTACTCTAAAAGTGACATATGTATATTTTAAAAAGTTATTATTTTATGGAGATTTTTATATATTACCACGTTCATTAAAATAAAATCATCTTCTATAATGACGTTTCTCTTGCACAAACATGTTGGTCTAGTTGAATCTTCAATGCCTGAAGTATATAGAAATTTGATTCTGCACTTTTCACATATTCATGAAGCTTTATATACCATTTGCATTCTAGACATGTATTTCCCTTCTTTTTGTGTGACTCTATCAGCTTTTCATTAAACAATTTCCTAAAAAAGTATCTCCATTACACTGTAATTAAATTCTAAAAAACAATTAGCACAATTATCGTTAAAAATTTCCTTTGAATACTTAATATCCATTAAACAGTCATGGAAATTACGTGTTTCATATTAGATCTGATAGTATTTTAAAGAAATGATAATAGAGAGAGAACACATCTGAAACCCACAAACGCTGCCTACAGGTATCTATTGCACTTTCTAAGGATTCATTAGAAGTGTATTGTCTTTTTTCAGGTACAATGGATGTCTATGGAATGTTTACCACTTACATAAATGGCCCTTTTTTATGTAGTCGTGATAAGTACCACAATAAATATTTATTGGAAAATCCAATTTTTATGCTGAACATTTATATAATTTATACGGACACTTAGTTTTAATTTACAACCGTAAATATTATTATTGGCTTTTTAAACTTTAATATCAACACTCCTTAAACACATACTTCCTATTAAACCTGCAAAATACTCATTGGAAATTCATTGCATTATCTACATAGCAGGGATATCTAATGTAGGCACGTAAAAAAATAGAGCGATATTTTCATATGTCGTACAATTTCTTATGTTACAATTCAATGTTAACAATGAACTTCAATGTTACATATTTCCATGTTTTGTCATTACCACACATTATAAGAAATAAATTTATATAATATTTTTTTAAACTAAGTATTAAATTTTTCTTCCCATTACACGAAGTAATTATATGAAAATTGGCATTATGCAGTGGGTAAAAAAAGTATTGGCAATTGTCTATAATTGATCATATTAGCTAACAAAGGAAATGATTGACAATTTTAACTGGACATAACGAACACAGGAGGTAATAAACACACAAATCTAATGAAACTTTCATTTTAATATGCCTTTTACACAAAATATACAACAAAAACGTAAATTTGCGTATCAAAAAAGTATTGGCAAAGTTCTAACTGTTATGCAAACTTTGTCATGTTGAGGTCACGTGTTTAGACTGATAAGAAGGCCTGTTGGTATAAAGTCTGCAGTGCTGTTTCAAAATTTTTAAAACGTTATTTTGTTAATGCTGTGATAAAATGGCTTCGAAATCGAAGGAGTTGGATGTTAATATTAAAAACATGATTATTCAGCTCAGAAATGAGGATTTAACTTATCGGGCTATAGGAATACAACTGAATATAAGTTTATTTACTGTCAGAAGTGTTGTAAAAAAGTTCAACGAGACAAGATCCACAGAAAATAAGGTTAGAAGTGGACGGCCTGGAATATTTTCTGCAAGGGAGAAACGTAGCATTATCAAATAGGTTAAGAAAACCCCCAAAATAAGTGCACCCCAGTTAGCCAAAGATGTTGCTAATACTTCTCATAAAACTTTTAGTGTACAGGCTATACGGAATGTTTTACATGAAGTTATTATGGAAGGGCAGCTAGAAAGAAACCTTTCATTTCGGAAAGAAACAGAAGAAAGATATTAGATTTTGCAAAATCTCATGTTAATTTATCAGATAAGTTTTGGAACACAGTTATTTTTTCCGACGAATCGAAGTTTAACATTTTCTGTAGTGATGGACGACAATATGTGTGAAGAAAGCCAAACACCAAACTGGAAAAACAACAATTAACACCGACTGTGAAACATGGTGGAGGGAGCGTCTTAGTTTGGGGTTGTATGGCAGCAAACGGAGTTGGTAAACTGTGCTTCATTGATGGTATTATGACAGCACGTACGTACATCGACATATTGAGCCATAATTTGCAATCCAGTGCCCAAAAACTTGGCTTAGGAACATCATTTGTGTTTCAACAAGACAATGACCCTAAGCATACCGCGAACCTCACCCGGGAGTGGTTACTGTATAACTCTCCTAGCCAGTTAAAGACACCGCCTCAATCGCCTGACATAAATCCAATTGAGAATTTATGGCACAAATTGGACGTAGAAGTCAGGAAACATAAAATTTCGTGTAAAGACGAACTTAAGCGTATACTCCTGCAAGAATGACACAAAATTCCCAATAGTACAACCAAGTCTTTGCTTTTCTCTATGAGAAATAGATTACAAGCTGTTATAAATGCAAAAGGTATGCATACAAAGTATTAAAAATATCCTGATTTTGTTCTCACATTTTACTTATTATTTTGCCAATACTTTTTTGGCATGCAAAAATACGTTTTTGCGTTGTATATTTTCTGTAAAAGACATACTAAAATGAAAGTTTCATTAGATTTGTGTGTTTATTACCTCCTGTATTCGTTATGTCTAGTTAAAATTGTCAAACATTTCCTTTGTTAGCTAATTTGATCTATTATAGGCAATTGCCAATGCTTTTTTTACCCACTCTGTATCTGTAGTTTCCTAAAACAAGTACTACAATAGAAAGGGAAATTGGATAGTTATAAGTTATTTTAAGCTTTATAATTTTTAAATTTATTTATTATATTATATGTAAAGTAAAGTAATTACAGTCTGCGAAAGTATTTAAGGGTGCAGAGCAGTGATTCCCAAACTTTTTCACCTCATGGAACCCCTAGAACCTGAAGATGCGTTCGTGAAACCCCTAGAACTAGAAAGTGTTTTCGTGAAGCCCCTAGAACTAGAAAGTGTTTTCGTGGAACCCCATTCCATACACATACTTCAAAGAATATATCTCAAAATATATAATATTTAAAGTAGATCAACATGTTATGGGCACTTTATGTAAAGGTAATTAAAAAAGTATTGTATTTATTATTAAAAATTTAAAATCTAATTTTTTAAAATAATTTTACTCATTAATAATATTAATTTGTGATCCAAGTGTCACTTATCCATGCATTATTTAATAACTAAGATACGTGCTTTTTTATTCACACAAACTGGCGAAATCTAGGTCTCTTGAGATTAAATGCAATCACATTACGTATTCAGAGTTTAATATGCTTTATACTTTGTTTTTTTAGCCACTCACGTTGAAAAATATATTTCACTTAAACACAATGCTCTGAATGACATAAAATGTATGCTGTATGAGAAAACCCGTTTATTTCGTATGAATTCTCAACCTAAAATTTAGAGGCAGTTAGATTATAACATCAAATCTGTTGATAAGTTGTTTTTACTCCTTCATTATAGGTGTTTTTACCACAAATACAAAAAGGTGCATTTTCCATTAGAAAACTATTTAGTTTTGCAAGGCATTTTGTTACCTAATGAGCAGAAATTATCTTGTGGAAATCGAGATAGTAAACAATAGAATATTCTCAATCTAGTAGGAAGTATATATATCTATAAAGATAAAGCGTTTTAATATGAATTTATTATATTATAACAAAAGTTTTAAATTGCATAATAAATTTATTATGTATAAATGAAATTTAATTTTTAATGAGAGTAGGACGAGCTATAGATACTTGTAAATATATAAATTTGATAGAGAACGCGAATCCACACACACACATTTTGAATATATATTTATTTCTTCTAGATTTTTTTATTGGTACTCGTGGAACCCCTGAATGTTGAGAAGGCGTTTACCACTTATCTTTGTAATAAGAATTAATAGATATGGCTCGCAATATTTTGAATTAAATAGATATTACTTGAAATTTTTTTAGATAACGTTTTTAATGAAAAGATTTTTAAATCTCAATTGGTATAAAAATATACATTACGTTTTGAAAATACCGTAGTTGAAAAAAGGAGCATATTAGTCTTAAATAATTAAATGACAGAAAACAAAACATTTTTGAACAAATTTCAATGTATCATTAAATATTTTGATTACTAAGACAATAAGATAAAATTTCATGATCGTTGTAATATCTTTAAGAAGATGAATAATGAAATAGGGAGAATATAAATACATGAATTAAAAAAAACTATCAAATAAAAAATTATAATTGTTTTAATTAAGGAAAATTAATAAACTTGAAACAAAGATCTGGAAGCTTTCAAAAGTCAATTTTGCATGCATCAGAGACTTGATATTTCAGATGCAAAAATAATTATCTTGTATGCTTTATCTCTCGAGTAATAACTAACAATAATTTAGGTTAGAGATGATAAAAGCACAAACATGTATTTATAACTGTTAAATAGAAAGAAATGATGCAAGTTAAATATAAATAATTTAAGGGCTTAAAGAGGATAGAATTGAATTTCTTTTGACTATACAAAACAATTTTTTAAAAATATTTTTTTAAACTGAAATAAAATAGTAAAAATTATTCATTTTAAAAAAGATTTTTTTGCACTGCTCTATACTATCCTATATTTCTTCCTTTTCTTCGTACATGTTTTACAGGAAATACTTACGCTTTACCTTTTAATTACTATATTGTTAATAAAAAAATATCAAAGTAGGACAAAATACTTATTACAATTACTATGAAATCTGGCGTATAGTGCGCACCGGCGTAAAACGTGCACCTAGACTTTTGAGTTTAATTTTTTAATTTTTATTTATATTTGCAGTATATAACGCACCCCCTTCTTCTACGAAGGAACTTGAAATGTAATTATACAATGCTCTTATGTTTTGAAGTCATTTATTCGAGTTACTGTACCAGAGAGAATTTTGAAAAAATATTATCCTTCTAAAACTACAGCTCTCTTTAAGTTCATTAGGCGTGTCATCTCTTTTAAAGAAACAGTATTCTAATCTATGTGTAGAAACTAATTTTTTTTCAAGCCCATCGGTTTTTTTAAAAATTTTTTTGAAGCTATCAATTTTATACCCGGCGTATATCGCACAACTGTAAATTTCGATCTTATTTTTTGAGTTAAAACTGCGCGTTATACGCCAGATTTTACGGCACTTAAGAAATTAACCATCGAAGCAGAGTTACTTTCCTTGCATTGTTTATAAATTTTAGTGTTGCTAATAGTATTTAATGTTTCTGAGAAGGTGCAAACAAAATACTGATTTAGAGTCCTAGACATTATCTTCAATATATAAATTATACTCATCTCTGATTTCCTTTGGTAACGACGGCAGCCGAGTGGTAATGATTATGAACTCGTGTCCTGCAAGTCATGCGCTCGAGTCTTGTTGCCAATGGACACCCGTCGTGTACACTGGCTAATGCACGTTGATTCTGCTATGACGCCAAGTGATCAGAAAGAACCCAATTGTTATCCAATAGTAATCAATCTGTGCTGATTGGTTGCGTATCGGCGCTGCTGTTAGGAAGAAGGCTGTGAGCGAAGAACCTTTTTAATTTTCAACCATGGTCAAGGGATACCTGAACTGACATCCAACTTTTATGTAACATATTAAAACATATTACTTTTATGTACATTACGACATATTTAAAGGGAGTCAGCCTCTCTGCATAATGGGGTTCATTGGCAATAGGTTTAGAACAGAACTGAAAACGCGACTGCAAGCAAGCCGGCCATAACTATAAGGCCACATATTCTAATGAATTGTACGAAGCTTATTCATATAGTAGTTTGAATCTTAATATCAATGAAAAACCATCCTATAGGGCTGATGCTCATTAAATTTATCCAACATCCTAACGTTGTCTTGATGTGAAATTTAGGAACGAGAAGACTTTTAAGTACATCATATACAAACAATCAATCAATCTAAATCAAAGTCCTTTTGTGACGTGAATTGAATTTTTATTAATAAAACACTCTCAATTCATGCAAGGGTGATTGGAGACGGACCTCTGATTTTGAATTTCGTTCAAGTGACGAGGACGACACCGAAGCTGATGCTTCATTCTCCAAATTTCCACACCATGCCAGGATGGGTGAAGACGTTGAGTATCGACGTATTTAATGTGGATTAGACCCTTTACATGATTTGTATTTAGTGGCTTCAGGACTCAAACCTGCGAATCAATGACGCCGATCACGATTCGTGTCCATGAACCCACGACCACTCTGGGATGTCGAGATAAAGTGGAACGAATACTAGTTCAGCTATCTTCTTAGAAACGTATAAGTAGTGCAAAAATGCAATGCCTCTGTGTGACTAACAACCCCAGCTCAGAGTTCTAGAATTATGTTAAATGTTGCCAGTCTTTTTTATGCACAGTTGTTACCATTTTTAACGAATTTAAAAAGAGCAAGAGAAATCCTTTGGTCTGTTTTTTACAAAACAAAAATTTTACATTTAATCTACGTTTTGTGATCTGTGTTAAAAACGATCTCCGTGGCACATGCTTCGATTGCAGAGTGAAAAATTACTGAATTCAAATGTCAAATCCGTCAGATGGACTCTTGCCAAAACGGAAATTCTTGTTACCACGTGGAGCTACATAACGAATTGAGATATCCCACTTGAACTTATGAAATAGGTCTTGTGACATAGGTCTTATTTAATTTGTTTTTAATCCAAAATAAATAAACTTGGCCTTTTTTGAACAGATAATTTTACTCCAACATTTTTTCAGAAATTAGTTTTAAAAAATAATTTATTTTTCTGTATTCAGGGAATGGAGTAGTTTGTTTTTAATTGTAAGTAAATGTTGGCGTTGAGTGAAAAGTTAAATAGCGCGGGCGTGTCAGCTCAAGTACCGTCTTTATCACTTAACCATGATTCAAAATTACCAATAGCCCATGTGTTGGCTGACTCTTAATGCGTCGTTAATACACATAGAATCAATAAAACAGGAAGTAAATCATTATAATGCTTTTGTTTAAGTGTGAAAGATTGATATTGATACTTTGTTAGCTTTGGTTTTAAGGGGGAAATGATAATTATTGGTAACAGATCTCGTAATTTGGAACCGAAGTATCAAGTGACAAAGACGATAAAAGAGGTGGTTTCCACTCTTCAATTTTTTAGTTACTCCAATGTAGTCTTTGGATCCCGAGAAATTTCACGTGAATGCACTCCACATTATACCATAGAACTTTAGTGAAATCAGAACCCACAAACCAACAATTCCAGATAAATATATTCGGTTACCAACTCAATATTTCGGCAGCACTTGATTACAAAAACTGCATAAGGTAGTAGTAATTCAATAATTAAGATAGTGTGCTTAAAGAGAGAACTGGTATTGATGTCCTAATTCTATAATGGTTGTGGGAATAATTTAGTTTACAATATATTGAAATGAAAATGGCGTAGATTCGGCGCACTCGTTCAAATAAATATTGCCCTTGATAAATTCAGAATGTCGATTTGCGTCTAGATTTTCACTCATGCTCAGATAAAAACCATCCTACCTCAGCTTATATCTTATTTTGTTAGTTTTCATGCATTATTTTGCTTGATTTTCAAATTACTCAAAAAGTTTGCGATTCAATTCTGTTAAGTGTGCAACAGCATACAATCTTCTGCGCAATGGTGTTTCTTCGTTCGAACTTGAACCCACTATCCTCTTAAATCAGGGGTGTCCAACATGCGGCCTGCCAGTATGTAAGTTGCGACCCACCGACTCTTTTTTTTAAAAAAATTTAATATCAGGTTTTTAAAGCTTTTTAATTTTGAAATTTAATATCAGATTTTTAAAGATTTTTAATTTTGAAATTTAATATCAGGTTTTTAAAGCTTTTTAATTTTGAAATTTACTTGAGGAGAATATATATATATATATAATATATATATATATATATATATATATATATAAAAATATATATATATTATATATATATAATATATATATATAATATATATATAAATATATATATAATAAATATATATATATATAATATATATATATAATATATATATAAATATATATATTATATATATATATATATGTGGGAGACAACAAGGGGTCCAAGACTTTGTCTTTCTTATGGTTTATTTAACATTAAACAAAAGTTAATTAAAAAGGTAGATAAGTATGACATTGATATGCAGAAGGTAACGCCTGCTCGCGCACCTCTCTCGTTCTCTCTTCTCTCTAAAGTTTTGGTTCTACTTTTACTAGTTCAAAAGTTTCAGTTCGTGTTTTAGTTGGCTGCGCCTGCGCGCGAAGACTGCTTTGTTATCTTGAGAATTATTGGATCCTACAGTCGGCTATCCTGACTGTACGCTGTCCGCAGCGGTACGTCTTCCTTTTTTCCTTTCCATGGATACCAGAGGAGAATCTGAAACATACAAAAAAGACGGAACAGACAAGGACTATACGACAAATATACACAAAGATTTAACATATCATAGTTTTGTTGAACTAGACAGTTTCTCCATCATGTGAAGGCATCTCTTCGACATCCGGTTCCACAGGAAAACATTATTTCACAGGTATAACAACGTCTTTTTTAATGAGTTCTTTGGTTGAACGCATCGATATGTTCCTCTCTAGAGTTCTGGACGTCTGTTCAAAACGATTTCTCTTTTTCCTTCGTTTCCACTG